>OY292515.1:10230599-10291902 GCA_958496365.1 Subacronicta megacephala | reverse complement strand
ATTATTAGGTACCTTAATAGATACGCGATTACATCTTTATAGGCACTTGAGGATGGAGTTTCTTTATGATTAAGGTTTATATTGTCCCAGTAAGTATTCAAATTAATCCTCAACCTAACATTGTTAACCTAAATTTAAAGTGAAAGCTTTAAAAGTTATTCGAAAAGATGATTGTGTAAGGTGTACCAATTTTTGTGAATTAGGTATTAGGGAAACCTACCAAAGAAGCAAGATTATAGGTAATTCAATTATAGAGTGAAAGGATTTAAAAAGCAAGAGCCTTATCTACTTATATAATGTAGGTATATAATGAACTAAATATAATCCTGTCTTTTTTAAAATTAGCTTCCTTTTTACTTTACCTTTATGGTTATAGTGTCGTTACCCTACTCAGGGTTTGATTTCAACCAACTGGATTTTCTTATTACATTAAGTGGGTTAACAGCAGAAGTTCAAAAAAATTTCCATTTGTCACACAGTGCATATAAGTATAATTCTGGGCCATTTAACTTAACATTGTACAGGGGAGGAAATGAACACACCTACCTACGCTATATAGTTTATTTTGTGGGAAGGGCCCCTTTCCAATAACACACTCGTTAACCTAAAAATATTCGTAATAACGGTCTCGTGAAACGTCGCGGTTTCAAATTTGCGTGAAATTTTATGCGTGTGTCGCATGTCTTAGAGAAATGTCCGGATTGTGGTGTGAGTGTCGGACGGCGGACACTGCGTGCGTCGGATTACACGGGCGGTGTCTGAGAGTCATGTTCAACCGATCTTTTTAGACGTTACAACTTTGTATGTAAGTTAAAGTTATTAACGTTTAGGTTCAGGAGTCTCATTCATAAATTTTATTAAAAATAAAAAAGGGACAAGGTTATCACTTTGCCTATGAACATTATGAACCAATTTCGCTGATTGGTTTTTGTTTGATTAAGTACCTACGATTTCGAGATCAACTCCATATAAATATTGTTGGTAACTTATGATTGAAACTGACACGAAATAATCGTTTCAAGATTGTAAACAACGCTTTTCAATTATTGTTGATTATGATGATTGATGGTTATTCTTCGTTTGCAAAAACCGTAAATTATATAAAATATTAATACATATTTCGTGTATTTATGTTTACATGAATACACGAATATGTATTAATATTTTATTCTTATATATATATATATATGTATATATATATATATAGTTACGACGTAATATATATAGTTCTTATTATATACTACTACTATATTCTACTATATTCTTATATAAGATCATCAAGGCGTTTTTTCAGCACAGATAACATAAAGCTACTCAATGAAAAGAAATAACTAGACGCAGTGCCTACTGAAAAGAATTCAGAACCATTCATCCGAAGTAAGTTACTGCTATCGAGAGATGACTCACCCTTTGGGATCTTCCGATAAAGACAAATTGCCGACTTTACCTATGTACATTCATACTACCTATATTGATAGATAGCCTCGGAAACTATTAATCGATCAACAGTATTTGTGAATATGACAAACCGATATTTCGGACGTAGAATATAAAAGAAAAACCTAGGTATTTGAAATCGAAGGCAGTGGTCTCAGCTTACCTCAGTTGGCTAAAGTATCCGATGTATCGATCAAATGTTACCTACGTATTCATAATTTCTAAATACAAAAGTGCATATTATTCCTAAGTAACTATAGTTAATAATACCTAGTCGATAAACCTAATAAGACATTTAGAGAAATCTATTTGAGATTCTATTTCGGTTGGAATACTTGGAACAATAGAACGCAGCAGCCATAGACATAAAATACCTCATTACTTTTTATAACTTGGAGAAATAAAAGAGAGGTCGCCCTAGGGAGCGGCGAGCTTTCACCAGTCGCGTTACTGAACACTATCTGTGAAGACGTTCTTATCTTCAGCCGAAACCCGAAGCATGTCCACAAAATAAATCGTCCGATGACGCCCGCGGTTCAATTTTGTGTGAAAATTACGAGTTTAGGTACGTATCTTCTGAAATTTTGCCGAACAAATAGATAGCAGGCGGAGGGCTCGCCGTGATTCGCGTCACGTCTCTCACGACCGAAGGGTACTTTAAAAATTCGTTTCCCGACCTTCCGACAAGTTCGTATGCTGCGGTGACCTTTTTCTCAAAGTGCTACGACCCTTCAGTTAGTGGTGAAACAAATTAGGAGTTTTACTTCTAATTATTTCTTATAATTTATTTCTATTAGTTGTTTAATAAACAAGTAGCCGACAGAATACTATTTTGTGGGAATGGGTACTAAAACTTAATCACTCATGTTAGTATCTGGATTTAGCTAAGCTTTAGGCTTTCAGGTGACTATACTATGTAAAGTTTTTTAATTTAATACTGTGTTTACAAATTTATATTTATAAACCATGGTGCAATGACCGGCCATTCGTTGTCCGCTTCAGGTTTCTATGAGCGATAATATTAGGTACAGTAAGTGAATTTGAGTGTTTGATCAGAATTTACAGTTAAACACCAATCGAACTTATAAAAACAATAGGTACCGAAAATATTCCCGAGCCGCAGATTGTAAAGATTTTTTTACAGTCTATCAAATCTAGTCAATCTTAATGAATGGTCAAAATGGGTTTATAAAATGACATAATGTTATGTTCGTATAGTATGATTATTACAGTTGAATTAAAAATCACCAAATTTGATGAAATCGGCAAAAAATTACGTCAATGTATGATTATGGAGATGTGACCTCGTGACCTTTAGAAGGCGAATGAAGACGGAGACAGGGAAATAATCTCGTAGACGGTCTACGAAGTCTACGATTGTCGTAGTTTCATTATTACGACAAATAATAAGTATATACTTGCCTTTATGGTTTCAAAGTTCTACGAGTATTATTATTGATAATAATAAAATAATGCTAGAGCATACATACCATCACGCCTGTATTCCCCGAAGGGTTAGGCAGAGGTGTACTTAATGTGCACCCACAGTTCGCCGGTATGTTTAGGTCCCATGTAATAGGGGGCGAGCCTATAGCCATTCACCGGGCACAAATCCAGACTCCGAGCTGCTACTGAGAATTTCATAGAAAAACCCAATAACACTTTGCTCGACCTGGGGATCGAACCCAAGACCTCTAGCGTAGCAGTCGCGACTGGGACCACTAGACCAACGAGGCAGTCTATAATAATAATGCATATATATATAATAATGCTAGAGAATACTAAAATAAAGCTTGGAAGAGTTACTTTTGACAATAACTTAATTATAATAAAATCGATGTTCGCTTTAGACGGGATAAGTATTACAAGCTCGTCGGTTGAGCACTCAATCTCCTCTCATGAGGTTTGAGTAGGCACGTTATTTTATTCAGGTCGTGAATCGAGCCGTGATAAGGTGTTAAAGAGTGAATTGGCAAAAGGAGCGAATGAATGGAATATGCGAACAGATCGGCGTCGATCGCCATCCGCAGTTGAATAATGAATGCGTCAGGGCCGATAATACTGAGTGTGGTCCCACCCCCGCCAACCCCCACGACACATGTCTCACTTGGACAAATCAACTGCCACTACACTAGCCCCATTAATACACACCTGTGACTAACTGAATTGGCTCCGTTATAAATGTACTGATTAATGGAGTAAATCAAATGGAGCATTTTCATTTCATTAAATAAGTTCTTGAAGGTACCTACCAATATTTAGTTTCTCGGGAACATTTAAAGACTACGCATATAACAGAACACGAAAACTGTATAATCATATACCGTTTTGTGAAGCATTGTTTTTTAACTAAGTGACAATTTAAATTTCAGCAAAATTATAACGGTGTGTTTGTCTATTAAATCCGCGTAGGGACCTTGATACGAGGGGTGACTGGTGTAAGACGTGTTCATTTTGCAGGTATTATTTTAAAGGGACTTCTGGTACTCAATTTAGAGTAATTTACACGTAATTATGGTAATATACGTAAATCGTATACAAATCTGGTGTTACAGTAGATAGATACACAATCAAAATTATGTAAATTGATTCGTAAGCCAAAGATCTTCAAATACCTTCTACTACCGATTGAACAAATGTGATTCCCTGTGATTTTTGTCAACAACATACAATGATGTTATACAATGAAACTCCTAACTGAAAAACAGGATGAAGAAACTATATCGTATTAAAGGTCGACAATTGACCCAAATGATATACGAGTATGTCATGACCCAAAAAGGCGACATTGTGAATTTAATGACAGCGAATGGTCAAAATATCAATATTCTACACATCTTCAATTACTAGAATACGTCTTCTGTGTACAATATAAGGTCCATGTTCGATTCACTGATGACTCATAGTATGCATGCAATGCATTGCATATGTTCGAATCATTCGACTGTCAGTAATACGTAAAATTCGAATTGTGTGAACAAGTCGTACGTTACTACACGGAAGAGGGGGAGATTTACTATTTGCTTTGATTCAGACCGCATAAATGTTATTTTATGTAGAATGACATTATGAATTTTATTGCGACGTGTTATTTTAAGTAGGTTGAGAATTGTCACTATGTAAAATATGGAACTACATTTCATATCTGTATTGTTTTTTGTTTGGTAGGGAATGCTTGTTTTGACTCGTAGTTTCCTACGGCTTGTTACTACCATCAAAATATTTTTAAGAAGCGTTCGAAAAAGTATCGTTATTGTATTCAGACATACATATGTTGAATTTTAAGACGATTACCAGAACGAAATTATAAGGTGAATATCAGCGACAATGTCGAGAGAGGTCGCACTAGAGGGACGTATCGACGATATCACCGATCTTATTGACGAGTCCTTCAAAAAGGTCAAGTACGTATTACTCGCATTCGGCGTGTATGACAAGATGTATGAACGTGGACGAAGTGTAAGAGATATGCAAGAGCCTCGGCATGTGGCGGTCTGTAGTTTCTGCCTGCCCCTGTGTGAAAAAGGAATGTTGTGAGTTTATGTAAGAAGTGTATGTTTAAAAATAATTCACTAATGCACAATGCATCACTACTTTTAATTACCCGTTTAACTTGTTCTGTCTTCCATATTGTTTTTCCGCACACTGCTGAGTTTCAACTACATTGAACCTTCTTCGTCATTACACATAAAGACTAAAGAAGATTCAATGTAGTTGAAACTGCAATGAGACGCTTCACTTTTAATAATATTGTTTCTTTTTGCTTATCCTATCCCTCCATGGTTATTTTATTTTTGGCGATGTCCTTCAGAAAGGTCGTGGATTCTTCACATTTGTAAGAAGTACGTCAAATACGCGTATAATTATGAAAGTCTAAAATAGTCATACTATACCTATCGCAACCTCAAAAATATGTGGCTCATGTTTCATCAGTGAAGTTTGGGTTAATATCTTGTATGTGCATAAAGTGACAACTATTTCGAATATAAATAATTAAGTATTTGAACAAACTTTCCTCTTTTTGGGTCAAACAAAGCATGGTATGAGAAGTTTCTGTATTTAATAAAATAAAGGTAGTATTTTTTTAACATAAAACTTTTACAGTATCTCATCTTTGTGAATATTATGTAGTTATTTATTCGAGTCGCGCGTACCTCGGCTATTTATTCACATTCGCATTGGCGTTCGTAAATAATGGAGCAACTTTTCCAAGTCACCCAGCAAGACACGCTTCAATAACCTACTTACTTTAAATCATATAATTTATATCATTAAGTAACTCGTCCGAGGTTAATTTGTTTTTGAGTAAAGTTAGCACGAATTGTGTAGTACTTTTTGGTAATTACTCATTAATTTAAATACACAAAACTTCTGCATTTTCGAAAGGGTAGGCGGACACATATATATTACATGTATATATTGTGGCTGTATTGGTGACGGCATTGGCTTCAATGTAATATAGGGCGAGGCCTTATAGCCGATAAGTCAATACTCATAAATAATGTTGTTCTACAAAAAGTATGAATACAATCATAGGCTTTGTCGGTGTTCATATCAGTATTTACGTACGTAACGTGTCCGATGTTTTACTCGCTCATAATACAACCTCAGCTTGGATCCAAATACCTTAAAATTGTGTCCATACAGATAAGAATTTTTGCGACTTCATTTTGCTAGGCTCGAGGTTCCCTAAAAATTTATGATCATATTTCATGACTTCGTAAGAGTTCTGTTGGTTTTGTTGAAGAAAATGTGATATTCAACGTGCTCATTTGCAGGAAGCTTTATAAATTGTCGTAAATTTGACGTAGGGCTATTAAACTATGTACCTTTGCTACGTAACCGTAGCATTATTTGTAGATTTACGCACTTGCTACGAAAAATTGTAGCAATAACTGCTACGGTTTTTCGTAGCAAGTGGGGAGTCAACGAGAGAGAGAAGTGTACTTGTATTTGTGTGTTAATTCCAGTACTAAATATAATATGCACAAGTCGTATACTGTGGAGAAATAAAAGAGAGGTCGCCCTAGGGAGCGGCGAGCTTTCACCAGTCGCGTTACTGAACACTATCTGTGAAGACGTTCTTATCTTCAGCCGAAACCCGAAGCATGTCCACAAAATAAATCGTCCGATGACGCCCGCGGTTCAATTTTGTGTGAAAATTACGAGTTTAGGTACGTATCTTCTGAAAATTTTGCCGAACAAATAGATAGCAGGCGGAGGGCTCGCCGTGATTCGCGTCACGTCTCTCACGACCGAAGGGTACTTTAAAAATTCGTTTCCCGACCTTCCGACAAGTTCGTATGCTGCGGTGACCTTTTTCTCAAAGTGCTACGACCCTTCAGTTAGTGGTGAAACAAATTAGGAGTTTTACTTCTAATTATTTCTTATAATTTATTTCTATTAGTTGTTTAATAAACAAGTAGCCGACAGAATACTATTTTGTGGGAATGGGTACTAAAACTTAATCACTCATGTTAGTATCTGGATTTAGCTAAGCTTTAGGCTTTCAGGTGACTATACTATGTAAAGTTTTTTAATTTAATACTGTGTTTACAAATTTATATTTATAAACCATGGTGCAATGACCGGCCATTCGTTGTCCGCTTCAGGTTTCTATGAGCGATAATATTAGGTACAGTAAGTGAATTTGAGTGTTTGATCAGAATTTACAGTTAAACACCAATCGAACTTATAAAAACAATAGGTACCGAAAATATTCCCGAGCCGCAGATTGTAAAGATTTTTTTACAGTCTATCAAATCTAGTCAATCTTAATGAATGGTCAAAATGGGTTTATAAAAATGACATAATGTTATGTTCGTATAGTATGATTATTACAGTTGAATTAAAAATCACCAAATTTGATGAAATCGGCAAAAAATTACGTCAATGTATGATTATGGAGATGTGACCTCGTGACCTTTAGAAGGCGAATGAAGACGGAGACAGGGAAATAATCTCGTAGACGGTCTACGAAGTCTACGATTGTCGTAGTTTCATTATTACGACAAATAATAAGTATATACTTGCCTTTATGGTTTCAAAGTTCTACGAGTATTATTATTGATAATAATAAAATAATGCTAGAGCATACATACCATCACGCCTGTATTCCCCGAAGGGTTAGGCAGAGGTGTACTTAATGTGCACCCACAGTTCGCCGGTATGTTTAGGTCCCATGTAATAGGGGGCGAGCCTATAGCCATTCACCGGGCACAAATCCAGACTCCGAGCTGCTACTGAGAATTTCATAGAAAAACCCAATAACACTTTGCTCGACCTGGGGATCGAACCCAAGACCTCTAGCGTAGCAGTCGCGACTGGGACCACTAGACCAACGAGGCAGTCTATAATAATAATGCATATATATATAATAATGCTAGAGAATACTAAAATAAAGCTTGGAAGAGTTACTTTTGACAATAACTTAATTATAATAAAATCGATGTTCGCTTTAGACGGGATAAGTATTACAAGCTCGTCGGTTGAGCACTCAATCTCCTCTCATGAGGTTTGAGTAGGCACGTTATTTTATTCAGGTCGTGAATCGAGCCGTGATAAGGTGTTAAAGAGTGAATTGGCAAAAGGAGCGAATGAATGGAATATGCGAACAGATCGGCGTCGATCGCCATCCGCAGTTGAATAATGAATGCGTCAGGGCCGATAATACTGAGTGTGGTCCCACCCCCGCCAACCCCCACGACACATGTCTCACTTGGACAAATCAACTGCCACTACACTAGCCCCATTAATACACACCTGTGACTAACTGAATTGGCTCCGTTATAAATGTACTGATTAATGGAGTAAATCAAATGGAGCATTTTCATTTCATTAAATAAGTTCTTGAAGGTACCTACCAATATTTAGTTTCTCGGGAACATTTAAAGACTACGCATATAACAGAACACGAAAACTGTATAATCATATACCGTTTTGTGAAGCATTGTTTTTTAACTAAGTGACAATTTAAATTTCAGCAAAATTATAACGGTGTGTTTGTCTATTAAATCCGCGTAGGGACCTTGATACGAGGGGTGACTGGTGTAAGACGTGTTCATTTTGCAGGTATTATTTTAAAGGGACTTCTGGTACTCAATTTAGAGTAATTTACACGTAATTATGGTAATATACGTAAATCGTATACAAATCTGGTGTTACAGTAGATAGATACACAATCAAAATTATGTAAATTGATTCGTAAGCCAAAGATCTTCAAATACCTTCTACTACCGATTGAACAAATGTGATTCCCTGTGATTTTTGTCAACAACATACAATGATGTTATACAATGAAACTCCTAACTGAAAAACAGGATGAAGAAACTATATCGTATTAAAGGTCGACAATTGACCCAAATGATATACGAGTATGTCATGACCCAAAAAGGCGACATTGTGAATTTAATGACAGCGAATGGTCAAAATATCAATATTCTACACATCTTCAATTACTAGAATACGTCTTCTGTGTACAATATAAGGTCCATGTTCGATTCACTGATGACTCATAGTATGCATGCAATGCATTGCATATGTTCGAATCATTCGACTGTCAGTAATACGTAAAATTCGAATTGTGTGAACAAGTCGTACGTTACTACACGGAAGAGGGGGAGATTTACTATTTGCTTTGATTCAGACCGCATAAATGTTATTTTATGTAGAATGACATTATGAATTTTATTGCGACGTGTTATTTTAAGTAGGTTGAGAATTGTCACTATGTAAAATATGGAACTACATTTCATATCTGTATTGTTTTTTGTTTGGTAGGGAATGCTTGTTTTGACTCGTAGTTTCCTACGGCTTGTTACTACCATCAAAATATTTTTAAGAAGCGTTCGAAAAAGTATCGTTATTGTATTCAGACATACATATGTTGAATTTTAAGACGATTACCAGAACGAAATTATAAGGTGAATATCAGCGACAATGTCGAGAGAGGTCGCACTAGAGGGACGTATCGACGATATCACCGATCTTATTGACGAGTCCTTCAAAAAGGTCAAGTACGTATTACTCGCATTCGGCGTGTATGACAAGATGTATGAACGTGGACGAAGTGTAAGAGATATGCAAGAGCCTCGGCATGTGGCGGTCTGTAGTTTCTGCCTGCCCCTGTGTGAAAAAGGAATGTTGTGAGTTTATGTAAGAAGTGTATGTTTAAAAATAATTCACTAATGCACAATGCATCACTACTTTTAATTACCCGTTTAACTTGTTCTGTCTTCCATATTGTTTTTCCGCACACTGCTGAGTTTCAACTACATTGAACCTTCTTCGTCATTACACATAAAGACTAAAGAAGATTCAATGTAGTTGAAACTGCAATGAGACGCTTCACTTTTAATAATATTGTTTCTTTTTGCTTATCCTATCCCTCCATGGTTATTTTATTTTTGGCGATGTCCTTCAGAAAGGTCGTGGATTCTTCACATTTGTAAGAAGTACGTCAAATACGCGTATAATTATGAAAGTCTAAAATAGTCATACTATACCTATCGCAACCTCAAAAATATGTGGCTCATGTTTCATCAGTGAAGTTTGGGTTAATATCTTGTATGTGCATAAAGTGACAACTATTTCGAATATAAATAATTAAGTATTTGAACAAACTTTCCTCTTTTTGGGTCAAACAAAGCATGGTATGAGAAGTTTCTGTATTTAATAAAATAAAGGTAGTATTTTTTTAACATAAAACTTTTACAGTATCTCATCTTTGTGAATATTATGTAGTTATTTATTCGAGTCGCGCGTACCTCGGCTATTTATTCACATTCGCATTGGCGTTCGTAAATAATGGAGCAACTTTTCCAAGTCACCCAGCAAGACACGCTTCAATAACCTACTTACTTTAAATCATATAATTTATATCATTAAGTAACTCGTCCGAGGTTAATTTGTTTTTGAGTAAAGTTAGCACGAATTGTGTAGTACTTTTTGGTAATTACTCATTAATTTAAATACACAAAACTTCTGCATTTTCGAAAGGGTAGGCGGACACATATATATTACATGTATATATTGTGGCTGTATTGGTGACGGCATTGGCTTCAATGTAATATAGGGCGAGGCCTTATAGCCGATAAGTCAATACTCATAAATAATGTTGTTCTACAAAAAGTATGAATACAATCATAGGCTTTGTCGGTGTTCATATCAGTATTTACGTACGTAACGTGTCCGATGTTTTACTCGCTCATAATACAACCTCAGCTTGGATCCAAATACCTTAAAATTGTGTCCATACAGATAAGAATTTTTGCGACTTCATTTTGCTAGGCTCGAGGTTCCCTAAAAATTTATGATCATATTTCATGACTTCGTAAGAGTTCTGTTGGTTTTGTTGAAGAAAATGTGATATTCAACGTGCTCATTTGCAGGAAGCTTTATAAATTGTCGTAAATTTGACGTAGGGCTATTAAACTATGTACCTTTGCTACGTAACCGTAGCATTATTTGTAGATTTACGCACTTGCTACGAAAAATTGTAGCAATAACTGCTACGGTTTTTCGTAGCAAGTGGGGAGTCAACGAGAGAGAGAAGTGTACTTGTATTTGTGTGTTAATTCCAGTACTAAATATAATATGCACAAGTCGTATACTGTGGAGTATATGATATATAAGGTCTCCGCTCTCCAGTAAGACTTTTTAGATCCCGTGTAATTGAGGTGAACCTATTACCATTAACCATGCACAAATCCATATCCAGAGATGCTACTGAAACTCGATTTAAAACCAATTGACACTTTCATTATCTTGGGAATCGAATCCCGAACCTGAGCAATATTCATAGTCCTTAGAATTGTTTGTACAGATTTTTGGTAAACATAACAATTATGGAAATTTGGCTACCGCGGTTTTGTTAACGGGCCACCAAAAAGGGACGGGTTCTAATTGCTTTGAATAACATACGCATATTCTTATGTTTGTACACATTCATCGATCGTAACTCACTGGAGCTAACCTTTTGATGCTTTCTAATAAAGGGTTTGTTAAATATAATTATTGGTCTGTTTTTATAAAAACATACAAATCATTGGTGTTGATTTTGTATTTTATAAAATAATTAATTTAGTCTTACTTTATATGAATTTCAATAAAAATACCTCAATTCTATCAAAAAAATAAATTCACCTTACTTGTCAATTTAGTCAGCATGCATAGATCACGATTATTTTTTCGTCAATGACAATGATAATGACGAATGTTAAATTAATCTTAAAAGACAGAAAAGCCTTCGAACCAGTCAAATGTATGTATGATGTATGTCGTCTAATAAAGATCATACTAATATCCTATTATATTATTAACATTATAAATGAGAAAGTTTGTTGTTCAATCACGCAGGTTTGAGGACTCATTCGTGCGTAGAAGAGTGAATGAAATGTGATAAAAATTAGGTTAGTACGATGTGCAACAGAAATCTGTAAAAATGATTTAAATTGTACAGCCAAATTTCATCACATGTCTTCCCGTAGACTTAAGTACACTTAAGTACACTTAAGTACACCGTAGACTTAAGTACATAGTGCCTCTTAGAGCAGCCTTATGAATTATGAGCGTCACTTTGTAGATGCCTCGTCGCTCGCTAATTGATTTCTCAATGTACCTCGCTCTACTTTGCTTCCCCAGATTAATGTTAAAGATATTAAGTAATATTGGAACAACCATTGCGAAAAACGTTAACAATGCCTGCTGTCAATTCGTCTATAGCCTGCGTGGAGACTATAGTCAGAGGACTTTTATTCTAGGATGGAGTTCGTGCTTAGAAATACTGATTGAAGAAAGCAGAAAGACATTAATTAGTTGATTTATTTTTCCAAGGCCTACAAAGTCTACAACGGCTCTAGTACAAACTTTTTCTTCCAAATCCGGTTTCTCGTAAAAGAAGCCGCTTGACAGGCGTCCTTTAATAAATTTCGTTAAAACAATTGGAATTGGACGCGCTACCAAGGTTAAGTAATGCGACAATCTGTGATTTATAAAGTCACATTAACATTCAACCTTAAAGGGCGCGAGTTGAATTACAATGTTAGTTTCTATTCTTAGTGTTTGCTAGTTGATTTTAGAAATGTTTCTAAAAATCAAGTAGGTACTAAAATAATGTTTCTGTGGGGACCAATACATATATATTTAGTAATGAAACAAAAACGCAAGTGTTCTTATACATGGTCGGTAAAATAAAGCAATAAGAAATAATTTATTATTATACATTTTTTTTAGAGTATGGAAAATACCGGACTCGTACCGACTAAAAACCGCTCTTGCTTTAAAGTTGCCCGAACGTCATTGCGGTGGAATTCGTGACATTACAAGCATGACAAGCTGTGGTCCAGCGACAGCCCCTTCAAAGGCTCGTCCTTGCAAGGAGTGCGAAAAACATAAACACCTAATGGGCCTATAAGTCGCGACTATTATTATATAGGAACATGATTTAAAAAAAAAATATATTAAATATTACAATACCAAGGTATTTTGAATAAATGATCTTGCACTATGCTTGCTTATCGCAGAGGACAGAAACTGTGTAGTGTCGGTTAACAAATACATACAATACACCGCATGTCGTAATTAATGGCACAAAGTTTTATCGTCAGCTTTAGAGCCATCACGTGTCGATATCGTGGTGCCTAATCGTGCACGACACGGCGTCCTTTATTAATACTCGACAGCTACAGCCGCGGTATTTGAATAAACGGGTGTTCAATCACTGTGCGGCAGAGCTGTGCATAAAGGGCCTAGTCGTTAAGACCCACAGTCCGTTAATTCCATGGGTAAACCGGATTCGCTGAAGTATTATTACTATAACATTCCCGCATATTATAAATGAACGCTGGTTTTTATTGCTATTTACAGTGACATGCGAGCAAGCGGCCCACCTGATGGTAAGTGGCAACCGCCGCCGGCTGTGTTCTCTTAGCATTGTCTAAACAATACGGAGAAAATACAACCACGCCACTGCCAACTATAAGGAAAAAGGGAGGGAAAAGAGCTAAGAAGAAGGAAGGGGACTGAGGGAGGAATTGCGCCTCTAGCGCCCCTCCACTTTTAATATGGACCCTTATTTTTGTGACGATCCATATTCTACGAAAGCAGAATACATTTTGTTTTCTGAAAACCTAGTAATTTCTATTTACTCAGTGGTTTTCCTGTTGATTTTCCTTAATTTTGTCACAGCTTGATCGTTTTACCAAAAAAAAAAATATAATCTTTGTTTAACGATCCGTAGCGGGTGTGTTTTATTAAGACTGTTTACGGCAAATTGTTTTACGTTCCTCTGATTTCTTTGATCATGATAACTTTTTTGTAATAAGATTATATTTTTGATATATGAATAAAAAATAATGTATTATATAATATATATATATAGAGATTATTATTTAAGCATCCCTAGCTGCCGCGAAAGCGTCATTATGAATCATAAAATCGATTGGTACTTTCTTTATTTAAACATTTGTTGAATTTAATAGTATATACATATGTATGTATAAGAGGCAGTGTGACATGAAAATTGAGTTAATTAGTTTTCTGTTACATCACAAACTAAAGAATACCGTGTTATTCAGTTACAACTAAATGTCATTATTGTGTTTAGTTTTTCACAAATGTACGGGGACTGCCACCTACGTCATAGTTCAATAAAGTTGTTCGAGAATTCCACCTAAGTAGGCCAATTGATAATTAAGTTTTATTTGTTATGAGAGTCATTACGAGAGGAAATTTCGTTGGAACAAATTTCGTGCAAAGTTAGTTTGGAAGCCTATGTGCGGGCTCTGGGTAATTATAGAGAACGTTCACCCTTTACCTCCATCACCGCGTCTTCTAATGGTTTTCAAGTTAATTGTATAACGCATATTCTCACTTTAAAGGTTACACAGAAATAGTCTCGATTTTTTTTTTGTAACTTTGGAGTATATCTCAAGCTGTGTTAGCAAAAAATAGTACGAATTTAATATATATTTTTTAATATAATAAATATACATAGTCGCAGACCCGAATATATAGTATATATTCGGGTCTGCGACTCGGCATTAAATACTAAACGATTGCTCCTGTTTATTGGTCTATAAAGTCACATTTCATTCTAGCTGGCCCGTATATACTTTATAGGTCGTTGTAACTGATCGAGCACATCACTTTTACACTTTTACCTGTTCTGCACGGTGACATAATCATGGTAAATTTTTTAAAGACTAATAAAGTCTTAATGGCGGCATTAAATTCGGCGAGTCGTATCAATTGTTTTACGTTTGTAACCGATATGAAACCCTGTTTGCCTTTGCGGCAGTATAAATTGAAAATAGTGCGATACAGTGAGAAATCCTTGGCAGAAGATCTACAAATAAATATCAAATTGATCTCACTAAATATTCCAGCGGTCGTGTTGCGGTGTGTGTATGAGTCAATACGTATGCGGAGCAGTCATGGGGCGTTGTAAAGCAAGCACATAAACGTTATTGGTAACGTACGGGCGCGCGGGCGGCGGGCGCGACGTCGCGTCGCTGTAATGTGGTTTACTTTTGCAGCCGCACGTCCCCGTGATGTTAAGTGATGAGTACCATACACATACATACACCTACCCCACCCAATATACTTACTCAATACGCAGTGAAATGACTTCATATTGGAATGGGATTTTATTACACGTACAATCTTTTTGTTGCGGATGTCGTTATGTGGCTTTAGCAACAAAGTCATTTATTTATTCGCTATCTTGCATTTTTATATATATATATATATATATTTTTAAACTAGAAATGTGGGTCGCACATTACTAGTATTCTTGTTAACCCCTCGTAATAAACTAAATGCTTGTATTACGAGTGGGTCCACGTCGGTAGTGCAATGGGTGGGTTTCAAATCGGCAACCACATGATCGCAAGTCCGACGCCCTAGCCATTAGGCTACCGCCGCTTTCAAATATTTTTTTATTATAATTAACTATTTAATATATGCAATGTCAAAACGATGGCATGAACCGGTTTAATTAGTATAGTTACATGATAGACATGAGGCAAATTTTATTATTTTCTTTATAGTAACAAAAAACATGTTTTTTTTTGTTACAGTCTAAGCACCGCACTTACCTTTTTTTTAAAGACAATTAGCTTCCTTAGGACACCATTTCCTTTGAAAAAAATCTTCATATATCTGAAACAAAGCAAAATGATTCTCTTCATATATCTGAAATAATAAAATATGTAGTGTATTCCGGTGACACTAAAACTAACGAGGACCCGGTCAATATTTACATTGTTTAATAATATTTCGCTGACAATATTTGTTTAAATACTTGTTGAATGATCCGCTTACGTTTAGGTAATTTTATGTCGAGCAGTTTATTTCATTAATTGGATTTAGTACAATGCATTCAATATATTTTTAAGCACGTCACGTTACTATAGTTACTATTAAGGTAACATATAGAACACCCAGAATCGAAACCAATATCTGTACATCACACATATATTTTCTTGGTTGGGAATCGAACCTATGATACTGAGTGCAAAGGTTGTGCCACACCAAACGTGCTGTTAGGACAAATTAATGAAATGTAGAGTTCGTTGACCGCTTGACCTAAACACTAAGATGTAATAGTTACGAACAATCTTGTAGTCATGTAGTAGATAGTTGAGTAGGCTCAAAGTGTCCTGTACTTAAGTAATTTAACTTGGATGTAATTAATGAACTGACCGTCTGCGGCACGCCATTTCTTAGTCATTAGTGTGCTTAATCATTAGCTAACTTCATTACATTAATTACAAATTATAACTATATCCATAAATACACACTATATCGTATTAAATATCATTAACTAAAAGAGCTATTTAAACGAGTGAAAGGGCTGTTTAAAGCCTTAGTACTTAGTGAGTTAAGGTAGCTGAGATTCTAGGTTAGACTCCCGGGTCAAGCAGTGTTTTTTTTCAGTAGCATCTCGGAGTTTGAATTTGTGCCCATTTTGCTACATTGGACTTAAAAATACACCAGCGAATGTGGGTCTATTTTAGTATACCTACCTCAGCCTAACCCATTAGGGAGACAGGCGTGATGGTACACTATGTAATGTTATTCACTGGCTGGGTCATTTTCAGGCTTTCCACAGGACACTATTACCTATTAACATCGTACATTAAACGACTAACCAAATTATGCAAAACATAAGTTTTATGATCGCGTACGTGTAATTCTATTTTACGATCTATAAAAGTGACTAATTTTACATATAAAAGGGAAATTATCTGAGCTGTATGAAGTGCCCGTGCTATATAACCAGTAAACATCGGTTTTAATTCTTAATTTATAGCGTCTATTAAAATGTTTGGTTGAATTCATCAAATTTGGTGAATTCAACACTTGTTATTTCGACTACATAGTCGAACTAGAAAAAGTGATCTTATAACATCAAATCAAATCAAATGTATTTATTTGCTAAAGTATGTTTTGCGTAAAAATACAGTTGTTGGTCTTAATTTTAAAGTACGACATCTTCTGCGACATATTCATACATCGCGCCTGTATACTGGAAGGTTCAGCAGAGATTTGTTGATACATTTTTTCTTGAATTCACGTGTAATGAGGGGCGAGCCTCTTTCCACTAACTGGGCACAAACGCAAAAAAATAAATAATTTCATAGACTCAATAACAGTTAGGTCGACCTGGGAATTGAACCCAAGGTATCGTTTAGCAGCCAAGCTTGCTGTACTGATTATCGACGTAAATCATTTTGTTTTGAGTCTGTGGTTTTCAATATATTACAGAGCACATACCAAAGGGTAGGTATGATAAACATTTCAAGAATTTACTCATATCACACGTCTTGAAATTCAATTACCTACGAGTTATAGTTTAATACAATTTCTTAGGAATACTTGACTTCATGTAAATGTCAACTATAATATACTGTTAACCACATGAAAGCAGCGAGTGAACAATGGCGGTTTGGTTACATGTACTAATTATGTACCGATAATAATTGTTATAATCATCGCCTTAGGCAAATTAATAGGGGGATTAATATTTAAATACAATAAGATACCATCACGCCTGAATTCCCCGAATAAGTCAGAGGTGTACCAATGTAAACCTACAGTTCACAGGTATGTTTGGGTTCCATGTTATAGAGACTGAGCTTTGCCATTAGCCGGACGCGATGCTTTTTTGTTATGGAATAACTCGGTAGGCGAGCAGGCGAGCTACCTGATGGTAAGTAATCGTCACCGTCCATGGACATCTGCAATACCAAAGGTTGCAGATGCGTTGTAGAGCCAATTTTAAGGAAAGGGCCTTCCTTTTCCTTAAATTTCGCTGGCCGTATGAGCCCTTTCCCTTGAAAGGGCTCATACGGCGCTTGTGAACCGCAAAAGCACTGTTATGGCGATTTTACACGGATAATTTACATATATTATCGTAAAACCGGTAATGAAGCCTGTTATACATCGTTTAGGACCTACGTTATTATTAAGTCGAGTATTACTACCATTATACTCGTAAATAATATCCACGTAACTCTATAATAATGACCAGTCCTATGGGAATTTTGTGGATGTCTACACTTAATTTATTTATAAAATATAATAATAATAATATGGCATATAGATTGCTAATCTATTTGCCAGATTTTAAGTTCCCAAACGTCATAGTTTTTGAAAATTTTGATCAGTCAGAAACAACATTAAGCTTAATATTTAAAGTTATGCAAATTGTAAATCTTAGTTCACAATCTAGGATATCCTGTGTTAATCTTTGACCTAGCAGGTTTTAAAAGAATAAGGTATTTTTAGATTGATTATACTGCTTTATTAGGTAAGTGGTTCAAAGTGCGACTGCTACACGAGAGGTCTTGGGTTTGATTCCCGGGTCGAGCAAAGTGTTATTGGGTTTTTCTATGAAATTCTCAGTTGCAGCTTTGTTTGGTTTGTGCCCGGTTAATGGCAATATGCCCTTATTACATGGGACCTAAACATACCGGCGAACTGTGAGTGTACATTAGTACACCTTTGCCTAACCCTTCGGGGAAAACAGGCGTGATGGTATGTTATGTCAGATTACATATAATATCGTGAGGTGGTCGGGACTTATATTGAATTCACACGTACTCGAAAAATAATAGAAATTTGACGGTATCAAGATAAATAGAGTGTGTTAGACTAATATCATAACACAATCATAACATTAAACTCAGGATAATAGGATAGTTTAGGCTATTTTAGTATGTATTAGCATATCTACGGAGTTTCAAGCACGTTAGTACATATACAAATAGCTAGTTGGTAAACTGCAAGCCGTGCTGATATGCGGCTCGGCCGATACAACATTAGTTTTGATTGTTTGTCCAGTGCCGTGATGATAATATTAGGTGGATAATGGTCAATGTTCGTTATGAGAGTCGGCTCAGTGAGTCGTCGGCCGAATAGTGAGTGGTGGAATTATGATAACAGGTATCGTACTCGGGTACAGAGTAAAAGCAAAGTCAAAAGTTCGAATCCAAGGCTTCAACCTCAAAACTTTTCGAAGTCATGTGAGACATCATCATCATATCAGCCTATGGCCATTCACTGCTGAATGTAGGCTTCCCCAAATAGCGCCAACCATGCGAGTATTAATAATTAATTATAACGCGACTAAACGATGAAGGAAACCATCATGGGGAAACCTGCATGCCTGAGAGATTCTCTTGACGAAGGTGGTTTAGCTAGCGCAGTTGACAATAGCCTAAGCCTCGTTCTGAGAGAGACCCGTGCCCAACAGTGGGACAATTTAATGCGTTGATGATGGTGGTATCTCGTGTACATTTCAGGCGGTACGAGCCTGTGATGATGTATATTCCGGGCTGCAAAATTGCAAAAAATGTAATAACCTTCCTATAATTAGATTGCATAGAAACAGTTTTTCTTTATATCTCAAATCGCATGATTAGTGTTTTTAATATTTATGATAGGAACATTTGACGTTTGGTATGAATAAGATTACTTATATAATTTAAGAAAATTGTTCAGACATGTCATAACAGCGCTCGGATTAATGGATTATCCAATGCAAGTGCTTAGATTTACATGCAGTTATTTCTCGTATAATAACAATGCTCATGTTCAACCAAACCATTCGCTTGAACACCTGTAAACAGCCGTTTTCTTATACAGCAGTTTAATTAGAACAGGTAAGAAAATTAAACCAGTTCAAGAAAGACAAGCAAAGTAACCCAAAGTTTTAATAACATTTCTAAGTTTGTCAAACTGTTTGAAAATTAAATTATATCGGTAAAGGTTTCCATTATTTTTGGGGTGTACCTACTAATCAATTTTGCATGAGAACGGGAATTTAATTAATGGTATATGGAAATTACATTATTTAATCACTTATTAGGTATATTTATTATAAATAACTTAGTTATAAGAGAGTACTCGAGTCTTTTATGAATGTAAATTTTAGATAATATTATTATATCTACAAGAAAAGGAAGCTATATTTCTAGGTATCGTGATTGTTGATAACTTTTTTATCCTAGTGCGAATATAGGCTATTAAAAAAAATGTGTTCATATACGTCCTTACCTATTTTTGGCTATTAGCCGCTTGCCAAATGCCTTTGTAGATTTTCTTAGTATGTAAATCCCTCAGATTACCCAATATAGTAACGACACAAATATATCTGTCAGTTTATTTTCGGATATTCCCTTTTTATTCATTGAGTGTCACCTCTGCTTCAATGGATTGGGTAACATATTTCAGACCTTTGGCATTTTGTTCGGTAGAAATGATGTAGCATATTTCGTACGGAGTTAAAAATTGTATATTTAGACAATAATCATCATCATTTAGATATCCATTTATCTCTCAATCTTGGTACAGGTTAGTCAGCAAAATGGAAGATAACATTGTGAAATCTTGAGTTCGATTCCCAGGTCTAGCAGTGTTATAGGTAGGTATGAAATGTATACCAACGAAATGTTCAGTAACAGGTCGTAGCTTCAAATTGTAGTTATGCAGGCACCCCCTAACAAATCGGACCTAAAAATGACATGTACTGGTGACATGTACCGTTTGTGTGGAGTCGTGATAGTTTGTGACGTTTGACCCACTATTTTTTTTATTTGCTTTAATGTAATGGGTTTGAATTTCAAGAATGAATGGTAGATAAGTAAATAGATTAGTAGTAGATTTTCTCAATACTTTGATATTTGTTTTAGCTAAAATTTATTTTTCTTAAGGAAAAAACTTCCATAACTATGGTAATAATGTAGATAAAGCTATGAAATTGTCATTACTCATAATTAGAAAATAAGGAAAAATATTCTCCATGTTTTTCTGTCATTGCCAATTAATTCGGTTGTCTGTGTCAGTAGGCAATTATCTTCGAGCGCGAGTAACGTAGATGATTAGATAAATGTAATATTTACTAAAGTACACAGATTTTTATTGAAGATGTAATAAAACATTTATGTCATTGTTATTGTTGTTTTGAATTCTATTCATCTATTCCATACATATAATAAATTTGTAACAGGCCGATGTCGGTACACGCCGGCTTCCTCACGATGTTTCCTTTCACCGTTTTGGGAGCAGCGGTGATGAAATAATTTTACAAATAGTAAAGCAATTGTACGGGTTTGAAGCTACGACCTACATTTCTTAAGTCTTTGGCCTAGTGGTAATGGCCAGGCCAAAGACTAAACCACTGCTCTACTATGACTTTTAGGTAATTAAGGAATATTTATTAGAGCAAAAGAAGCCAAAACAAAAACTTTATATTTTTTCTTTTACTTGACTCTTGACTGTTTGTACACGTCAAAGCTACTAATTGCATCAAATTGAATCCAGTTTTCACAGTTGTATTGATGGAGGCCTAACTTAAAATTTTGTGCTTATTTTATAGCCGCCTAGAAGCTAAGTTATAGCAAGTAAACTTTAGAGACGCGAGTGAAACCGCGGGAAAAAGCTAGTAACAAATAAGATAATTAATCGAATGTCAGTGAAGCTATGCAATCATATGGAAAGGCCCTCTATAAGTTGGCACAAGCTAAAGATGAATAAATAATAAAATGACGAACTATGAAATGTAGTAACTTTATGACAGCAATAAAATTTTCTCCGAAAACGTCGTATTTTTTATACGAGTATTCATAGCTTTTATGACTATGTGTCACCAGTTTTTTTATTGGCCGTTATTAATTGATTCAATTACATTAATTTCACAATCTTTAACATTATTTAGAACTAGAAAGTGGCTATAAATTTTTATAATAATCAAAATGGCTACCTAAATTCGGAAAGTCAATCACTCAGCCATAAGTTGACTTATTATAGCAGTGGAGTTGTTATTTTTATGGGCAATATACGGTAACAGAAATATTTCTTGTCATTAAATCCCTTGTATTATTTGAAGTCAGTAAAATTAATTAAATATTATCTTACTAATTGTGCCCGTTTTGTTAAAATGAATATACCCCTTGCTGATACGGGTAAGACACGCTCGATACACAATCAAATTAATGACCACATGCAGTGAGCTTATCGGCCGTGCTACGACTGGCTACGGCGAGTTACGACTGGGCGTAGCTATCGTAGCAAAGACGGTATAGCTACGTCGTAGCAATAATGTAGAACGTTTTTGTTTTTTATTTAATGGGCAATGTATTCTTTTGCTAATGTTAAAAATTTATATCGTTTGATAGTGGTTGTAAACTTGGGCAGTGTAATCATGCCTTCAATATGGCAATTCAAGTGCAATAGCCCATAAAACAAATAATTAGCTGAAAATTGTAAGAAATAAAGAAAAAGTTAGCATTGAACTAGATTTGCGTCAAATTAACTTCTTGCCCTAATAGCCTAATTCACCTCGTTATTGTAGGATTGTAGGATTCGATGTAATTTGTGTTAACTGGGTAGGCAAGCGCATCACGTACGAACAGGCTCGGAGAAACTGGAGTTGTCTAATTGGCTTGCCACGGTGCCGGCGGCAACCCTAGCAGGGCCTGAAGCGGCCTCGAGCGGTGCGCGGTTCACCCAAATCGAATCCTTTTGATACTCAGCCTTAATCGATCAACAGTACGCTCTCATTCAAACTTAGCCTTTTGTTATCGATAGACAAAAGGCTTTGAAATGAGATTCTAATCTCATTATGCGTAGGTTGGCACCTAAACCAATAAAATTTGAAGTATCCACTTCAAAAGATCGTTTGGTTTAAAAAAATATAAAGCCTCTTTAGTTGAAGATTTAGGGGCTTACGATTTTAATTAACGCAGGGTTTTAATGGAAATTTTACTTGACTGGTGTGGTCATGTCGTTTATCACAAATTGTGTACGTTTTTAAAACTATAATCTATTTTAAAACATGCTGGGTAAACAAACTGATACACACGAAGCTTGACTCTGATTTAGTGGTTAGATTTCAAACATATAGTATGTAACGTTTAGTTACCGTCCAAAAACTGTAGGTACAAGTTGAAATGGTGCTATCGTTATAAGGTATATTTAAAGAGTGGCAAAATAGGCCCACAGTTCACCTTGGGTGAAATGGTGACTGAGATAAACATAACAAATGGAGCTTTTATTGGAAAATACTGAAAAGCGACTGCATTTCATACAAAAAATATGCTAATGAACAGTATATACACCCCATATTTTGGTTTAACTTCTAAACTATGCGTATTGTATAATCGCTTGATAGATTAACGAAATTTAATATAAAGATATTTTGGAATAATATATTTTTTGAAGTTTATAATCTCATCGATTATATCTTGCAATGCGGGTAACTAAATAATATCAGGCATGAATCACCTATGAATCGATATAAGATTAACATTGATCGATTTGAAAACAATGAGATTAAAATTGAGTTGGACGGAAAACTGTGGATCTGTGATCGAACTGTCAATTACATGTTGAATAACGATAAGTCATATTGTAGAGCGCAATCGAGCATTATCAATTTGTGGGATACGTGGTTGACAGGAGCGGCCGACGACACGGCGACGGTACATTTGTCAGCGTGATTAAATGACGTCACACACACAACATTTACACGCTGAATGTTTTTAACTGACAAAATCGTTCCAACAAATTTTGAACAACGTCGGAATGACACCATTTCTCGCCTTTTTGCGTAAAAATGTTTTATCTTTGATTTATAGTGGATCCCTGTGAAGTTAACTCACAATTGGACCCGGTAGGTGGTACTGCGATCGAGTCCAGACAGGCCAACGTCTGTCGGTTTCTTAGTGTTTGCATATAAAAGTAATTTATTGGGAAAAAAAATAAATTAACTAACCTTATAATTGGACTTCAGTAAGATGGATATATTGATGGCGCACATAATCTCAATATAAAGCTTACGTGATACAAAGTAGAAGCGAACCTTATTTCACAGAGCTATTTTCGGTTTGGTGAATCACAATATGATTCGTGGTCACAGGGCCTCACAACGGGTCATACGGGCCTTTTGCGCAATGAGAGGTAAGCCTATAATGAAAAATAATGCCGATTTTAGCCTCACAACTCCCTGATCCCAATTCACTTTTACCCAAAGTTAAATATTTTCTGTTCCGTACTGAATACAAACAGCTACTCAATTTTGCTAATAAGATATTTGAATCGTAGTAGAAACGTAGCGGTTAGGCGTAATTCAGTCAATATTGGTAAGGGCGGCCCACAGAACAGATAATTCCGTGGGGCGGCCAACCGATAACTTTTAAGAGTAAAATGTGAACCTATTAGTTATGGAATCAATAAATATGGGGTAAACTATAAAAAAGTTGATTCGTATTATAATAATAGTTGCTTAACATCAGGCGATTTGTGGTCAGGCACAAGCCTCTTCATGATAAAAAAAATATGGTACTTCTATATTTCTTAGTAAGAAACTAATGTAGGTATAATTTTCTTACGAAATATGAGACTACGCCCGCATTAGCCGCATATATAAAATAACCTATCTACCTATTTTACATAACCCCTTTACATAAATAAGCTCTCACCTTACACCCACATACTAGCTTGACGTAAATGTAAAACATCGTACTTGCCTTAACATATTATAATTTTGATCATAATAAAATTATTTGGTAAGGCGTCACGTACAGTGAGCCAGTTTATTACTTTGAACAAACAAAATTAATAAAGATATCCCAAAATCCGTAACTGAATGTTGATAGACACGAAGAACAATTCCGTTTAGAATTTCAATTAAGAAGTTAGAGTTCTATTAAAATTCAGGAGAGCGTTGTGGGCGCAACAGCGCAGCGAGAATGCGACGGTACAGAAATAAACGTTAGTGTTTGGTAAACGAGCTTGAGGGCCGGTTAATGATCGCGGCCCTCTTTTACTCTTTAACATTGCCTTCCTGTGATTTACCGAGACGAGATTAAATGTGTTTGAAAGTAAATTGTACGTGTTTCTAACACTTTTACTTCGGGAGCTTTTGTTGACTTACCGTTGGAGCAAACTTATTCGGTGTTAGCCTAAGATAACAGAAAAGTTATATACGAGTTTGAGTTTATTTTAAACGTAAAGATACGTCTATTAAATCCAGGTTTTTATATCGACGTAGAAATATATATCATGTCCCATGTGTAAGACGACCTAGTCTTTATGGCTCGCTGTTCACATCGGGTAGGTAATGATTTCTGACGCAAAATCCGAATCCGATGCCGGAGCTGGAGTCGCGTGCGCTCTCCGGAGAGTCGGCAACCCTTTTCAGAGGTCGTTACTTTTTAGCTGTGGGTTAGTCACAACTCCTTGGGGAGAACATTTACATTTGTTTAAAATGCTGGTACGTCGACAACATTTAATTTCGTGCTGCGACACGGTATACATAGTAATTTTTTGCAAGCTCGTTCTTTGCTAAGGATACTGATCAGGGGGCATTAAATGGACTGTTTTGATTTAGGTACAAAACTTCCAAGGAATTCTACGGGTTCTTATTATAATTTAATTTAATTTTTAGATATAAATATTGCTGAATGTGGCCATTTGCGACATAGAGCTATTTCTCTTAATCAATTCATATTTTGCACCCGTAGAATTCCTTAGAAATTAAGTATCGTATTTTGATTCTTTTAAAGTTCCCATTTTAGCTTGCGGCTACTTAGATTGACTACTTTATATTAGTACTGGAGTATATAAGAAGAGATATTTTTTCACGAAATGATTGCCTTATTCGATTCTATTATTATAACGAGCCGATTGATATGGACACATCTCAGTAAAAATTGTTTAAAAACCACGCATGTAAAATCTACGAATTATTTATCTTCTTTTATGAGGTCGGTTGAAAATAGGGAGAATGAAACCAACAGTTTATAGATAAAAATGGACATTCTATTTTCGTCTTGGGGAATACCTATAGGCGGCTACCCTACTTAATTATTCGAACTAACTTTTTCAGTTGTTGTAATAACTAGTAACTTGTAATATCTTATGAGCATAAATCTCCTCTCGTACACATAAATAGTGACTTAATGCAATAGGCCATTGTAGGTACAGAAAAAGTGCTATGTAGTTATTGATATTAAAACGTGATATTAAAAGTTTTTAACTCATTGGCATCAAATAACAGCTTCATTTGCCTAGTGATCGCCAGTGCGGCTGCTCAGCATGAGTTTGACTGCCTCGGTTCGATTTGATGTAGTAGTATTTGTTTTTTCAATGAATAATAAAAACAAATATACTCATAAGCCGATTATCACGTTAGGCTTACAGTTCGGCAACAGTTCGCATGTAATAGGTACGGGGCGAGTTAGGCCCGCCCCTATTCACTAACCGAGGTCCGAGCTACTATTTTCTTTACGGAAAAACAAATAAGACTTTGCTCGACTTTGAATCCAACCCATGGCCTCACAATCAGCAGTCGTTTTTTGACCTACAAAGCAGTAAAACTAAGATATCACTGTGGCTAAAAGCGACATTGGTCAAGTTAAAAAAAAACAACAAGAAAAAAATCATTCATTAGCAAGACAAATGGCGGAAAGTTATTTAGGATATTCCGTTTCTGCTAAAGAAATTTTCATTTTCTGTTTCATTAGTAAAATTTAATCTTATTACACAGAGGGTGGGCCCCGCGTCTTGAAGGAATCCTTGTAACGAGTGCGGGGAATTGTTTCTTGTTTTCTTTGCTATAAATTTGGAGTGCGAGATACAGTCGAAATTAAAAGTCCTTACCAAGTCAAAGCAATGGTATACACAGATTTTAAATGTTATTATAACAAATATTTAAATGTTCGTAGTTTTCTCTGGAGATTAAAAACAACGCTGGCAACGCTAGGTATAAATTTTGATTCTGAAACAGTACTAGCAGGACTGAAAAAAACAAATTTCAATAGATGTTGAGATAATAATAATTAAAATATAATAAGTAAAAATATTGTTACTTATACGGTATTTTTTTATTATATCTGTCATTAAAAAACGTTTCGTAAAAAAACTTCGGCGAATGAGGAATATTTTCATTTCTGTACAAAATGGCTAACATTACGCAGTGAAGGTAAGTACACCGTTTACTGTAGGTACATTTGAACGTCAGCAAGCTAAACGAGGTGATTGTAGAGATACGTCGCAGTAGGTACGTTTGCCGCTTCCGTTGTTTAATGCGCGGTTAGGTTAGCTACAGCTAAATTACTAGATATTCACCTAAATCTCAGCTGTGGCTATGTTACTACGACAGTTACCGTGTTGTTACATTACAATATATTGAATTAAACAAACCTAACATTCTCTTATCAGAGAATGGTCTTATCCTTATGTTTTCAATTTAGCATTCCATAAAAAGCAAACATTAATTAAAAAGAAACAAACAACGGGGATTATCCTGAAGATAAAATAGCCATCCATTGTAATTCGTAGATATTTTTAAAGGGCTGCATCGGTGGAATAGATCAGGTGCGAGCTCGGAGGGATAATCGGGTTTATTCCGGAGGGTTTTAATGAAAGCCATCAGTCACGACACCGCCGCCGTCGGGTACACGCCTGCTACCATGTTCCGTTAAGCTTGGTACCGTCTCCAACCTACCAATCTATATAATACATTTACTTCAGACATTTAGCTTAATGAGCGTTGTCGACATGGACCGTATGGCATCTATATTGGATAAGCTTGGATCGTCCAATCTTATCAGCATTATCTTATATCGGATTGGTTAGCCGGTTGCTGTAGTTTTATTAGATGGGATTAAATGAGTAGGTTTATTCTGGAGAGGTGCCTTTTATCTCGTATACATAATATTGCTGTACAGTAAGCCATATTAAGGTAGAAGTGTTCTGTTTACAGATTTCTGACACTTACGCGAACATAAAACGTTGAAATATAACCTTCTTTTAAGGTATGTATCGTTTTATATGTATAGATACTTAAATTCCGACGCCTCGGACTCTTTACAGCGTCTATCAACAGCATATTTACTATATGTCATTCAAGTCGAGACGTTCTATATTTCAGCACTTACACAGCATTCTTCTAAGGTACGGTTAAGTAATTTTAAACTTTCATTAACCAGTTTTCATAACAGAAAAATACAAGAAAGTTCAGTAATATTTGTGAAACATTGAATAACATACCACGGTCTTCCACTCGACCAACTTTTGGTTATGCTTCGTGCAAGTAACAGTTATGCAAACATAGTAAATGTATTCTAACTTAAATATTAAACTTAGGTCATCAACCGACAGCGGTGCTAATTAACACTCTGTGTGCTGGTCACGAGACATATTAATCTTATGAAAGAAAATATATCGTGTCAGAAACGAATAACGAAATAACGATCACGACAAAAGATAATAGAGGAACTATAATTCACAGACGGGAGACATCCCTATTTTCCCGTGACCACACAAACATCCACACTGTTAAACAGTAATACTTCTGTCGTCTGTCGGTAAAACAGTAATACTTCATCGCCTCAGGGCATTTTAACCCAAAAATATATTATTTCCTTATGTTAGGCGTTGACTAGGCCCCGAGACATTCGCAATTGTTTTACGTACTAAGCATTATTGAATTGAGTAAATATAATTTTATTAATTTAATACCTATATTATTTTAATAAGAGCCGATTAAATATGTAGTAGGTTTAATATTTTAAAATGTAAATATTTACGCAACAATAATTTCTCTGCACATTTAAATTTGCATAGCCCTACTTAAGATTAATAATTTATTCACAGTGTTTAATTTTGCTTACAACTATTGTACTGCGTTATTCGGTTGAATATTTTAATAAGTTTTCAATTATCTTTGATGTCTACGACCCTTTTTACCTTTGACCCTTACCACTACTTTGTGCTTATTCAAAGGTCCTTTAGCTGTCCAGTGACTTCAAAGCGAACTATCTCTAAGCTAGCTTATCCTTTGTGTGACTAGCTGGTAATCCCGACATCGCCTGGCTCAAATTCCTATTTGACACATGTTTTTTGTCGCGACGAGTATTTTGTCATACCGTGCTTAATATACTTGGTCTTTTTCTAGCATCCATACCTACTGAAGAAATTATGCTAGACGCTAGACGTAAAGTATTTGTCATTTTTGTTGCGATGACCGTGTTAATTACTATCGTTTTCGTATTTCGATTTTAAGTTTAACGTTTGTTATTGTGCAACGAGGTTTGCAAGTATAAAATATATTATTTAGATATATAAATCGTGTCGCGCCCGCTGCTTGAAATATTTCTATTATTTTATTTGATACTGGATATGGAACATATCAAATTTATTGCCTTATCGGACAAATAGGTTCATCCCAAGATCAAACTTAATAAAAGTAATAATATTTTTTTAGAAAAAGAAATATTGATTTCGGTAGAGGAGTTGTAGTTGTTTGTTCTAATCTAGGGTACCTTCAGTTCAGAATATACACATAAATGCCTGCACTCATACCTTTTCCTAAATGGCTAAGAAGAAATTACTGACCGACGCAATAACGACGATTCTTGCATACCTATATTGCTTACGTCAACATGACGTAGGAAAGTGCACAAAGCATTACATGCAAGCACAGTACGGTGCATCGAATCTTTTCGAAGGATGTCACCAATAAGTCATAAACAAAATATCTATTGTGTTGAAAAAACATGCATTTCTTATGGGTTTGCTTTATTTATAAGTTTCCGTTGAATGGAGATAGATGGCTGTACGAAAAAGTTTAATAGAGGCACCAAATCGTTTGGAGCAAGGAAAGCTTTGGTTAAATTACCCAATCACCATATAAAGTGGCTACTGAGTAAATGGCGCTAGAATCCAGTCACTGGAGATAAATGAATGTCACTGATTAGATACTAAAGGCCCAGTAATCGATTTAGGTGTTTGCCGGCCTCAGCTAATTTAAACTGTGTAATGACAAACTATCGACTCTGTGGGATAAAATGCCAATTACCTACAGCACATATTCGGTCACGCGCACATATTATATGAATACCGCACAAATCCTCACAGTTCAAAATTAAATGTGAACCCCCGTTTGATAAATTTAATATACTATCACGCTTGTTTTCCCCGAAGGGTTAGGCAAAGGTGTACTAATGTACACTCACAGTTTGCCGGTATGTTTGGATTCCATGTGATAGAACACCTGGAAATTGAACTCAGTATCTCTAACGAAGCAGTCGTGCTAACGACAACTAGACTATTGAGGCACAAATTGAGACAAAAAATAACTTAATATAAAAAATCTGAGTAAAAGTCATTCAAAATCAATAGCTTCATAAAAATATATTTGGATAAAATGAGTAAAGAAAATATATCCGTAGAATCGAAATAGCAAACAGTTTTTCCCATTACGCTTTCCACAACAATGACAATAAACTATGTCGCGATGGCTCCATGTTGGGTGCTTTTGTTTTTCGGCCTTTATCCGGTTATGTGCGTGGTTGATATCATTTCTGACTTTAACATACAAAGGGGGGTGCGATAGTGTGTGAGAAAATCGAATATACGAGTACGTTTCAATGTTGTGAGGGACTAGGTTGATTTATGTCGTCTATGTCATGTAACGGTACATTAGGTAATGGTTTCATTGTCAAAGGAATCACACGTTTTTAGTGACATTCCGATACCGGCTCATTATGTTGTTCGTTGGCGCGTCGACAAAGGTCGCGCAGCCTTGTCTTTCTCGATGCGGATAACGGCCAACAGTAATTACCGACTCGGATTTTATTTCGATAGCTCTAACCTTACACGAGAAAACTGATAGTGATTAGTATCGTTTTGTTATGGCCAATCTCAATAACACTTTGCTCGTACCAGATACTGAAGCTTAGGCTTATAGCGTAGCATTCGCGCTTACGAATTCTAAGACTAATGAGGTTGTTAAAGAAAATAAACTAAAAATATAACTACACTAAAAGTGGAAAGTTTTAAGTAATAAGGTTCATTAACATGGCAAACGCTTGTTCAGAATGCAAGAATAACATTCGAGAAATAGTAATACAAACGTAATTAAATAAACTTAATATAACAATTAGCAGAGAGCGTCAGGCGCTACCAACATACCGACAATATTCGTATTGTAATTTGCACTGTATCCACCTCAGGCGCGCTGCGGTAACATTCGTTGTAAAATGTGATGTCGCAATGCTAAGCTCAAAGTTCACAAAATTTAATTCATAAACGGTTGAAAATTGAAACTGACTCCAACTTAGTTCAGGAAAAATGCTAAGAGCGTTGAAAATTAAGTCCTATAGTAGACCTCCAAACTTCATGTTTAATATCCTTTTTAGTGACACTTCTTGGGACGAGCGACGTCTCGCGATCATGTCTTTTTTCAATTGCTCTTTTACTGTGAAAACTCGTTCGCGCTCAGCACTAACCGTCACACAAATACTGTCACGCCTGTAATCCTTGAAGAGTTAGGCAGAGGTGTACAATGTACCTACACCCATAGTTTTTTGCAGTCCCATGTAATAGCGAGTGAGCCTATTGACATTATGGGCGCTACGCTAGGCACGACAACCAAGGGGCTAATGACTCAAGGTCAACTACGTTGGTTGCTTACCAATCAAGCTGTAAGGTTGGGCTGAACTTACTCAGTCCATTGATGGGCAACCTGTGTTAACACAACGAGGTAAAATTCTTGCATGACCCGAGCAACCACAATTTGTTTCCTTGGTAAGGTGAAAAAAAAATCTCGTTAATGAATGAACAATTAAGTTATAAATTCAATATTTCAACAAACAATGCAAAAACAATGTAAGTATTGTTAATTTTTTTATACATTCAGATTGTCGGAAATATTTATATGTAAAAGTATTACCAATATCTTTCTGAAAAGTTTCACAAATTATTTATTTATTATTGTACATATATTTGAATATTTGTTACAAGCTGCAAACTAATAAAAAATTGTAGAGTAGTAATTTAATTTTGGCTGCAACTTGTGGTGGAAAGTTGTTATTTATGCCAATAGGGTTCAATTTTGGGTGAAGCTAAAACATTTGGAAATCGCAGCAACAAGCCACAGACACATCGTGGGCGTCCGTTGTATTGTGATATTTATCGCCATTCTGTGGCCTCCTCCCCTATACATAACAGTATTCAACTGTGAACACAATGATAGGATTTGCTGAATTGTGATACAGTGCCTCGTGTTACTAGCTTAACATTACGAATATGTTTATTCTGTAGTTTGAAATTATCTCAGCAGTTTATAAAGTAAGTTATTCGATATCAAAATGCTTTGCATATAAAAGAGAACGCCACTCACGTTTTCTTATCGTTGAAAAAAAATTTGCTATTCTCTGAGGATGTCACATCCTGGATGTGTCATAGTGTGTGTGTTGATACCCTTCAGCTTGATACAACTACCTGTACAAACAACACATAGGTATGAATATGTGTCTGAGCGGGAATCAAACCCCTAGCGCAAAAAGCGCAGAAGTCGGTCCACACAGCCATATGCCATTCATGTCATTGAACTCACTGATTTATCATGAAAACTCAGAAGCTGTGAAGCCTACAAATTTGAAATTTGATGCATAAGATCCAAATGGAAAATAACATACTTATACATATAATTTCTCCTTTTTTGAAGTCGGTTAAAGCGAAAGGTAGCTAGTGTCCTACTTCCTTCGTCTTGGCAAGAAGACTACCGTTCCCCCAGATAAGCGCAAATCCTTCAGTAATATCAACGCCGGGTACACCGTGTGGGATTAAGATAATTCATATCATCATTGAATCAACCCATTGTGTTCCAACTGCTAGGCACGGGTCTCCCCTCAGAACGAAAGGGATTAGGCTATAGTTAATGATAAATATAGATACCTATATGATAATTTATAATAAGTCAGTAATTTAGCTAATTTCAGGGTAGTATGTGATTCTGTGTTAGTGAGTCCATTTTCAACCCCTTCTAATTATCATATGATTGATTAAAAACCCTGTACACGCAATACAATACATTCCTTTAGCCATTCGAATTCAGAAGTAATGACTTACAAATGATTTACAGTCAGTGTGTTTTGAGTCTTTATATTGAACGTTATGTAATATCTACGTAAAAGTACTCTATAATAAATAATTGTGTAGTAGCTTCCTAACCAAGTATAACTTTGTTTGTTGTTTGAAAACGCGTAAACAAACCCTATGTATGAGCAGACATAGTTGGGCATGCAATGAAGCTGTTTTAGTTCTGTAGTGTTCTTGCCGCTCGGTGCTCGAGACACGTAGGACGCAGTTGCAGCTCCGATGCTGCCTAATTTAGACAGCTGTCTTCAAGTTCACCATCCTCATTTACCGCTGTACTGTTTTGAAGCATGATTTTGTCCCTAATTGGCTCTACAGAATCCCTAGCGACCGATAAAAGATATGCGGTATTTTATTTTCTTTATTGTATCGTCAGGTACCTACAAACTCGTCTGTATTAAATCTTTACTGTATTATATGAACCAGAGTTTAGGTAAACCAAAAATAAAGGTCCCTTTTCATATCAAAGTACTTGTTTGACCACACGATTGAGAACATTGAGTTCAGTTAAGTATAAGACCTTTTTTGAGCACGTACTTATTTTTTGCACAAGTTGTTGGGTACTGACGGTTCGGTCGGTGTACTTACGTAGGTAGGTACATACATAATATATTTTCAACGTACCGTGTTTGTGTGTGTGGACTTATAAATAAGTACTTATATTTCCTTTTTTTAATACAGGCTAACCCTGTATTAAAAAAGGAAAATTTCAGGATTCTGTTATATTATTTTTGCTTTTGATATGAATGTAAGGCCTTCAAATAATAGGCAGTTATATATTCGTAGTTTAGATAAAAACACTTTGACCTTTATGTTCAGCTTGTATTTTTAAATATCTTTCAGCATTTTTTTTTGTAATTATTATAGGGAGTCTGAACATTCTATTGTAGATTCCGAGATAACTAAAGTTTTTGAGAGATTTTAAATTTGATAATATCTATTTGTATTTAAATAATTGATAATAATTTAGTTAGAAATATTCTGTAAAGAAAAGCAGTAATATCTATTGCAATGAGATTCGATATATTTTTTATATAGGCACGAACAAGATAAATACCTGTATTACAGACTTTCGAGTGAGTAATTAATGTAAAGATTTGCTTGCCATTTTTTAGTTGTTCAAGCGACCGCATGCGATTTAGCGGTTGTATAAACGACTTCGTGGCTTCGATCTAGCGGCAAAATAAATTGAATGTGCTGAGTAATTAATTTTATGTTCCATCACATAAATCGCAAATTTCTTATATTAATCGTCCGACTCAACAGTTTTACAATTTAACAAGAGATTTACTTAAAAAATTTATCTGTTGAAGAAATATTGGGAACTCATGTCTATAATTTTTAAACCTATATAAGTTCTCTTTAAAATTCAAAGGATAGTCGTAAATTTGTTCGCGCAATAAATCAAATGTGTGGACAGTCTTATATTGTTTAAAAGGACAATTACAGATAACGTACATACTACTACATACATTGAAATCTACAATGTCAGACTGGTCTCAAAGGACAATTTAAGGAGGAGACAATCTCAAATAAGTTCTAGTTGACCTTGTCTAGATTTTGCTACACATTGAGTCTAAGTTATATCGTAGGGATTCTCAGGGATTTATAAGTTTTATTTTCTCCGTTTATCCGACGACAAAAGAAGTGGATTACGCCAAGCAGGTAGATACTTAGTTTCACCTGTAGAGATTTGTTGAAAGATTTACTTTTTTGTATCACCTATGATATCCAGGATTTTGTTTGGCTTATTCCTACAGAATTGCATTGTATTAATTTTTAAAATACTAGATAAATTAACTATAGTTGTTAGCATTTAGCTTGATAAGTACACACGGCTACACATCAAGCTATACAAATCCAGTATAGGCTGGCCTTGAATTGTGCGGAAAACCTTTACAATGGGAGGTCAGTCTAAACTGGTTTTGTATAGCTTGATGTGTAGCCGTGTGTACCTACCTACGCGCAACAATTTTGATTGTAACCGAAAAAAAAGTTTAATCCAAATAGGTACATTAAATAATTCTCATTACATTTAAAATGCACATTGTTAATAATAATTTTTATTTTTTTCAAATTATTGGCAAACTAGCGGGTTAATGAGCCTTATTAGGTCTAAACCAAGTTTTTTCCACTATTGTTAGTTGCAAGATGACTACAATAATTGTAACCCGCTTTTAAAGACCCTAGACACTCGCTAAAGTTTTTCACAAGGAGATCTTAAGGGTATTACATTGCCGAATGACCTTGAGGATTCGGGTTTTTGTGCTAGTATTTGTTAGTTCAGCGCCATCTATCGACATTTGATCGTACTCAATAAAAGGAACTGAAGATTAAGCAAGAATACAGATATGTCGCAGTGTCGTCATCGTATTTACCTATTTTATTCGTTCTCTGAAAGATTTAAGACATTTTGTTCCTCTAGATAAAAGTCTTGTACGAGTTACCTACATCTATAATTATTATAGGTAATTCTTGATTATTTTGAAATAAGGGATACGTACACCTTTCTACATATTACTTTAGTACCTAATGAAAATAACTAGGGTGAACTGGCTTTAAACATTTATTTATATTTACATATTATAATTGAATACGGGTGCCACTATAATTATGATATATTCTGAGGGTCTGATGATGATCAAGTAAGTGCTTATAGGTTCTCAGAAACGGAGATAGCTAGGATGAGCTGGCTTTCAACATTCATCAAATTGAGTATGGGTGCTACTACATGATACATTATTCACTTTACTTTTTGGAACGAAGTTCCTTATCGCGCGTTGCGAAAGGGGGCTAGACGGAAAAAACGACACTTAAAAGTGTAACGACATGCATGATTGTTTCTCGTTACAGAGAAAAAAACATGCAAACAAACATGCATGAAATGCAGAAAGTTTCGAAAGTCGAAGTCGAAGTCGAAGTCAAAGTCGAAGTCAAAGTCGAAGTCGAAGTCGAAGTTGATATGGGTGTCAATTTCAAGGTTTATCGGGATGCTAATTACGAAAATGACATTAATTTTGAAATCCAAGATGGCGGACATTATTTTCTTTATAAATTGATAGTGTCAATTTATGAAATTAAATTAAAACCCATATCAATTTATTTAATTAATTTATTTTTTCTTGGATTTCAAAATTTATAAAGAAAAATAATGTCCGCCATATTGGATTCCAAAATGAATGTCATTTTCGTAATCATCACTCCGGGAAACCTTGAAATTGACACCCATATCAATTTCTTTATATAAATAATGTCCGCCATCTTGGATTACAAAATTAATGCCATTTTCATCATCAGTACCCCAAGATACCTTGAAATGGACACCCATATCAATTTATTTAAATGATGTGCGCCATCTTGGATTTTAAAATACGTCTCGATAAAAGAGGGGAATAACGACTTTTGGTGACATGAAAATACGCAACTCCTATTGACCTGATCTCGCATTGTAAAGACTTTCCGTACAATAAACGGTCAGCTTGTACTGGTGATTATGTATAGCTTGTTAAACCTAGTATCCAGTATAAGCTGACCTCGCTTTGTATAGACTGTCCGTACAATAAGCGGTCAGTTTGTACTGGTGATGTAGGTATAGCTTGTTATAGATATCCAGTATAAGCTGAGCTCGCATTGTATAGACTTTCGTACAATAAAAGGTCAGCTTACTTACGAGGTCAGATAAACTAGTATCTCAGTCGGTACCTACTTAGGTACTCCAACTCCGAGGTTCATTCAAACTTTGGATAACATGATTATTATGTATAATCCGAATTAAAATGATTAAAAAAGATTGTCGGCATTTAGAGCCAGACAAAGGAGTGCGCCCGTAGATTTCATTACACTATGGTTAGTCTATGATAATGATCAAGAACAAAAACAAACTTATAAACTACTTTAAATATTTTTACAAACTTAATTTCTACGTAATATTTATATTTGTACTATTAACGATATTGTTTAATTCAAAAATCATTCAAAAATCATCACTTTTGTAATTTATTTGCAAACAATAACGCACGTACAGCCCACCCGTCGCAGGAGTCGTCGAGACACTGATATTCGCGTCCTGAGTATGCATCACGGGCATTGCGGGGGTGCTTCACGGGGGGCGCTAGTGAAGTTTCGGGTTTTTCTTTATTATGTAAAAATATTCAAAGAAATAGGAAAAAATAAACAATACAAGTTGTTAAGTGTGTCATTACAAATTTTTTGGTATAAAATTTACGACAAACTATTAAGCGGTTAAAGAGACAAAATGCAATTTAGTTTGAAAAAGGACTATTTTCTTCGATTTATTTAAAAAAATGGGGCAATTTTATGAAAAAATTAAACAATACAATTTATTTGTGACGACCTTAAGTATAACATATATTTTTTATATGGCAAAGGCACATAAGGATTCATCTAGAAACTTCTTTAAACCTAGGCTGTTTTTGGGATTTGAGCGATGTAATACCCTTAAGTTTTTTAAGTTATGTTTCTCCTAACAAAAGAAGGGAGCATTATCAAAAATAAATTCATATTTAAAAATGATATTGTTACGCGGACCGTGTTATATCGAAAAGCCCTTGGGATATTTTAATAAAACTCACACTTTTGGGAGCTCGCTGTTCTATAAGTAGTTGCTTAACTTGTCTTTACATTATCCAGACAGACCAACACAGCTTTGCTGCTCCTGTCAAACAACAAAAGAAAATATTTTTCGCGCATAAAGAATATACATAACCTGGAAACTGGAGACCTATACTGATAAACCAAATAGGATAATTAAGGCAGAACGATCCAGTTGTTAGAATTAAATTTAAGGTCATGCACTAACTTACCCGACGGGAGTACCGCCTCGAAGTCTTTGTCAATGCTGACTGGGTGTTGGCGAGTTAATTATTCAGTCTTTGAAACACAATCACTGTAAGTTCAAAGGGATCTCATGAGAGCGAGACACAGTGGCTAGCGAGATTCCTTTGTTGATAGTTCTATACACCCGGCTATCTCGACACACACTTGACCAGCCGCGATAACACAATGAAAAACTTCTGCTGCATATATTTTTAATCAACAAATTTTTTAACTACCCGCATCTAAGTAGGTATAGCTTACAATTGCGTTCAGAAATGTCATAAAATTTGATTTATCATTATTTATTTACTAGTTAATATTATTAGAATCCGGTTTTCAGTGAACACTAAATAAATTCTTGTTACTGCTGCAATTAGATACGCTGCATGGTTAATTGTGTAATTGCTACGTATACAAACAATTTTTTTTTCTAAAAGTTATGCCTTTCATATTTCTTGATATTATAAAAATAACGTGCGCATTTATTTGGGTATCACCATTATGTGTCTGTGTGTAAAAATAATCAAGATTTATAGGTTAGTAACCTAAAAAGAAATGTATTTATAAAAAAAAAACAGGAATATAAGCAGGTGTTAAGCAAGATAAATCTGTAGGTAGCGCTTGACGACAACACGGTGAGGTCCTTAGTAATTTTGTACGAGAAGGTGTGGCCTTGTGTATCCGGCGAGATAACATTACTTACTTTGAGTGAGGATATCCTAAACTGCAATTACCGGTTCAACGTAGATTGACACTGAGATAAAACCTTTAGTAATAAAAAGGTAAGAAGGACTATTTGTCACACTTTATGATGTCGGTAAGATGTTTTGAAATGCTATATTTATACAAAAAACTGTCGTGATAAATGTGCGTAGGAATGATTAGACAGAAGCGACACTGATAAATGGCATTGTAGGAACGTTGAACATCTGTTATTCACAAGAATAGGATAAATACGGTATGTTTTTGTTGCATGGAGGCTCGCTACTTTCGAAGGCTCATTGGACGGATAAAGGTTGCCTTGTATTGTTTGTGACATGTGTAGTTTTATATAAAAAATATATTTAGGAATGGTGTATTGTTGTTGTGGTGGTTATAAACCTTTAATTTTTTTTCCATTATAAGTATGCGATTTAATCATAAAGTTATTACAGTGGACACAGATTGGCATTGAAAGCGTCTGTTGTTTAATATTGACGTAGGATAGATTTACTTAATTGAGTTTAAATTTGGGTCTATTGTTTCCTTTGTTCTCGTTCCAAAATCGTCATATCTTTTGAATAAAAATATACATAAATCGTTTTAAATATTAATACTTCTGCAGAGTTCCGTATGGTTAAAATTTAGTCTCTTTTCTCTGCTCTCTGTTGAGGAAATAAGATGAGAACTGTTTTATACTTGGGATTAATCGAATGAAATAAATAGCCTCATACCTATATGATAGAAGATCAATGTAACGTAAATAATTATATTTTACTGGATTAAGTAATAAAGCTACGAATTATCTCGTTGTTATATATGTATCTGTAAAAAAATCGTGAAATCTCACAGGAACTGATAGAATGAATGGGCATTGAGGCTTGTCATAGAGAGGCATATTGACAATACACTACAACTATTCGCTTTTGACCCTGTTTCCGTTTCCCTTGTTGAGTCAAAACTGCCTGGGGGCCTAGACAATGTCAAATTACCATATCGATAACGAAGTTAGATAAATCTGAAGATAAATACGAAATGTATGGAATTGGCATAACCTTTCGATATGTCACGTGACGAAGGTTATGTCAATTCCATACAATTTCGTATTTAACTAAGTCATCGTTACGTTATCGATATGGAAATGTGAGATTGTAAGGCCTCCTGTTCTCACCAATTTCATTTCATTTCATTTTATTGCGTTCTGTATGAGAATGATTATTATAAACTTGGATTATCATTACAATTTTACTGCTGAATGTAAGTGCCTTTGTTATGTAGCGTTTGTGTTATTGTTATAAGATGACAGAAAAGCGTACAGGCCGCCAAATGGTAGTAACAGCAATTGTGACAGTAGTGTTTTCCGTTTTGGTCTAATAGGCCCAGTAATGTCACTGGTTCATTACCCTTCAAGCCCTCTGATATTGTGACGTTGCGGGCGAGAGTGATAAAATATTTGCTAATGTATCCTGGTTGATTATAAAATTATATTAAGGCAACTGTATTTTCTATTTTATCTCGATAGACGCAGTCTTCACTAGTAGGTATTCTATGAAACAATGGCAGCAGTCTAGTGTCCTCGTTAACAAAGTGGATCTGATGAAACTTGAAGAAGAGGCTACATTAGCTGTTGCTATTGCTGCTATTGTCCGTAACTATTTGCTAGTGTTTTCTTCTGAAATATCTTCGCTCTACTTTAAAATCATACTTAACTTAATTTAGCTTCCTTTTGAATTTGATTTATCAGTAGGTATTTCATATCTTTTGTCAGTATCCGACGTACCTATTTTTATTATTTTCGTACGGAAAATGGAACCCTTGTTAAATTATTTCGTTCTTCATCTGTCAAGCCCTTTTTTTTTCATTAACGTGTCGAGGTATCAAGTTGAAATTAATAACAACTACTCAGGTCAGTTGTTCCTTGGAGCTGTAAATTAAAGCTTCTAGGTTTTGACCTAGAAGCTTGCATTTACAGCAATCAAAATGATACGACCTGTACTATTGGGTACTTTCTGTTGACTTAGAATTATGCATTTTGGCAAAGTCTCATAGCAATAGTTATACCATATAAAATTAAGATAATATTGAACTCACAACCCGTCGCCCAAAGCCGATCGTTAAGCCACAGAGCGAAACTTGCAGTCGCAATACTAAAAACTGTCTTAAGAAAATGTATATTTCGTATTTACTGTTATTATATTGTTTTATAATAATAGCATGCCATCACGCATGTATCGCAAAGGGTTGGGCAGAATTGTACTGATTTCGTACCCCTCGAACACAAATCCAAAGTCCCAGCTGGTACTGAAAATTTTATAGAAAACCCAATAAACACTTTACCCTAGTAAATGCATATTATAATAAGTTTCTAAAGAAAAAACATTTTCAGAACAAATTGCGCCACACGCTAGAACACGTCGTAACATAGATTACCATAGTAAGTACCTACCGCGGAGGATATTTTTTATTCTATTGTTCCCGGAAGGCGGGAGACTAATAGTTTTTCCATTAGGAGAATTGCGACGCTGATTGACTAAAGATGTGATCGCCGATCGGGGACTCCAATCTTTTTGTCAATTTGTTTTTATAAAATTAATTCAAGTTTGAAAAGAGAGTTGGCAGCTAGATTTTGTGACGTAACGAATATTTTTACGAATACGAATAACGACGATTCGATATTTTACTATAACAACTTGATATAAAGCCAAAGCTATATGTGTGAGAAATGGGAAATGGAAATCATCATGAGCGAATAAAAATATTCGTAATCAATGCATTGTTAAATAGTTTTTTTTTCAATAATTGGAATAAACCTAACCTACTCCTTCGGGGAATATGCATGCATGATGGTGTGCTATGATATATCGATTAGAAGGGTTCATAAACGTCACCATGTTATGTTACAATTATGTTGTGATAGCAGAATTTAGTTGTCTACATAATTTATCAATCATAAACACCATTTAAAAGGATCTTTCCAAACACTACCATTAGTTATTACACATAATCTTCTAGAAACATATTTAAAGAGAAGTGAGCAACGTTATCATAAATGTACAAATAAGTTGCGGGATCACAAACAATAGTCGAGTGTAAATTGTAGCGGTGAAGGGTTGACACTCAATGTGTCCTGTGTCCACGTCGCCGTTAGTGCAGCTCAACCCGACTCACGTCGGTTGAGCACGGCTAGCACGAGGTTTTATGTGGCTTTAATAATAAAACAATGGAAGGAATGTTTGGTCGGATTCTGCTTCTGAGTTCTTTTAGGGATGTACCACCGCATTGCCAAAATGTGTTTGAAGGGTGATGTGCCCAATACAATTACTGGGCTTATTGGACTTTAAAACTTAAGATGACAATGCGCTTACGATACTTCTGGTGTAACTGGCACCTATGTATACACCTATCACCCGGATTACTTTCCCGACAAAAATACGGACACAAGTAAAAAGATTCGCTTAGGACGGTTAAACAAAAAAGTAATACCCGCGGTAAAACTTACAATGACACAAAAAAATTCAAATTATATGGCCATAAAAATATTTAATGCTCTTCCAGACGACATACGAAACCTGACAGGAAGGCACTTTAAATCTAAACTACATAAATGGCTAGTTCAAAAATGCCACTATTCTATTGGGGAATACTTCTTAAAACTTAAAAAAGAATAGTAATGGTTAAAAACCATCTATATCAAATGCTATCTATTCTATCAGCTAAATAATGTATTAATTTATAAAATAACTATTAATATTTGTACGCTTTCTATAAGCAAATTTTGGACGAGACCTTTAATTATTATTGTAATACCATCTAATTTATTGTACCCAAAATGTATACAAATAAACGCATTCTATTCTATTCTATTCTATGGGCTGCGGTTGTCGCTTGCCATCAGGCGGTCCATGATTGTCTTTCATTTTATTATCGTTTGTTTTTCCGATTTTTAGAATTTATGACAATACTCACAATCTGTCATTTGTTAATCCGTTCCTTAGTCAGGCTAGGAATAACACAATCTAGATTAATCAGATGCTTCTTTCTCGTTTGTTTTAAGTTTAATAGTCTGCTTGGTTGGGCTACAGTTCACTTCTTCTCAGCCGATTCGCTCTTGGCAGAGCAGTCGTGGCAGTCATGTAGTAGTGGTGCTGGGGGTCATCCTGGTACACTCACTTATAGGGCCACCCACTGCGTTCTTGATTTGGTCAGTCCATCGCATAGGTGACCGTCCGCGAGGTCTTGTACCATTAACCCTGCCCTGCACAACCAGTCGTTCGATGGATCCACCATCTCTTCGCGACACGTGGCCAAAGTATTTCAAAATGCGCTTCTGTACAATAGTTGATAGACGCTCCTTTATGCCGAGTTCTTTAATATTATCGAGTATTGAGACGTTAGTTCTGAACTCGGTCCATGATACTCCTAACATACGTCTCCAGCACCACATCTCCAGAGCGTCTACCCTTTTTCTTTCGATTTCTCGAAAGGTCCACGTTTCGGCAGCCTACAGGAAAATGGGGAACACGAGTCTACGAACAAGTCTTATTTTTGTACTTTTTGTGATTTTTCGGTTCCTCCATATCTTCCTCAGGTTATCCATGGCGTTCCTTGTCATCGCCATACGTCTTTTAATCTTATCCATGCATCCTCCATCATTAGAGGTTACAGTTCACTTACACCTAATCTAAACGTAGTTATACATAAGCAGTCCATAAAACAGTTCGTTTACAACTTCTAAAGTTACCCTAAGTCCTAAGCCAGGGCAAAATCATGACCCAAGTTGTTCTTAATAATTCAAACATAAGTTACGGTTCCTGAAGACGTCATTGGCGTCTTGGGCACAATTCCGTAGACTACTTAAGACGTCGTTCGCGTTTAAAGGGTTAATAGTAATTACAGCATTTAATTGTTTTTCCTCGTCAAGTTTAACTAAGTTTGTTTTTTATCCGTTTCCTTCCACATTTAATGGATGTTTTGGTAGTGGAATGGTTTTATCAATGGACGGTCTCGCAATTGGCTTCTCGTAAACGTTTATTGGCTAAAGTGTTAATTGGGACCTAGTAGGAGTGAAAGAAATAAAAACTGTATTTTCCTGACAGTAATTTAGATTTTGTATTTGTAATGAACTACGATAAACTGAATAAATTACAAAAACTTACCATCACTTCTGTATTCCCCAAAGGGTTAGGCAGAGGTGTCATAATGTATACCCATACTTCGCCGGTATGTTTAGGTCCCATGTAATAGGGGGCGAGCCATTAACCGAAGAGTTTTGTTGAATTTTGTTAGTTGTATTTAAATATTATTATTATTTATGTTCTTGCTTTGTATTAGTTTGTATTATTATAAAGTGTAGGTTTGCAAACCACTATTGTATTGGGGTTATTCTGTAAAGATAGTGTGTGGAATAAATAACCTGGCACAAGACTTCTTGTTGCATAGAAAAACTCAATAACACTTTGCTCGACCTGGGAATCGAACCAGGACCTCTAGTATAGCAGTCGTAAATGAAATTTATAAGTAAATAAATTGAGTATCAAATAAAAACACTTAAGTGCGTGATTTCTGAAAGTGGATTACGTTAGAAAGGTTTTGAAATTGTGTCTGATAGCCGTCATGGGAATAGAGACTAACTTAACCACTTGAATGAGCTGTGCTTACTGCGTTTAGGTAATATTAGGCATTAAGATCTCACCAAGAATCCGATAGATATGACAGAATAGATGCAACAATAGGAACAATAACAACAATAATATTAGGTAAGCCTAAAAACTTCACGATATTATTTTAGAACATTGGTATCTACTGCAATCAATTGGCACAGCGTTTTGGGTAAAATACTAAAAGATATTCGCATCTTGTTCCCAACAAAGTTGGGAAAAGTCGCGGTCAATGATCCGTATTGATAAGTTCAATAGAGAAGATTACATACTAGGGGTCAAACTTGTGAAGCTTGAGCAAAGTCTGATAAGAATGCGATCCAAACCTTACTGCCTGGGTGTATACGAGCGTGAAGCATTGGTCTCCTCATAAACGGGTCCTTTAGTAAATAGTGATCATAACGTTTAAGGCTTAACCATAAACCTTGGGTGCGAAATAAAATTTTTACTTGCTTTTTCGCAAAAATAATAATAATGTGGCAATTTCGACTGCCATGTACAGTGGGTTATAGCTGTTACCTGACCCACCCAAGATGGACCGGCGGGGTCTAAGTGGGTCAAGTAACAGCTGTAACCCACTGTACTTACCTAGAATGTGGTATACTCGAACAATTTGCGAAAAATCAAAAACAAATTGAATTTTGCGCCCTAGGCTGAACGTTTATCCTTAAGCGGCTGCTGCTGTTTTTTTTTCAAGCTTACTAGAAATGTGGGTCGCTCATTACTAGTTATTAGTATTCTTGTTAAGTTGTGATACGGGTAATACTTGTGATACGAGTAAGTTCACGTCGATAGTGCAAGGTGGGTTTCGAACCGGCAACCACATGATCGTAAGTCCGATGCCCCAGCTATAAGGCTACCGCCGCCGCCACCGCATAAATTTATCTTCCCAACATTATTATTATTATTCCTTTTAACGGCCTTAACGACATCTGACTGCTGTTTTGAAAATATATAACAAACAACTTACCATAATAATGTCAGGAGTCTTACAGTTCAACAACCAGTTTGTCTGGATATTTTGGTGTTGCTCAATAATTTCTCACTGACTCACTCATATTTCAGAAAATATTTATAAAACTTGCAAACTTTGCAGATATGTAAGTTTTTACGTATTCGTTATAGGTATATTTCCGTATTTATCATGATAAATACTGAAATATACCTATAATGAATACAGTTACGGTTAGATACGGTTGAAATGTAACAGTATCATAATACAGTTACATTTTCCACCGTATCTGTTTAGATTGGAAGGTGAAACCTATTTGGGAAATTCGATAGCAAATTCGTCACTAAGTGATGATGTAATCGTGATAGATAAATCGTAGTACCGATTCGACAAACAATCGTGTTTGTGAATAAGCGTGTAAGGGTCAATGCGGCTCAAAGTGGCTTTGTTAAATTGATTTTACGTGTATTGCGGACTTTGTCAGCCCGCCCGCTCTTGTGTCGGCACTCGCCTGTGCCCCGGGAATCTAACAACTACTTGGGATTTAGAAATGTTTTGTTTTTCCCATTTATTTACAGTTCTATCCGCTTACAGATAAAACACACTCTCTAGCTTTCTAGAGGAAAGTACATGAATGTTTGCCAACAGATATTTCTTATAAAACTCAGTGTAAAAACAATAATAACAATATAAACTGCATTTGAGCGCGGAAATATATATTGGGAAAAGTGTTTCTCCGCGTGAACCAGTTTAGATAAAATGAAAGGGGTTGGCGTGGTTACACACGCGCACAGTCCACATATGTATGATTTTCATTAAAAAGTTTAGCCATCATAATCCTTTTACTTTGACCTTTCGCAAATACCTTTTACCCTCTAACTGTTACTTTCATAAATAGACATTTACGTTCAGAGGAAACCATCATGTTTAGGTATGGAATTGTTCTATTAATACCACACTCGGTATGGCCGCGAACTTTTAGTTTATTTAACCTTTACGAATATAAAAGGGTGTCATTTGTTGAGCCGGGGATTTGTATGTAAATTTACATTTTCATCCATTCGGTAGATTTAGCCTACCAGAAACGAATCAATGGGCGTTTGTGATACGATCCTCATTTAAAATCTTTTTGCGTAGTCTTTGGTCCTTATATTATTATTTTGTTAAATTCTAATGATCCTATTGTCCCTAATGCTGGACACGGCTGCTTTTTAGATATGGAATAAGATTAATGGAATTATATAAGAATATTTATTGTTAATCTTTGTAGTCTTGGCGCTTACAGAAAGTAATCTAATCAAAGCGCTAATAGGTTAGTGGCATATAGCGTATATTTGCTGATTTAAAATCTTGGTAGTACACACGGCTACAGGTCAACCTATACAAATCCAGTTTAAGCGGATCTCGAATTGTATAGGCTTCTCATACAGTAAGAAGCCATCGTAAACTGGTTTTGTATAGCTTGATGTGTAGCCGTGCGTACCAACATTAATCCTGTTGTCAATTACTCTCGAGCTTCGTTCTCGATATTAGCAATAACACAATGTAGTTTCACACACAGACTCGCCATTTCGCACTGTATTTTAGAGAATAATAAAAAATAATTTGTAATGTCGGTACCCTGAAAAAGATGTTACCTGTCACAGTTACTGATTTGCAGCCGCCATTCACATTTTAGTGCTCCGCTGTTTCGCACGTTCGTCAACGTTGTCTTAAAATTCTTTTTATAATTAATATTAATTAATATATATTAATAGTGTTAAAAGTTGATTTTTTTTCTTAAAAATGCCTAAAAGAAAACGAGACAAACAAGACGATTTTGAGTACTTAACTAAAAAACTTAGAAAATTAGAGCGAAAAATAGAACGTAGGCGTCATCGCCATAGTGATACCAGTGATAGTGCGTCGGAAGCTGATAGGCTGCCGCCACGTAACGGACGGGGTGAGTTGATTTAATTTTAATACCTAAATACGTATTTCTTTTTACATGATGTACAGTGTCATTATGAAAAAGCGGACTGTCCATATGGGGCTTTCCATTTTTCAAACATATAAATACATGCTGCCCGGATCTACCAGTAGGGTATTTCCATAGCTATGTACAAGGCTCCACAATACCAGGTGTTATCGGAACCTTAACTTTGCTTTTTATGCTGCAAGTAAATCTGTTTCCACCTCTATACGTGTTTCTCGCTCAGGAGTCTCACAACCGTGGTAAACGATTTCGCTTTCAGAGGGCGACAAAGATATCACCAGTGATGATATAGTCCCTGCAAATAGAAAAGACCCCTCACCTGGGTGTTCGTTTTGGATGGATGACGCCCGATGTGATTATTTGGAACCCGAGGAATACAGCGACGACGCCGCACATTCGGCGCCTGATCCCGCCGTCAATCCATCTCCGCAACTACCCTCTACTGCCGTCGCAGCTGATACACAACCACTGCCTCCAGCTATCACAAAACAGTGTGCAGCGCCTCTGTCAACCGAAATTCAGGTCACTGAAAGTGATCATCCCACTGCAATTCAAGAACAAGTACCTGACTTGGATCCAGATCTCTTGGAAATTCTAGGCGAAGATCCTACCAGTGCTAAAGAGTACGGGAAGGATATTCAAAAGGATCTGGCTATAAGATTAAACCACATAGCTACTTCTGGTCTTTCTAAAGAGATTCGTAAAGAATTGAAGGAAAAATATCTTGTTCCGTCAAACTGCAAGCTTATAAAAGCACCTACCCTCAATCCAGAGATTCGAGCAGCTTTAGTAGAAAGCCAGGCTAAACGAGATAAGGGAATCGAGAATAAGCAGGTACTTACTGCGTCTGCCCTATCGTCCCTCAGTGAAGCAATCACATTGATTTTAGCCTCAAATAATAAGAACCCTGAGCTTTTAAAGCTGCTGATGGATTCGGCTCGTATTTTAAGCGACATACAACACTCCGATTCCATCTCACGACGATTCTTTATTTTATCTACTGTAAAGAAGGAACTCAAGGATCAACTGGAAAAGACAAAAATCGACGAAACCCTCTTTGGGAGCAACCTGCCCGAAACATTGAAATCGGCAAAGTTTATTAATAAATCTGGAGCCGAACTTCGGTCGGCATCAGCTGTAAAACCTGATGCTCAAAAACCAGGAAAGGCCCCTTCTAGGCCTTTAAACTACCGAGCTCCCCCCGCGAGTCGCCGGCAACCACCGACGGGGGGAGCGAGAGGCGCGCGCGCATCGAATACGGCTCCGAGGCCGGCATCGACTTCGACGCAGCACAGCGCTTACAAGACGTCATCGCGTCAACGAGCACCACGTCACAGGCGATAGACATGGTAAAACCCGCAGGGCGGCTTAGTTTTTTTTATGAGCAGTGGTCTATGATAACTGATAACCCAATTATACTCTCCTGGATTTCAGGCTATGAAATTAGTTTTTCAAGTCCGGTTGTACAGACAGTGGTTCCAATTGAGCCTGAATATTCACCCTCTGAGTATGTAGCTTTCAGAGAGTCCATACAAAATTTAATATCCATTGGGGCAATTTCATTATGTATACCTTGTGATGGTCAATATATTTCTCGTATATTTCTCGTTCCCAAACCAAATGGTAAACAGCGTTTTATATTAAACTTAAAGCAACTGAATAAATTTATAAAAACTCAACATTTCAAACTTGAAGATCTAAGAACGGCCTTAAAACTTATTTCTAAAAACTGTTTTATGTGTACTGTTGATTTAAAGGATGCATACTTTCTAGTCAGAATGCATCCTAATTCGAGAAAATATTTACGTTTTAAATGGAATGGAAATCTTTATGAATTTAATGTTTTACCTTTTGGCTTAAACACAGCACCATATGTTTTCACAAAGATTCTCAAACCAGTTGCAAGACTGCTTCGATCCAATGGATATTTATCTACTTTTTATTTGGACGACTTGTACCTCGTGGGTCATTCATATGATGATTGTCTGAAAAATATGAATGATACAAAACTTTTATTAAAATCCTTGGGATTTATTATCAATACTGAAAAAAGCTCATTGGTTCCTACTAATTCTTGTAAATTTTTAGGAAATATAATTGACTCAAAAAGATTAGAAGTTAAATTACCTGAAGAAAAGAAAGAAAAGATTAAAAAAGAAATAAATAAGTTTAAAAAATTAAAACGATGCAAAATTAGAGAATTTGCTCGTTTAATAGGATTGCTTATATCTGCATGCCAAGCTATCGATTATGGCTGGCTTTACACTAAAGACCTTGAAAGGTGTAAGTTTTTAAATCTTAAAGATAAAAATGACTACGATAACTTTATGACAATACCAGATAATTTATCTTTAATTTTTGATTGGTGGTTAAATGCCATTAATCATTCTGTCAGTAAAATAAAAAGTGATGAATATACCTTGGAAATATTTACCGATGCCTCTACAACGGGGTGGGGGGCTGCCTGTGGCCACGATACTGCATGTGGTCCTTGGGACGAACATGAACGATCTCTGCATATTAATTACTTAGAGATTCTTGCTGCTTTTCTGGGACTTAAAGTATTTGCAAAAAATTGTAAAGATTGTCAAATATTATTACGTATCGATAATACAACAGCAATATCGTATATAAATAGAATGGGTGGTGTTCAATTCCCACACTTATCTAACATAGCAATTCAATTATGGCAATGGTGTGAAGCGCGTAAAATTATAGTTCATGCAGATTATATTCGTTCTTCTGATAACGTTGTGGCAGACGCCGAATCTCGAAGATCTCACGCAGATATCGAGTGGGAGATTTCTCTAAATGCTTATAGTACTATTACAAATTATTTCGGTAACCCCTGTATAGATCTATTCGCAAGTAGAACTAATCATAAATGTGAACTCTATGTCTCATGGCACAGAGATCCAAATGCCTATGCGGTTAACGCATTCACTATATCCTGGGAAAAACATTTCTTTTACGCGTTTCCACCAATATCTATAATTTTAAGAAGTTTACGTAAAATTATCAATGACAAGGCGACCGGTATTGTTGTCGTGCCAAAATGGCCAACTCAACCCTGGTACCCCCTTTTCAAAAGTCTTCTTATATCAAAACCCCTTATTTTAAATTCACGTAATGATTTAATAATTTCTCGTTGTAGCGAGCGACTGATACACCAGCAGATTACTCTGGTTGCCGGGATGCTGTCCGCACGGCACTTATCCGAAGAGGAATCCCGCAGCCATCTATCCCTATACTGATTGCATCACTCTCTGACAATACGGTCAAGCAATATGACACTTGCTTGAAAAAATGGTTTTTATATTGTCAGGAAAATTATATTGATGCTTACGGTGCTACATTATCCAATGTCCTCTGTTTTTTAACGCACATATATAACTCAGGCGCTCGTTATGGTACGCTAAACAGTTGTCGTTCCGCTCTATCGTTATTGCTGGGTCAGGAAAAAGTGAACAATAGTTTAATTCAAAGATATTTTAAGGGAATATTTCGACTGCGGCCCACATTACCAAAATACAATTTGACTTGGGATACCAACCAAGTCTTGAATTATTTAGCTGATTATTATCCCAATGAAAACTTAAATATTGAGAAAATCTGTAAAAAACTAGTTACGCTTTTGGCGCTGGTTACAGCTCACAGGGCGCAAACCTTAGCAAAAATTAATATACATAACATTACTAAATCCGATACAGGATTTAGTATCAAAATTCCAGATTTAATTAAAACATCCGCGATGTTTTAATTAAATCTGGTGGGTTCAGTTCAACCAATACTCACTTTACCCTTCTTCCCGCAGCGGCCCGAAATATGTCCTGCAAGTACCTTAAGTACATATCTCGAAGTAACTAAAGATCTGCGGCAAAATCATCCATTCCTGTTCATTTCATTTAGAAAACCTCATCGGGGAGTAACTTCACAAACTTTAAGTAGATGGGTTAAAAGTGTGTTGCAAAGTAGCGGCATTGACACTTCTGTGTTCACCGCGCACAGCACCAGGCACGCATCTACTTCCAAGGCATATATGTCTGGGATTAGCCTGGATGTCATTAGAAACACAGCTGGTTGGAGTGAAAACTCCACAGTTTTTGCAAAATTTTATAATAGAGTAATTATTTCAAGCTGCATGTCTACTAATAGTGATTTTGCCAGAAATGTATTATTAAATAGTACATCCACTTGAAAGGTTTATAGATACTTACTTAGAGAAGCTTCTGATTATCATTACGATATTATAATCTAAATTATTATTGTTATTTAGTTTTCACAAAAAAAATATGTTAATCATATAAAATGATGATTGAAAAGAGTATTAAATATATAAGATTTATAAAAAATAAAACAAATCTGTATAACTGTTATACCTACCTATACCTAACTTATTTCACGACTTGTCTCTAAATATCTACATTGTGTTATTGCTAATATCGAGAACGAAGCTCGAGAGTAATTGATGATTAAACGAACTTACCTGTACGTGAAGTTCGATCACAATTACTCGAAGAGCTTCGTTCGAAGATATTAGCATCCCTCCCCTCCCAAGCATGCTACCCATGACATTTAAGTCGTGAAATAGGTGCCAAACAGCTCTGCAATTCTACGGACTAAATGACGGCTGCAAATCAGTAACTGTGACAGGTAACATCTTTTTCAGGGTACCGACATTACAAATTATTTTTTATTATTCTCTAAAATACAGTGCGAAATGGCGAGTCTGTGTGTGAAACTACATTGTGTTATTGCTAATATCTTCGAACGAAGCTCTTCGAGTAATTGTGATCGAACTTCACGTACAGGTAAGTTCGTTTAATCATCAATTATCAAATAAATATTTAGAAATGATATCGATGCCTCATTGTTTTTATGGGCATATCTCTACCGACAAAAATTGGCGTATTATTTCTACATACAAGCCACTTTCAATTTAATTTTACGAGATACTTGGTATAATATAGTAATTCCGGGCATAAGGTCTGCAAGATGAGGTCGGCGAGTTAATCTAGTTTGTGCGGTGCGGTGCGGCGGCGGCGGCGGGTCGTGCCGGAGGGTGCTCGACGCGAGAGCAGGCCTAGCACAAATAGCCTCGCATTTCTTCCCACAAGCCACTTGAGCCGACAGCCGATATCGACCGAGCCTCTCCACCTTTATGAGACAAGTATCGGAAAACCTGTGTCACCATGTTCGTGTTCTGAATGAACGATATAATAAGGTATTACATTTATAGCCGTGGTTATTGGCATTTATATTTTCTTTCTTTGAAAAACCCCTCTTCTTTGCCTCTCTCTAAGGTTTTATCTTATATCATCTTACACAAGTACTAATAGTAATATAATAAAACTGTAACTGTTCGATGTCTGTACATAGGAGACAGTTAAGAAAAAAAAATGGGGAGTCTTTATATGACGAAAAAAAAAAATCTTTAGATTGCTTCTAAGTCAGTCTATATATTTGTACGTGCAATTCGTAAAAACGAATAGGTACATTAAATTGGAGTTTACAGAGCTGGAGGACTTACTTAAAAGGTGCATGTTTTATCTTGGCATGCCGTGCCGGCTGCCTATTGGATCCGTGCGAGCATCAAACTCGCGTACCGAAGTTACTCATGCCCGTTATATTTGGTATTTTCTACTTTAGAAAACATAATTGTACCGATAACAAAACGTATCTGGCTGTAAGTACATACGATAAGGTTCATGTCTACAATAGGACCGGTCGTAGCCGCCCGCCGCCGTCGGTTGGATGGAATTATGTAAACGGCCGTTGGTTTTGAGATTTGATTAATGGCACTTCATTTAGAACAGCTATTTCGCGGACTTGTAACGATATATAAACTGGTAAGCAAAATTTCAGAATAAATTTTATTAAATTAACTCTGGAGGCGCAGCCCAAATTCCATATTAAATTAAAATTCCTCTACGTAGAATTAGAATTAAATTTTAATAACAAACTTTTGTTTGATTATCTTGAATTGTTAAGTGTTGAGACACAAAATGCTATATCATCCATCGAATCATTCATGTTTTTATGCAGATTGACGAATCGATCTTGTCACACAATAAAATTTCCAGAGTAATTCGACGAAAAGATCAGCTAATTTGATAACAAATAATAAAAGTTGTGGTAAAGAGCGAAAGATTTATGAGGTCTCGATGACTGATCGTTATTATTTGATGAGAATTTCGTTAAAGTTTCTTGTTTACGTAAAGCATCGTAACCAGTAACGCTAGAATTTTAAACGAAGAAAACTTTGTTGTTAAGAATTCTGGTAATATATTGAATAATGCGCTTAGGAATTTCCTTCTAAGCTAAACTTAGCTTACAAATAAATTCCATTAAGTCTGACTACTAGATTGAAAAACATGACTATGTTCTTCAGCGCATACTTAGTTTAAATTGAATTGCATTTTCGTAAAGATAAGGTATTTATGTATTCTAAGGGGATTATTCTGTAAATATTTAAGAGCTCTTATCCGTTTTTTGCGGCCATAGTATCATTGCGATCGTGAAGATTTAAGACCTTATGCTCTTGCTGCTCCGCCGCAACCTCAGTTTTCTTTTAATGCAATTGTAAATCGTACAGTAATCAAAATCAAGTAGGTAGTGATAATAATTTGACGGCTCCATTGAGTGGTGGTCAAGTGGTCAAACTTCTATTATTCCGCTTTGGGCGGTTGTTTAGATAAGTTTGATTGGTGTTGTTACACAACCCTTTTACATACTGACAGATGAGATGAATGAATATATTTTAGGTGTATTATAGTGTACAACTAAACTACTTTTTTACGACTCTCAAATATATCGATGTCCGGACAAGTCCTACGTGAACATATATAAGTCATCAACAGTTAGCATATTCCCCCTCGCGACGATTCATTCCAATAGTCTTCGAAGAGTCGAAGATGTCCACGGGCTGAAATAAAGTTGTTGATATGTTTGTGCAATCGTTCCTTATATAAATAATGTAAGTAATATAAAAAGGATCTGGTTGAAAACCAAAACACCAGGCAATCTAACTCACATATATAATATTAAACCAGATTCATTTTAGTTCAAGCATATACTTAACTAAGTGAAGTACCTACAGTAAATTATTAAAACATTTTTAGCATAATTATTCAATGTGCTTGTGTAAAGTGAAAATATATATCTACATGAAAGTATCTACAAAAGAGACACAACATTGTAAATTGCATTAATGTATTCAGACAATTATGTATATGCAAAGATGCAAATCTTAAACATCTATAATTATATATAAATATAATCATAATTATATATAATATTCCATAAATCATGCGTTTCCATGCAAAGAATGAATACATATTTTTGCACTTAACTATACATGTCTCACTTGTGCAGACACTATAAAAAGTGTTTTTAAGTATAGAAACGCATAGATTTTAAATATATACCTATGGTAACATAAAGGAGTAACCGATGTGGTTGTTGCGGAATGCCGAGGTTTAGCGCTTTGGCGTCCATTAAGATCCCGTCGACAGTTGAAGTTAAACTGGGAGACGCTTTGAATTTTCATCTGAATTTGCATTGCAAATGTGGATAGAACTTGCCGTATATTTTTGAAAATGGGTATACTTTTGTTCGTAAATTTTGTCTTGGCTGTAATGGAATAGGAATATTTTAGTAATTTCAATGTAAAAATGTTTTAGAGTTGCCTTGTCTTTTTATATGTTTTAATATATTATGATGTAAACAACACGTTGGATGCAAGTGGCATATGAATCCTTAGAAATCCGTGGGGGAGATCTGATTCAGCAATTCTATTGACTGATATCTGATGATGATGATGACAACATGTCTAAGTGTATTTAAGATTGTAAAATCAACACTACACCTATTATGACTTCTAGTGCTATCTCGAGGAAATTAACATTAGTAACTAGTTAATCAATAGATCAGTCGTCTCAACAGAAACCAGTACTAGTCAAGTGGAAATAGAGGTGCAGTTCCCTGAAAGGGCCGTGTATTCATCTAGGTTTTGTAGGTTTTGATGGTTAAATGAGACCTACATGTAATATTTTGCATTTTACAACATGCCTTAAAAAGGACTTCTGAATTACAATTCACAGGCGGTCTAGATAGATATAATTTAAGTTTTACGCTACTTAGTCTGTAGAGTTATCTCAGATAAATTATCGCTGGGATCATAAACCTAACGACGTAGCTGCGTCTGTGATTGCCTTAAGATATCTAACGTCTAAATGTTATGACGTGACTTGGTAGTTAGTCCAAATGTTCCGACTGTAGCGCTTAAGTAATCGAGGGAGAGTTGATCAGAGGAGCGTGGCGGGTCTGGAAGACGAGCGTGTGCCATTAAACCTCTGCGGCGGACGGCTGCTCGTGATTGATGACGCCAATTCGCCACTTGTCTAGTTCGCCCTGGTCCGTGCCTCGCCGCTCTCACTCCGCCGTCGTTATACGACTTGGCACGCTCCATTCCATATAATTGAACATTTTTTACTTGGAATTTTGTCACAAAAATTTGAGATTGATAGTTTAGATTAGATAGTTTTAATAGATATAGGTTTTAGGTGGTTGTAGGTCATTAGTTAATTTTTTTGCAAGTTAGATTAAACTTACTTAACACTGATTAATGGCAAACAACCTATGACATACGGTTTTACGCACATCTAAAGGACTTTTTGAAACCAGAGGAAGTCTATTTCCTAAATACGTAACGTACAAATACACGGGCGGATGTTTGGTTTTTTAGTTTGGATTCTACCAACCAAGTTGTCAACCGTCCGGTCCCATAAAAGACGCCTTGAAATTTCATTTAAAAAAATACAGCACTTCTTGCTACCACCACACTCCAATTATAAAATACATCATGGTTTGCTTTGGAGAGGTTATTAATAAACTTAATTTATTACAAATTAACACAGATTAACAAGCTCCTAATTAAACCCATTTTACTTTGTCATTAAAAACGTCTTCTTTCAGTATTTATCAGTTAAATGTTACAAAATAAACCTTGTGTATAAATTAATTAACAGTTTGCGAACACCTGCGCGAAGAGTTAGATAATCCAACTTTGCGCATTGAAACTTTTGGAAATAAATTGGGACACCAATTACAAACGCGTGTCAAGAGATCGCACTCGCACCACGTATTCTTGTTACACTTTGAAGTACTTTACTAAGCAATATGTTATGGGTAATAACAATATTTTCTGAGAACAAGACAGTAAATTGGATGATAAAGTTTATGTTTAGAATAGAAAGAGGATTTATTTTTGCAGTACCTTTGTATAATATCACTAACTCAATAAGTAGTGATAGCCTAGTGATATCACTATTAGACTGTCAAGTCGTAGGTTTTCAACTTTTGGCAATCATGTGCGTTATTAATAATAAATTATTACTCGCTAAAAATTTGGAGTAACATCTCTTGCGGAAAATCACTTGCTTGAGTGATTTTCTCGATGTCGATGTCGTGTGGAGTCTATCATCGAGTAGTACTAGTAGGCTAGCGAGGTGGATTAAAGCCTAACCTTTCTCACTCTGAGAGGAGACTCAAGCACAGACTCGGGCTTGCGATGTTTATTTTATATTTATGCCATATTAAATTGTTAAAGGTGCTTGCGTAATTCCCGAAAGTAATATGTTTAAAATCGATTATAACCCTTTTGCAACGGTTGACTCAGCAAGAGATCGATCATAGAAGTAGAAGGGGTGGCCTGAAATGGTGGGTCTACGATTTGAGTATTCGAATAATGTATTTATTTATTATTATAATATAATAGTATAATATTTATACTAAGTTCATAAAATATTCAATATCACGGCAACTTCGTTTTATTTTTATTATTATACGTGACATCAAATTGGTACGACGAAATATTACGAAATGATAGCTAGCTTTTTCCACTGTTTCTTGTTGAATAACGAAAGAGTACCAAACACTTGTATTTCATATAGCTTTCCGCTCGTGGAGTTTACGTTTCTTGTCATTCAATGCAAACAAACAAACAATCAAATCTTTCCTCTTTATAAATTTGTTTAGATAAAAATATTGAGCTTCCTAGGGTTATCTTATTAAAATAATGTGAATGTAGGTATATCTCATTCGAAGGAAAAGTCAATTAATATTAACACTATAATGTTATTGTTAATATAATGTTATCGTTATCGTCCCACTGTAATGGGACCATGAAAGCGTCCACAATAAGTCATCTTTCATCCCTTCCAACTCCTCAATACTCAGCATTCGTTTTTAGTCGATTCTCCGATTGTGATGTTAAGAAGAGCATAGTATCTATCACATCCAATGCAGTAGGCAGTGACTGTGTCAGCCGAAAGATGATTCTCCCTGTCCTTGATGAAATTCTCCCAGTCCTATGTCATATTCTTAACTATTCCATATCCTGCGGTGAATTTCCATCTTTATGGAAAGACGCCCAAATTACTCCTTTACCTAAAAAACCTAATCCCAGTTCTTTCTCCGAGTATCGTCCAATATCCATACTTCCTTTTCTTTCTAAAGTTCTAGAACGCCTCGTTTACAATCAGCTCAGTACTTTCCTTTCTAAGAATAGTCTCCTTAATCCTTTCCAATCTGGTTTTCGCCCTGGTCACAGCACCACTACTGCCCTTGTCAATATCACAGATGACATTAGGTCAGGCATGGAAAGTGGAAAAATAACGGTTCTATGCTTACTGGATTTCAGTAATGCATTTAACACCGTTAATTTCGACATCCTGCTTGCTATACTTGGCTCGCTTAACATATCTCCAACGGTGATTGACTGGTTTCGTAGTTACCTGTCTGGCCGCCGTCAGCGTATACACATAGAGGATACTTTTTCTTCTTGGTGTAATATCGACGTTGGGGTACCGCAGGGTGGCGTTTTATCTCCTCTCCTCTTCGCAATTTTTATTAATTCAATTTCCCATAAACTTAATTCGTCCTATCACCTCTATGCAGATGATCTGCAAATTTATAGGCAAAGTTCGCTAACAGAGCTGCCACAGGCGATTGCAATTATAAATAAAGATTTAGGATCTATAAGCGATTGGAGCAAAGCGTATGGACTTAAAATTAATCCAACGAAAACCCAGCTTATTATTGTTGGTAGCCCTAGATTGTCTGCTAGTATTGACTGGCCTATGATTCCACAAGTTGTCTTTGATGGCACACTCATAACTCTAAGTGAGAAAGTTAAAAACTTGGGTATTTTAATTGACACACATCTTTCTTGGGGTCCTCAGCTTGAAGAGGTCAGTCGCAAAATGTTTGCATCAGCAGGGTCGCTGAGGAGATTACGAAACTTCCTGCCTACTGCCACCAAAATAACACTAGCACAGTCTCTTTTACTTTCCATTATTGATTATGCTGATGTCAGTTATCTCGATCTCACTGAGGCACAACTAAATAAACTTGAGCGACTCCAAAATTTCTGCATAAGATTTATATTTGGCTTGCGCAAGTATGATCACGTTTCCGAATTTCGAGCAAAACTCAAGTGGCTTCCGATACGCCTTCGCCGGAATTCTCATATACTGTCTCTTCTCTACAGTATTCTGTTTAATCCTCTTACTCCTTCTTATCTTAAAGAACGTTTTCAGTTCCTCCATGACACACATACGAGATATCTAAGATCATCGGAAAACTTGAGACTTGAGATGCCAAAGCACACCACAATTTTTCTGGACAATTCCTTTTCTATTCAAGCTGTACGGCTTTGGAATGCTTTGCCTGTGTCAGTGAGACGTGCGCAATCACTGGCAATATTCAAAAGATTGGTGAAGGAGCATTATCTGTCGCTATAACTGCTCTATTATCCTAGATCGTAGTATATGTTCTTGTAATAAAATTGTAAACTTATCTCTTATTAAGCCATATAAGCTATATATATTTATTAATATTTATATATATATTATAATCAATTATCTATGTAACGTATATTGTGTATCTATATTATTAGAATTTAAGTATGATTTAATTTAAGTGTTTAGTTTATTTTATGTACGCCAGACTACCTAGTTATCGCCTTACCTTTCTCTTGAGTCCATCCAAAGGTTGTCTGTAAGAGATCGCTTTAAGCGATAAGACCGCCCATTGTACCATTTTATATATAAAACTTGTACTTGAAAATATTTTTGGTGTGCAATAAAGAATATTCTATCTATCTATCTATCTATAATGTTATCATCTCAGATTATTTAACAATAATAATCGAATATTTTTGAAAACGTTTGTATAAAAATATGCAAGCCCTAGTTGGGAGCGTGAGTTAGGTAATCAGCGTGTTATCTTGAGCGCAGCGAGACACGCCGAGCTCGATCACGCTTAAAAAGATTAACATATTACCCGCAGATTGATGCCGACATTTTGGAAAATAGAACGTCGAGATTTTAAAGCTCCACAGTATGCAATTAATACAGTATATCGACTTTCCAATAAGTCGAAGCTCGGTTGGTCCTAAAAATTGGCTATTACTGAAATAAAGTGTTCACGTCCTAGATAGGTTGTTAAAACCTTTAATAAGTTTTTCATAACGGTTATGAGCTCATAACTGGAAATCAATATTTATTGTGTTCTATATAGGTATGAAAAGAAATGTTTGCTGTGCTATGTAATATTGTGTAGGTACTTGTTTGTACTACGTTATATCGGAAACAGTTCTTGTCTCAATATTTTATAAATAACCTATAAATGGGTACTAAACATACCTACCAGCTAAGTGTGGGTGTACATTAGTGTACCTCTGCCTTACCATTCAGAGAATACAGGCGCAATGGTATTTTATAAATAAAATATACAATACAATTTTAATAAGTGTGTGACCTTCTAGTCTCTTACTATTTAAGTAAATGCAGCTGAATATAAGTATTTTGGTGAAGTGAATGCCATCGAACCTCCGTAACCCAATTTTTGAGCAACACCGATTTTCGAAAGATGGATATAGTCAGGTTTGTTGGGTATCTGACTACCACTAACGGTTGTTAGAGGCGTTTGTATGACAGCCGGGACCGTCGGATTTATATGCTCTCCAGCAGCTCGGAGTCTGGATTTGTGCCCGGTTAATGGCAATAGGCTCGCCCCCTATTACATGGTACCTAAACATACCGGCGAAATGTGGGTGTACATTAGTACACCTCTGCCTAACCCTTCGGGGAATACAGGCGTGATGGTATGTATGTATGTATATGTACGGAGTAGTCTCGGTGTGTTAAGAATAGTGACCCTCCACAGACTAACCGCGGCTAGTGTAGCTTAACCTTGCAGATACCGCAGTCATAACTTAGCTACGAGCCCATCATGTGTGTAAGTGATAGGTGAGGTATATGACATATTCCCTTTTAATTATTGAGGAGGACTTTCATGTCCCGCCATTACTTTTTTCTAAAAGCCCGTGAAATTCCGGGGATAACAGGTATCATTTAAAAGATTTGTAACGAGCCATTGTTGCTACCCCTACAACAACACATTGCGTTTGTTGATTAAACCATCCGAAATGGTTTTGTTAATGCCAGTGACTTGTGAAACAATCATAATGGTTTTGCTAATGTCCATGGTGCTGGCGGGATGAATTATAAACGCCTGAAGCGATTTCAGTTGATGGCTTTTATTATGCAATTTTGCTTTGATGATGCTGAGAAAAAGCTTGAATTAAAAAAAATACACTGAAAGGTCACCGGTGACGTGGTGTCAATGGGCGTGCAACAAAATGCGGGGAGACCACAAAGCTTGTGCACGTCATGCGGCTGATTGATGGTGGGTCCCCCTCGCTTGCCGCGCTCTTTGTGGCCCACTTGCGTAACCAAATGCTCCCGTAAATACCACCTCTGTGTCGCCAATAAACGTCTGCCTTTATATAATTGATGTCCGTCGTATAAGCTTTGACGTGGCCCTGAAAAGAGCGGATTATCAGATTTATTTTAGAACTGGCTGCATTCCGTGGTTTCATTCGCATTTCAAAGGATTTTTGAGAGAAAAAGGTATTGCTTTTAGGCGTGAAAATATAACAAAAAAAAAAAAGAAATAGAGTCACTTTTGTATCAATAAAATTAGTTTGCTGTTTTAAATATGTATTTAAATTGTGTGAGAAGTTAGAATCGTCTCGTAGTTGGTCTAGTAGTGGACGAAATCACGTCGTTTAATATTTTATGTTGTCAACATGATTATAGCTATAATTTAGTAGTAATGGGTCATGTTGAAAACAAGTCAAGAAGTTTAAAAATCAGCCAGTATGATATAGTACTAGCAATATGAATATAGTTACGAGTACGAGTGGTAATCGTTTAAATAGGGTTAGCA
>OY292515.1:9839233-10230399 GCA_958496365.1 Subacronicta megacephala | reverse complement strand
CGCGTGGCTCGTCTGCTGCGCGGCCGCGCTCTCCGCGCACAAGTACAGCACGCGCGTCGTCAGGACCAAGTACGGACCACTACGCGGAATCGTAGTGCACTCGCATCCGCAGGTCGAGGCCTATCTCGGCGTACCATATGCTACACCGCCATTAGGTAGCCTCAGGTAATAATTTACATTACTATCCATTTCTATCGAAAAAAATTGAGAAACGTAAATTGATTGACATTAAGAGCAACAGCGAGCGCAATAATTCCTCCTAAACTTAGGTCTATGTAATATTTTAATGTAATGTAGATACATGCCGCCTGTGACACCATCGCAGTGGCGCACTACGCGTCTCGCGGACGCGCCGGGGCCGGCATGCCCGCAGGTACCGCCCGCCGCTGTGCCGCGTGACGACGCATTGCTGTTGCATCCGCGCGCGCGCATCCGACAGCTCGAGCGGCTGCTGCCCGTGCTCGCTAACCAGAGCGAGGACTGCCTCTACGTCAACATTTACGTGCCTGTCAATGGTAAGGATGAATAAACGTATTATCTTCTCGTTAATGTTCATTGCCACTTGAACAATCACCACATTGCATATGATGATGATATAAACTTCCCCTTCTTTTTTAACGGTTGCAAATGAATTATTAAAGTTATTCAGATGTTAGTATCTAAGTAGATAAATGTTTCTGAAAGGCCATATATAAAGACACCAATAGAAGTTTATTAAGATCAGAAAACACTACGACGACTCTAATACTTTACAAAACCGAATGAAACGATGGTTGGTGGTCTATACTTAACTATAACACAGTGGGTTAATGCCACGAGATTGTATCTAAGAATTACTGTATTTGCAGACACAGTAGGTTGGCAACGTGCCCAGCGCGGCGATACCTTTGCTCTCATCGTATGCATTCTCATATATTATCGTAATCCACGAACGGTAAGATTACTGATACTCGTACTGTACCTACAATAAAATCCATATATATTGTAGTGTTTAGTTTTATGCTGACGCTTGCGCTGAATATTAATATGACGCGTTTACTCAGCTAACATACATTATCAAGTACTAATACATCCGTGGAGCAGTGTTCAAACATCGTTTTAATCATATTCCCGACACCCTGTCGAGTTGCGGAACTCATAACATTAACATTTCAAAAAAAGTGTAAGGAAAACCACCAAACAACTTTTTGGTCCTTCGAGCCGGCAATAATACACATACACCACTGTCTAATCGCTTGGGATTACTGGCGTGACAGCTATGTGCCATTATGTGTGCAACGCAGTCTTTGTTTCCATTTTTTTGTTGTGTAGCACTTGTCTAATAGGGGAGAACAATGGTATCAATATAATAGAGCGGCCACGTCGAGGGCTCGCGCAGCCCATTAACCCTCACTACTTGTTTATTTATATAATTTATTCGGGTCATTTTGCTGATAAAATTATACTATCTGTTAATAGTAAGGTTAGAGATATCTTTATTTCTCATAAGAATTTACAATAATTCACTTATATGAGAAAGTTTAAGTACACAAACAATCAATAATATAATCTTATCCTAGACGTACACTAAAGACGAATTATTTTACCCAACACTAATCGCAAGTATACATTTTTAAAGTTATTTTTTATATAAGATAAAATCAATATAATATGAGGGTAGCGGCAAATACAAACAGCAAACAGTACTCGGACGCACACGTTACACAGATCGAGCGTAGCTAGAAGAGACATGTGAAATAGTGGACTAAGGTGTGCTCTGACTGGATGTTAAATAGCATTTTAAGTGTTTTTTAAAAGTTGGCATTGATTTTGCTTCTTTGATATGTTTTGGCAGTTGGTTATACAATTTCGCACCTTCGTACATTACGTTTTTTTTGCCATAATTAGTTCTTGGGTGTAGGAGGCAGAGGTCGCTTGCGCGTCTTAGTCTAATTCTTGTTTGTATCTGTCGTTTCTTTGTGAATGTTATTTGAGTATATATGTCTTTTTTTAATATTTTCCTTATTAATATACAAGTTTTATATATGTACGTTTGAGTTATATTTAATAATTTCGTTTTTTTATATAATATATGTGTTGGTGTGAGGAAATTATATTTAAATAATGTTTTAATTAATTTATTTTGTGACCTTTGTAGTGGTTCTAGGTTTGTTTTTGCAGCGGTGCCCCATATTTCAGTCAAATATTCTAAATGTGGTTTTATAAGAGAGTTATATATATTGTATCTAATTCGGTGCGGTAAACATGTTACCATACCCCTTAGGGCTCCAGAGAGAGAAGTTAATTTTGATTTAATTTTAGAAATATGCGGTTTCCATGATAAATGCGAGTCTAAGATCAGTCCAAGATATTTCTCTTCATCAACTTTCTTTAAAATTTGGTTATTTATCTTCAGTGGTGTGTAATGTGATATTTTTTTGTTTTTTTGCTGTGAATATCATATAGTTTGTTTTTGATATATTAATAGTTAGCCGATTGCATTGAAACCAGATATTTAGAAGATCTAAGTCATTTTGTGCATCTTTAATGACAGAGTCCAAAGAATGACCAAAATAGAATAGTGCGGTGTCATCGGCGTATAATGTTATGTCTCCCGTAAGCCCGAGTTCTTTTATATTATTTACATATATAAGAAACAAGAGAGGGCCCAGAATCGAACCCTGAGGTATACCACAGGGCACAAACCTGGGCCCACTCTGTGTTTCACCAATCTTAACCACTTGACGACGATTTTTGAGGTAAGATCTGAGCATCTTATTAGCGGTTCCTGTAATGCCAATGTCAGATAGTTTCATTAATAACAGATCGTGACTAATTGTATCAAAGGCCTTCTTTAAATCTATGAAGACTCCTAGTGCTATTTGTTTTTTATCAATGCTAAGTTTCACTTTCGTTATGAGGTCTACTGTAGCAGATAGTGTGTTAGATTTTGGTCTGAAACCATACTGCTGCTTGTAAAAGAAATTTTGTTCGGAGAGATAAGATTCAAGGCGTTTATATAATAGTTTTTCATATACTTTTGACATTACAGGAAGAACAGATATTGGGCGGTAATTGCCAGGTTCCGACTTAGTCCCAGATTTATATATAGGTGTAACTTTAGCCATTTTTAGACTATCGGGAAAGATTCCGTTTTCCAGATTATTATTTATGCAGTTAGTAAGTTCATGCAGGATGATATGTTTCACGCATTTTATTGATTTGCTATTAACCCCATCCAATCCAGAACTAGCATTTGTGCTTAATGTATCTATTATGGTGGCAATTTCTTCCGTTGTACATGACTGAAAATGTGTTAGCGTGATTGACCCGGCAGTGTTTGCTCCTTTTGTATATGTTAAATTATTATGAAAATTAGCTGGTATTTGACTATCCAAGACCAAGCCTACATTAGAGAAAAAATCATTAAAATGTTCACAGATATCATTTTGATCCGTTATGTAATCATTGGGTGTTAAAAGTTTACTTGGGAATGATGGGTCTCTTACTTTGTTGTTAGAAAGATTATTTATCAGCTTCCACATCTTTTTAGGGTTACTCTTGCAGTCGTTGAATGCTTTTAAATAATATGTAGTTTTAGTTTTATGAATAGTTCTTGATACTTCGTTTCTTTCTTTGGTGAATGCTTCTTCTAATGATTTGTCTTTTGGATTTTTTTAAAATTTGTTCCATATTATATTTCGACTATTTATTCTACCTATGATGCTTCTGTTGATCCAGTCTTGGCGGGGTGGATTAATTATTTTAGTCTTTGTCAGCTTACTATTGCTGACGCACGAATTCAGCTTCTCTTCAAATAATTCATATAATTTATTACCAGCATCTATGCAGTTTTCCATGCTTTTATAAAATTGTTCGTAGTTAATAGCTTCATATCTAACCCGTCGTGGTGATTCAGGCTGGTATTTTTGTATTTCAAAGTATATTTGCTTGTGGTCAGACATTGGGGTTTCAATAATGATAAAATTGAATCTGTGTCCTTTAAGGTTTGAGCAAACATGGTCTATTAGTGATTTTGTTGAAACTGTTTCTCGTGTACAATATTTTTCGTCTATTTTATTCATAATATCGTAGCCATTCTCCTGTAACACATCCCTGTAGTTATAAGTTGCCTGTTGTTGACTCAGTAAATTAATGTTGAAGTCTCCAAATACAACACTTCTGCTTCTTTCATGGAGTTGCTTTGAATAAGTGTCCAAGAAGTTTTTTAAATTTGAAGCGTCTGGTTTCCGATACACAGCGCCGATATCAAGACAGTAGTGGTTGAGATGGACCCAAAGGTAATGATTGTCACCTTGAGACAGATTTTCTGTGACATTGTGTTTTAGGCTATTGCAGATGAATATGGACACTCCCCCACCTCTCATGTCACGCCTGTAGTTGAAGTAGTGAGTGTAACCGGCAATATGAAGACTAATAGCTTCCTCGTCTGATTTAATCCATGTCTCTGAGAGGATGATTACATGAATCCTGTTTTGAAACGACTCAACTACACATTTTAATTCATCCAATCTTCCCGGTTTTACTATACTCCTCACGTTGGCATATAAAAATCGTAATGACTTTTTGGTAGAAGGTATATCTTCGTAACTATCAACAATTTCATAAGTAATTGGGTAGGCGTTGCAAGAAGGTGTTTGGAGGTGAGTAGTTTCATGTGGTTTTAGTTTTTTGACGAGGTTTCTACGATCTTTGGCACACCTCTAACATATTTTATAATTAAGTTTTGATTATTATCATCTGATTGGCGCTTTACTTCCTCTTTAAGATCTTTATAGTGTTTTTGCTGTAGAGGGGTCTGATCTGCGTATATTTTGAGATTGCCTAATTTCTCATTTATTTTTTTTCTATTGCGTAACACAGTTATAGCCGTCTCTGAAGACGAGAAACATACTTTTATGGGCCGATTTTTGTCAAGGCTATATTTTCCGAGCCGGTGTACCACTTTGGGCAGGAAACTCTCATCTATCAACTTTATTATTTTTGTCGCTTGTTTGATATCAATATCCTTTCTTTCATCTTTATTGTTCGATATGGGTTCTGGTAGTCCATCTATGATTATGTTTTTTCTTCTAGAATTTCGTTCTGTCATTTCAGATATGATAGACTCACAGGAAGTTGTTGTTAGCTGGTTTGATTGATTGGCTGTATTTTTAAGCATATTTACCTCAGTCTGAAGGACTTCAACGTTCTTTTTAGTTATATTATTATTAGACTTTATGGTTAAGATATCAGATTTAATTGTAGTTTGCTCCATTGTAAGGTTCTGAATATTAGTTTTTATTTCAGTCATCTGTTCTTTAATAGCTGAAACATCATCATTCATTTTATTGTTAAATTCTTGTTGACTAATACTCAAATTTGTGAGCATCGTCATCATCTGTGACATTTGTTTACGAATCTCGCTTAATTCTTCCCTGATATCTTCGCACTCCTCAAAACGCTTTCTTTTATTGCGCATGGTAACTCTCGGTTCTTCGGTAGACTCAGGTGTTGTGGACAAATTCGGTTCGGACCCACCTAGGCCACTTCCAGTAGGCGAGCGTAGTACGTTCATCATAGATCTGTGGCACAGTGTGTATCACGTTATAAGCGCAGTGATCGCCTAGGAGTGAGAAGGTCAAATAAAATATAATTCGTCTCTTTTCCCCGCGGGGGTGAAGAGCGGTTACCTTTCCTATGCGCCGACTCGCCGAGCGTCGTAGAATTAAATCGCCGTATCTGGTGCACCGGTTACTTAATTAACTTTGTAACTTAACTTCAAGTAATTAGGTTTTAATATAGATTATTGAGCGTATTGGAATTATTTAAAAATTTTGAAACACGTCCGCTCTGTACGCCGTCGGATACTATTGTATTGTTGTTAGTATTGTTTTTAAAACTATATTATTTTATTATTTACTTTTAGAATGCCCTATGTTACCTTATCAAAACGCGTTTGTAAATTGTATTCTGTTCGTAATTCATTATGTACGCATATCTTAAATACTTTTAAGTCATGCTCTAAGAGCCTTTAAGAAGTAAAATAGGAAATAAATAAATAAATCCATTATCGTAGAGGTTTAAATATCAGTAAATAACTCAACATTCTTGCGATTTTGGAAATATTTTACGTGATGCATGGCTTTCGTAGCTATGAGAAAAGGTGCGGATCAGTGCTACGAAGCTCCGTAGCATTCGATCAACGTAGTCACTGGTTACGTAGCGCTGTAGCTCGTTTCGTAGTCTTAAGAATTTCACTAATCTCGGATATTTTAGTTGTATGTTCTGTTCACGAATATATATTTGAGTAAAGACTGGAAGGATTATGATGACATTGCGTATTTAGCTACTACAGTATTCATATTGTCCTAGCAAAAAGGCATAATTGATGTATCAACATAATTTTAGCCCAGGAACTCGGGTTAGTTTGAATAGTTACTCGGTATAATTTATACTCGGCTGGTTCAGCACTTAAGCCTTCAAAAGTTATAAGTAAACAAACGTCGGGGCTGACATGTGTGCGACAAAAATGAAAGCAAGCACTTACGGAAGACGCAAGATAAGATGACACAGAAGATGCATCGTTAGAGGGGAAGCGGGGGCTATTCGCGACGGAGGGTGTCGAGGCCTCAATTCCGTAGTGCATTGCAGTGCATCCTGCCCCCTGCAAGCAGTGCGGAAGTGAGGTTGAGGCACCCCATATCTACAATTCAGGAGCCGACGATGTTTTGTCATCAATACCGTGAGTATAATAGATATATGGAACCCACTATTGTTATTGTAACGCATTGTCACAGAAATATACGCTGTATTTTTGGTGAATGTTATTTTGCGGTGTTACGATGGTTTGCATAAATATAATTGTATAATGACATTAATTTGCGGTGAGCTGCTAATATGATCACCAGTAATATAAACATAATAGGTTAATTGTTGGTTTATAATGTAAATTACGTCTATATTCTTTGAATGTGAAACATTTTTATATTATTATAATTGGTTTGCTAATTTGTTATGAAAATTTCTCATTTTAGTAAAGTCGGATACAATTGAAATCATATTTTTCAGTATCTTTATTATACTGATAGAAATACCAGTAATTTATTTGTAACATTTTTATATTATTATAATTGGTTTGCTAATTTGTTATGAAAATTTCTCATTTCAGTAAAGTCGGATACAATTGAAATCATATTTTTCAGTATCTTTATTATACTAATGAAAATACCAGTAATTTATAAACTCACGTTTCTCAAATAACTCATTGTAATATCCAGGAAGCACTTCCTAATAACCATTAATTAACTTAATATAATATTTGAGATTACGCTTTGTGATTTATAATCATAAAGGAAAGGTTTCTTTCGTTAATTTGTAGATTTAAGGGTGTTTACGATGTAGAATAAGGTTTTCTTTCTGAAAGTTGCCTCATTAAAGGTATATTGTACTGTCGATGCGATAAGCAAATTAAATTATCATGTATACCTAATACCTAGACGCGGAAGAACAACGTACCCGCTAACCATACAAATACTTGATTAGTGTGCGAATTAAACCCGTGACTCGGTGACAAAGAGTATAGGTAATACCAACCACTGCGCCAATCGTCCTATTGTTAGAATCAAAAAGTAACTAAAAATTACTAAAATGAAAACCATCAGTATCAAAATTATTTATAAAATCTATTCCATCATTATCGCACAGCTGGGCAAGATAATTTCACATCTGCTGAAACTATAAATGTTTTTAATTACTGTTACTATATCCGGAACAAAACATAACCACATAATTATTATCTACTTACTGTCTAATTAAGATGGTATTAGATATCACTCTGTAATTAATATCTAATAATAAGCGCTATTCCAATTACAAATATAGTAGGTACTTGTCACGGGGTGTTAGTAGTGATGAGAGTCTTGCTATAGGCATAAATTTTTATTGAAAAATATAACAAAAACTGGCGAAGTGCGAGTCGGACTCGCGCACGGAGGGTTCCGTATCATTACGATTTATGACGTATTAAAAAAAAACTATTTACTAGATCTCGTCCAAACCAATTTTCGGTGGGAGTTTACATGGTAATCTACATCATATATTTTTTTTAGTTTTATCGTCCTCTTATTTTAGAAGTTACAGGGGGGGGGGACACATTATACACTTTGAAAGTGTCTCTCGAGCAAAATATTCAGTTTATGACGTATTAAAAAAAAACTATTTACTAGATCTCGTCCAAACCAATTTTCGGTGGGAGTTTACATGGTAATCTACATCATATATTTTTTTTAGTTTTATCGTCCTCTTATTTTAGAAGTTACAGGGGGGGGGGGGACACATTATACACTTTGAAAGTGTCTCTCGAGCAAAATATTCAGTTTATGACGTATTAAAAAAAAACTATTTACTAGATCTCGTTCAAACCAATTTTCGGTGGAAGTTTACATGGTAATGTACATCATATATTTTTTTCAGTTTTATCGTTCTCTTATTTTAGAAGTTACAGGGGGGGGGGACACACATTTTACCACTTTGGAAGTGTTTCTCGAGCAAACTATTCAGTTCAGAAAAAAATGATATTAGTAACCTCAATATCATTTTTGAAGACCCATCCATAGATACCCCACACGTATGGGGTTGATGAAAAAAAAAAATTGAGTTTCAGTTCCAAGTATGGGGAACCCCCAAAATTTATTGTTTTTTTTTCTATTTTTGTGTTAAAATCTTAATGCGGTTCATAGAATACATCTGCTTACCAAGTTTCAACAGCATACTTCTTATAGTTCCGAAAAAAAAGGCTGTGACACGATCGGACAGACAGACAGACGGACATGACGAATCTATAAAGGGTTCCGTTTTTTGCCATTTGGCTACGGAACCCTAAAAACATAGAAATGTTGTAGTCTCTCCTCAGTGAATAATACTGGGCATATTGTCTTAAGGACCTCATGCCTCATTAGCCTAGTGTTTCAAAGCGCGACTGCTACGCTAGAGGTCCTGGGTTCGATCCCCAGGTCGAGCAGTGTTATCGGGGTTTTCTATGAAATTCTCAGTAGCAGCTCGGAGTCCTGATTTGTGCCCGGTGAATGGCAATAGGCTCACCCCCTATTACATGGGACCTAAACATACCGGCGAACTGTGGGTGTACATTACCTAAGTACTCCTCTGCCTAACCCTTCGGGGAATACAGGCGTGATGGTATGTTATGTTGTCTTAAAATGACAACTACTGTATACGCTGTCGCTGGACTATAGGCTGCGGTTGCCGCTTACAGATGGCCCTTATACTTGTTTGTCATCTCGTCACAAAACAATTGGTATTTGGAAGTTAGTCTTTGTATCTTCTGTAGATTGTTTATTATAGTAATTATTTTTGCGTGCGCAGGAGGCGAGGAGGGAGAGGGTGGAGGGTTGCCGTGTCTGGTGTTCGTGCACGGCGAGTCGTATGAGTGGAGCTCCGGTAATGCTTACGACGGCACCACGCTGGCGGCCAACGGAAACATCGTTGTTGTCACCATCAACTTTAGGTTAGGTGTATTGGGTAAGTGTTCTGGTACAGTTTGGACGAAATATTTTTTCATGTCTGAAGTTAGCTGATCCCAACGTCTGCGCAGGTAAAACTTCTCCTTATACAAAAATATCGAAATAGTTATTAAACGTACAGTTAATACACCAAATATATATAGATTTATTTATCATTTTATTCATCGTTCTACAATAATGGCCACTATCTAAATTTACACAAAACCACTGTAGGTTTAAATGGAGTACAATTTACCACTGCTGAACCACTTGTCAAAATGACAAACAAATAAACAGACAAACTTCAGATATGCCATAGTTATTTCGTCTTAATTAAAATTCGTTGAATTTTAAAACAATTTTTGTAAACTTTATAATAGCGATGGATTAAAGCGCGGAAAAATGCAGAGGATATATTATTTCATATTAATTACATACTCGTACATATTATTCAACAAGTAAAAAATATATTTTCGTATATAGACCTAAAATAAAGATGTAAAGGAAAATTAATAGGGAGTGTAAATACAGTGGAGCAATACAAAAGTTTCGTAAACTATAGAGCGAAGATTCGGTAAAGGCGAAACAAACATTTGATGCTTTTAAGGTTTTGCCGAAGGGGTTACAGCCCTAGAGTTAAGTTTGATACTACAGGATTATGCACTTCTTATTTCAATATATACTTCTTAAACTTCGTATGTACTTACTACGGAACAATCGATATGCTTGTAAAGCAACGATTTAATTTGAAAAAGCTGAATTTTAAAAGTAAAGTTCCTCAACATATAGTCAAATAACTTCATTTTCGAATAAACCACGGACTTTTTGTATATATTTCATCTATGAATAAATAAATCGTAAAGGAAAACTGGTTCATTACCTATACAATAAATGATCGACACTTACGTACCGACGGTAATTAAAGTAACAACCACTTTGGAGACAGAAAACAAAACAAACGCTGCTTCAGTTTTTAATAACAGAGTTTTTGTAAAAAAACGTCTGTAATAGAGCCCTATCGTCGACCTTTGATCGCCAGTGTATTTTAACTTTACTCATTAATTTCCAAACTTAATAGATTATAGAATTAATAACTTGCTTGTTAAGTTAAGTTTACTATAATGTCTTGTTACAACAGAGCTAGCTGTAACCCGCGGTTTCATTCTCATTCAAGAGGACATTTTGAGAAAAAAAGTAGCCCATGTTCTTTTCCTAGATTGGATCAATTTATACACAAAAAACAAAGAAAACGGTTTAGTAGTGAAATCGTAACAAACAAAGCCATCACACAGACTGAGTTGCCTTAGCATAAATAATGTTCCCAATATTTATGGTATGAAAAGTAACAAATTTATCTCTGGGTCATAATAGCGATTACGTACACCCAATCTATCATACTCGTATAGTCCTTAGCTAAAAATGGTCACACGAATGCTCTGTAACAAACGGTTTCTACTATAGCCTCGCTTTGCAAACAATTGATGTAAACATTATTGCCCAGTTACTTACTTGAAAAAACCATAGCTACTTACCTAAATGTGTGTATGTAACTTAACTCCTCCTAAACAGCAGGATCAATTCTGATGATTTTTTTCGAGTGGATTCCCGGATAGTTTAGATTCACAATCGGACCCTGTAGGGCGTGCTACAACATTAACGTTGGTGACGCTGCGCACGGGCCGCTAGTCTAGTATTTATACAAAAAATACATCATAATATACGTTACTTACTTCTCTTAAACCGTCATGTCCCATATTAAGACACACAATGCAAAATCTATGGCTTCGGTTACCAGCGATTTATAAGGAATGCTTTTCATTCTTATTCTCAATGTTTCTTTTTGTTTCTAAAATAATTTCTGCATAATATCTTTATTAATATGACAGTAGACGAGAATAACACACAAAATCTTATGAACGTATTTTTGAGTGAGTATTATTAAACTTTACAGCTACCGGCGACATTTGATGTAGTTGTAAAAAGACAATAACGAAAATAATAAAATGAAATTTATTCCGCGATTCACAGTAACGAATGTAATTTTCCTCGCAGTTATTTTATATAGGGTTAGGTATATTGATTTTTCCAAAGACAAAGAAGAAACTCGTTCTGTTGGATGTTGTATGAAAATTTATAGGTTTTTTTAAACGTTTGGTTACCAATGACTCTTTGAAATAGACGAATATTTATGTAAATAAAGTGTTTTTTTTATTTATTTTTGTATTTTATCTTTATCATACAAGTGTATGTGATAAGTAGATGCATTCACAACCCAACATTTCGTTCTTGTAATAAGTTTTTTTTTATAATACTTTTAGCGTCCCGACGGCTTATAGTTTACAGGCTTACAGGTTTGTTAATTAATAATTTAATTTTAATAACCTTCGCAAAAATAGAAATAATCATTATATATATTACGTCTATCTTTAATTCTTTATCGCTACTTATTAGATATTATAAGCCATTGTATACTTTATATCTTGCTTTTAAAACTGGACCATAAATAATGCTGGATACACTTAAATATCAGATAAAAGATCGAAGCTTCTATATAATATTTCAAATGTTTGTTATCGAAGTCAATACTTGAAATTGTAACTGATGTGATAGAAAATATTGATTCACTTGTGAACAATTTTCCTGAGAGAGAACTTTGAATAACGATAAAACATCTGGGGATTGTATGAAATGTGTAAGTTTTCGTATTTACATAAGTGTCGCTATCCACTGAAGTGTATCTTGTGAGGCAGGCGTGTTCGTGTCGCGCACAAAAAATACATTATATCATAATTTATTGAAGATGGTCCTTACTGTTTCCGGCTCTTGTTCCGCTACGCGACAGTGAAATATTTGCATTATGAGCCACTATTTCTCAGTAACAAGGCATATTCGTAATGTGTATTTGTGTGCATTTTATGTTTTGAAATAGTTTATATTCTTGCGGGGATATTGTTGGAATTAGATATGTCACGAGTGTATAATATATGTATTAGGACAAGAGCTGGTGGAATAGAGACGGTAGTCGCGTTTAGTTTCAAAGGTCGTATGAACTATTGTAAATCCATCTACGACTACACGTCAAGCCATACTTATCCAGTTTATGCTGGCCTCCTGTAATGTTAAAAAGCCTATGCAATGCGAGATCAGCTTAAACTGGAAATGTATAGCTTGACCTTTAGCCAAGTGTGTACAGATTATACGATCTATACAAATGACACTACTGGCCAGTTTCTACTCTTGCAATAGCACTTTTAACAGAATTTGGCTTTGCTAGCCACGATCAATAACAGAGTGTATACATTTTATGAGGCGGTAGAACTCTGATGTTAGTACAATTGCCAAAATTCTGCCGCTAAGCAATAATGTGCCAACATTATTGTGCTCCGGTCCGAAGGGTAATGTAGCCAGTGAAATTTCTCAAGAGGTGCGCGTGAGTATTGCTGGTGTCTATAGGCCGTAGTCCTGTTTACCACCAAGCGGCCCGTAAAGGTACCTACTCGTTTGTCATCTTTTTATCATAACGAAACATAAACAGGTTTTCTCGTTGACGGATAGGTACCTACGTCAAGGCGGACATCATCATCATATCATTAAAATGGCTGTTGTTTGTCATCAGGTTTTTTAAAGACTGGTGCTAAGGGGTCGGCGCAGGGTAACTTCGGTCTGATGGACCTGGTGGCGGGGCTCCACTGGCTGCGGGAGAACCTGCCGGCGTTTGGGGGCGACCCTGAACGCGTCACGCTCATGGGGCACGGCACAGGAGCTGCGCTTGCGAATTTCCTAGCTGTCTCACCCGTCGCTCGGGGTATGTATTGTTCAATGCATTTTTATATAGGTAAACAACGCCAATATAGATAGCCAACCTAGATAATGTAAATATATGTTGAGAAAAATCTCATTGAATTATTACAGACAGCAAAATTTTGAAGTCAAAATAATGACAGGATAATTATCCTTAAACGTTATTAAATTAAATTAATAAGGTATATTTTTTAATTAACTGCTAACACAAACAGGAAGGGGTACGCGGCGGGCGGGTATTGCGTGTGTGAGCGCGTGGGACAGCCATTGTCCGTAATTATACCGCTCCGGGCAGATTTCATTATTTCGTGTCACCATCCCGTTTAGATCCTCCGTCACTTAATACGATTAAAAGGGTCACATCAGACATGCACAAGCGGAAAGCTTCCTCCACGTAATTTAAAAATAAGGTCAACATCACACTTGAAACTGTTCTAAAGTTCTTATTATTAAAGAATACAAGAAACGGGAAAGAAATAAAAATGTTTTCTTTAGAAAAGCTGATTTCATTATCTGGGTGATCCTTGTTCAAAATGACAAAATTAAATTAGGTTATCTGTTTCAGAACTACTGAAGCGCGTCATCTTGTTAAGTGGGTCGGGGCTGAGTTCATGGGCGCTGCAGAGAGAACCTCTCACAATAAAAAGAAAGGTACATTAATGTTTAAGAGCATCGGGTGTGAGCTTAGCTTTAAAAAGCAAATGGAAATTGTTTAGGAACAAAAAGGGAACCTTAATTAGTCTGAAGGAAAGTTTCAAGAATTGCAAACAGACACCCAATTGAAGACTTGAATTCTGGAAACCGGCAATGTTTCCACTTGAATTTTTATTAAGCAAAATAAGTGTCTCGAACATTAGAACAGGAAGAAACTAACGTTTTCCCGCGGTTTCGCTCCCACTAAAATAGTAAATTTGTTTAGAAGAAAAAAAAATGATTATGCATCCCTTCATATCGGAATTTAATGCATTCTGAATAAAATGACACTTCACACCTCAGTGTCTTAGTTGAACCTTTTAATAGAGAGTCTTTAATCGGAAACCAACAGTGATGATCTCCACATTATATGGGTCTGCATACAACAGGCAGGTCTAGCTACTCTAAGGATCTATTCAAATAGTTAAACTAAGATCCACTCCAGTGTTTAAGTTGGATGTTTCCCAACAGTGAATAATAAAATAAAATCTATTCAGTAGTTTTTGCACCACCATCTAGCAAGCAGGCAAGAATTTCAAAAATAAGTAATAAATAATAAAATAATTCAAAAATAATTTTCGAGTTCTTTGTCTCATACATACTCTAACTTATATTTTTTATATCTTTAATATATAGGTTCTATTCCTACCAAAACGGTGAAGGAAAACATCGTGGGGAAACCGGCATGTCCTAGAACCAAAAATTCGAAGGCATGTGATATCTACCAATCCGCACTTGGCCCCCGTGGTGGATTACGGCCCACTCCCTATCACCCTGCCATTTATTTTTCCCTTTTGTAATCAGGTAGCGGAGCAGACGGGATGTCACGGGGACTTGTTGGAGGACGACCTGGCGCCATGTTTGCGCAACAAGCCGCTGGCGGAGCTACTCGCAGTGCGCTTGGACCCGCCGCGGTTCCTTCCTGGATTCGCGCCCTTCGTCGACGGCACCGTCATCGTCAACCCCTCTGTGAGTTCTAGCTTCTTTGTAAAAAACAGTATGCCGTATGTAAGAGACTGCCAAACAGAAACATTGTAAAAAAGGCAAGAATAAGTTTTTCTTCGATGAAAATTGGGCCTTATTTGAATACAATTGTTTTTAATAAGGCCCTCTTTTATAGCTTTATTATTATGTAATTGGCCTTAGTGGATAACACAGTAACACACCGAGTGTGAAATACATTGTTCAACTTCCAGATTTGTGTCGTTTGTTCGTTTTCCTTTGACACTAAATTCATGACAAATTAATGGAACAGCCGGACGAGCAACCCCTCTGTAGAATTAACAGGATGTTTTCGCTAACAAATTGACGTCACACCTGCATCAAAGTATCAATGTAGCGGGAAATATAATGCTTGCTTGTTTATTATCTGTTCATTTGTTTGTAATTTATTTACTAGTGAATTGAACAAGCTACTGTTATAACAAACTGGACAATGAAGCTATAAAAAAATATATCGAATAATTTCCAAAATATGTATTAATATCTTTAAAATAATTGTGTTAACATGTGGAGTACATTTTTTTTGTATTATTATACTATTAAATACAGTATTCAAAAGTTAGTATGCATCAGGGCTTAGTAGGATATTAATGCAGTATGTTGATATTTTGATTGATGCAGGTATGCACGGCTTCATATCAAGCTATACTAAACCAGTATAGGTTGGCCTTGATTTGTACGGAAAACGTTTACAGTCGTGCAACGTTTACAAACGTGGTCAGTCTAAACTGGATTTATAAAGCTTGATGTGAATCAGTGTGTACACCTGATCGATTTACACACACGGGCAAACGGTATATATCTGTGTGGTAGAGGTTGATGTATAGTCGTAAAAAAACAAGGTACTTAAAACAATGAATTTTAAGTAACAATTATACACATTAAAAGAATAAATAGGTAAGTACTAAACATCTTAACATAGAATTTATTTCATAGAACCAATCAAAATTAACGAAGCCTTTCAAGCCTATTAAATATTCAAAATTTGTAACGGTTCGTTGATTAACATTCAAGGAAGCAGATATCTAGAACCAATTACAATATTAAATCGTCTTCAGTTTCACACGATTGGTACAGTTTACAGTTCACGGCCCAATAACAGAGTACCTACCCTGAATAACGTTTAAAATTTGAATAAAACTTTTGCAAGTCTGAAAGTTTCCAAGTCGAGCAAAGAGTTTATGTTGTTGTTTATGAAATTCTTAGTACACACAGCTACACATCAAGCTATACAAATCCAGTTTAGACTGACCTCCCAGTGTAGTAAAGGTTTTCCGCACAATTCAAGGTCAGCCTATACTGGTTTTGTATAGCTTGATGTCTAGCCGTGCGTACATAAGAGCTCTGAGTTTAAATTTGGGTCTTGTCAGTTACAAGAAAAGCAATAGGCTCCTGGCTCGTTTTCTACTTCATAGGACTTAAACATACAGGCGAACTGTGGGTGTACAGTCCACCTTTGCCTAACTTATGCAAGTATTTTTTTTAATAATTGTATCGACTCGGCCCTCCTATCTTCTAGAAGGAGTATCGAAGGGAACATAAAGAACACTGTCTTTTGGTTTGAATTCTTGTTTGTGCGTACCTAATACAATGTCTTACGATGAATTTAAAGTTGGTAACAGTATTCTGTGAAAAAATATTAGGTAAGTACTCAAGAGAGGAACTTTTCAGTTTTCGCAAAAATACCTTCTTTTTTTCAATTTCAATTATACCACCGTCTTTTTCCGCTTTGTATTAGTAACGTAAAAAGCTTATTTTTATATTCCACAAGGAAAATCTTTTATTCCTGACTCTTATTAAAGAACATGAAATTTTATGTTGTACATTGTTTCAATTAGCAGAAGTTCATTAAAACATTGTTGGTATATCGTTGGTTCTAACCCAGCGACTTCCTTTTATGTTAGCTTCTGAATTTTAACATTGTAAAACCAAGTTTTTGCGACTATACAAATAAATGTATTTATGAACACAAATAAATGTACGAACATTCGAATACAGGATTACACAACTTCCTACTTTTGTCGTTCACTGGTGTCAAAAGAAACATTTAATCATTTAATGGAAAAAATACTATCTCACTGTTGTGTCCTGCTGACATAACAATATTTTTTATTGGTTTTATTTTAATTGGTTGCATCGTCGACTTTATTGAACAGACCTAACAGAGTTTCCAAAACAATCATAATAAAAGATTCTTGCTATGTCAATAATTTTATTACACACTAACAACTGTAGCTCACGATTTCACTCGTATCCCAAAAGAAATATTGAGAGATAAAGTGTCCTTCTAAGTTTTTATTTATTCACCAAAAATGGTTTTGCAGTTTAGGCGTTAAAACGTAAGAGTTATTTTCGAATTACTTTAGGTACGTTTATTACTGTACGGTACTGTTACGGTTAATGTTTACTGATGTAGTACATATACCTATATTGTAATGACAGGCTCCTCCCCCGACGGATAGTTCGCGGCTGGGCGCAGGCGCGGCGGCCGTCGCTAACGCAGCTGGACATGAACTCGCCGACTTTTCACACAGAGAACTGCTGTTCGGACTCACCACTACGGGTAACAAACACAAAAAGTTTTCTTTAGACGATCTAGTTTCAAAGGCGATCATTAAAAATATATAAGTATAAACAAATATTAATTTCAAAAAGGGTAAATACACTAGATTTTGCGAGTAAATAGTATTAAATTTTTTAGCATGTTACAAGAAAAGCTCTCATTCAAATAATAGCTAGCTAGACGGCGGCGAACAGTCTTAATAATAAACTGCAAAACTAATCGTCACAATTAAACATGTTCATTATGACAAACTATGAAAGTACTTAGCTACTCATGAGTTTCGTAATGAGGTATTTCTTCGAAGACAAATAAAGTCCATTTAAATTTATGGTTTAGACTATTTATTACAAACGTTTATGTGAGTCGTATAATAGAACGATACAATATGGCTGGCGTTTTATGGTTCCAAGTACTGCAGTTGTAATTCACATAGCGTTAACATACTTCAGAATAAATTGAATGAGGCTTCCAAAGTGAATGATAAATATATGCAAATAAGAGGCATGCCATTCCTTGCAGAATCATACCTGGAATTTAACGCCCAAGACTTGGAGTTTGGGTTCAATGAGAGCCGCCGCGATCGCATTCTCCGAACATTTGTGCGCAATGCGTACTATTACCACCTCAACGAGATCTATTCAACGTTGAAGAATGAGTATACGGATTGGGACAAACCCGTGCAGAATCCGCTAAGCGTGCGGGATGCCACGCTCGAGGTGAGTGACTCCCGACATTCATATTTTACACCATGTATCATTGTTGACAGGACATCCTGTGTACCTACGTTGTTATTAGTCGCTATATTTTTAGAGTAAAGTAGCTGTTACATTAATTCTTCTGTTGGATTGTTTTATAAAATATGAGACAAAAATTACAATGAATTCCTTCATTGTAATTTTTGTCTGTAATTTTATCCTCAGTATTTTTTTCTTTGTTTTTGTATTAGGTGTTTCTTGCAAAATATAAGTAAATGATTTATACAGCAACACTGAAACGCACTTGTGCTTAAAAGCCTCTTTCCCAGGCTTAAACACTTGAAATATCATTAGAACATAATTGACAAGAGCTTTTAATATTGTAAATACAAATAGAAATAACAAGGTGATATTAACCGTGTACACAAGCGTGCTTGAATATAAGATCACAAGTAATCGACGAGATACCCTCTGAATATAAATATCGAGGAGCTCCTCTTTTGTTTTTGTTTGTCGACTCTTGATATCGAACGAAACACGATTAGCATCATCGATAGTGAAACTGCTGAAAGTTGATAACCGACAGCTGAGTTGACGTTTGTGGAGCGCCCGGTCTGGCTGGGCGCCGCCGCCGCCCGCCGCCGCCGCGCCGCGCGTCGTCCGCATCGCAGACGATCTCAATTTAAGCCTCAAGTGGTTTTCGCTACTCAGAACGCCCTTACGTCATACAAAGGGAGTTAATGACGCCCGCGCACGCTGAATAAACGAAGCTGAAGCAAGAGCTGAGCAAAGGCTTTATTGGAAAAACTTGTAATGCCAAATAAGAATACGTACGACGGCAACACTTGGTTAGAAATGTATTTAAATTCAATCTGTTTCAATACGATTTGTTAAAACAACAAACATCTGGAATAATACTGATTTCAGATGTTTAATGAGGTTTTGTAGCTTTGCATTTTGAGGTTAATGATAATAATAATATTTTATCGCGATTTGTTTTGTTTGCTTTAATTTATAACAATGTGAATTGAGTACCTAAACGAATTTTATTTGCATCAGTGTACAATTTTATTGGCTAGCGGTTTCTTGGGGTGTTACCTGAAATATAAAGAATTTCTGTGCAAAATTTCAGTATTTGATAAATTAAATGTCTTTTTGCTGTTGTTAAGTTTCGGGAAGATATTTTTGAGACGCTATTGGAATCAGTGTCAGTCTAAGTAGTGGTGTTTATCCATTGAATTACCAAATCAGTCTAACCTCGGAAATTATTATTATCTTATCACGTGCTTATACGGTGAAAGAAACCATGGTCAGTAGACCAGCATGATTGAAAGATATTCTTGATGGTGTGTAAAGTGTGCCCACTTGCCCAGCCGTGGAACGGTAAATGGGTTGATGATAGCTAATTGAATCCAGGTTCTAAGTGACGGGCGGACGGCAGCGCCACTAATCAGACTGGGGTATCTGCACGCGCTGCGCGGCGGCACCACATACTTCACACATTTCCATCATCTATCACAGGAGAAGGATTACCCGCAGGTAAGCTCCATTGTATTATTACGTCGCACAATTTATTCTAAATATCTATTAAAATTTTCAAGATATTGATTGTATAACACATTTATTTAGTGTTTTTGAATTCGTTTCTTTATTAAAAAGGGCTCATAAGATTTGATCTATATTATAATAAAAAAACTGAAAAGTTTGTTTATTTGAATGCGCTAATCTCTGGAACTATCAGTCAGATTTGAATATCTTTTTTGCATTCGATTGCTATTTAAAACTGAGCTACAACTCTTTGTAGCGGGGCAAGCCGGGTAGGCACGGCGCGGGGCAAAGCTAATAAAATACACTGGAATATTTTCTCAATTTATAGTGATTGTTTTGCATAATGCATAGCAATGCATTTTGATAATGTTAATAACCATCACAAGTGTCTTAGAATTAAACTGACATGGGGCCTACACACTATTTTACTTAATCTATGAAAAAATAGAAAAAAAATATAGTTGAATAGCAACTTGAAAAGGTCCGGCCAAGGATGAACATATGGTACATTACACATGTTTTCTTGTTTTTTATTTATTCGTATGTGATGTTACAAACTTATTCGTTTTTTAAACTGCTTATAATAATAATTTGAGAGCGTATATTCATAACGCCTACAATAACACTTAACATAACGTTACGTAACGGCATATCAACTGAGAATGGTGGCGAGGCGCTTTTCTTCTCAAAGTTGTTAGTCTTCGTTTATGTCAGCCCATAAACTCCATTTGTAATAGATGTCGTCAACTGAATAGACAAACAAATAGCCTATGTTTAGGGAAGTTACTATATCACGTTGTTTACTACATACGTCTTCTCTTAATTATTTGGTATACATATAATATACCTACAGAATAATTATTCACATAATGTATGTACCTCATTGGTCGCAAGAGCGACTGATAAGTGTGAGGTCTTGATAAACAATAATTATTTTTGTAAAGAGACCTTTTAAAGACACTTTTACAAGTCAATGTTATAAATCATTATTTAAACTAGATGGCGCCGGCGTTGCCTAACTGATGAGAAGAAACACCGAAATAATCTCCTGGCCTAACTCATGACCCCGGGCGGCATACGAAAGGGGCAGCAAGGGCCACAAATTAGAAAAGTGATTTCAAAAATAGTACATGGAATTTACTAGTCAAGTATAAAATATCCTGCTATCGGCGTACTTCCGGGCGGCTCGGGCAGCACAAATCTACGTTACGCCACTGCTACCTAGCTATTCATTCTAGTTATATATTTTCCAAGCCTAAGTAGGGCTTCTTATGAGAATAATAAAATTCAGATGTATATGCTGGTATTATGCTGATTGGTGGACTTTATAAACCTACAAAAATTCTTCTTCAAAATCTATACCTATGTCATAAAATCCATAATATCGTGTCCGTGTGTGACGTTGTGCACTAAGCTGTGATATAGCTTGTTGACAGGGCTGCGGTTGTCGAACCGTGTCGACGCACGTGCGGTTGCGTGGTGAATTGGTCGATGTCTCTCTATACACCTGTTTGTTATCTCGACAACCCTAGCGCTGGCACTTGAATGGAGTTATTAATCGGGCTATGCGGGCCTTTGGTTTAAATTGGAGTAGAGATTCGATTGTTATTGCAATACTAAGTTTGTCATTCGTATGATGAGCGGGACTGACGGTTTAATTTGCGTTTTGAGGGAACAGAATTGTCTCGATTAATTAACAATAGTCATCAATCCACAAACAGAACACGGTAAACGCAGCATTACCTTGAAGATTAACCCATTTATCTTTTACCTCGAGCACTATTTATGAATTACATAAGACAGCATCATTTGTCAGAACGGTAATGCTGATACTTAAAACTGTGCAAAATATAATTCCAAACTAGTTTTTTGGTTACAAGTACGTACGGTTTCTTAATGGGAGATAGAGGACCAAATCTCATGTTGATCAAAGCGACACTTATAAGGGGTTTTCATTAAGATTAATTCAGTTGCAGATCGGAGTTTGGCCCATAATACAAGCTTGATCTGTTTTTATATTATGTGTAGAGGCCAGGGTCCGTGCACGGCGAGGAGCTTCCATATTACCTGGGCGTGCCCGTCTCTCTGACCCATCACCAGCAGAATTTCACGCAGCAGGAGCAGCGCCTCTCCAAACTATGCATCCATTACATCTCCAACTTTGTTAGATACGGGTAAGAATACTCAGTTGGATTGAAAAAACGACGATCAATTAAAAATAAATTTAATTCGCCGCATTCCGTATTTACTCTACTTTAACTAGGTGCTGAATTGATGGTATATAAAATTGATCTAAGCCATTGAAGATATAATTTTTAGTGAAAGAAAAATTCGGCCTCAGGCAGGGTTCGGACCTGCGTCCCTCCGATTAAGTACCGGTTTACTTAACCGTTACCTAAAAGGTATTGTATCACAAAACACATTACATTGAGTAAATATTTCCACGTAAAGGTAAGTATTTGAGTGGGATAAGTCAAAAATGTGGTGGTCATGGGTGGAATTTTGAATTAAAAATGTTTGGAAACAAAATTTCTCCCCATAAAGGTTTCAACAGTTTCCTGTATCGGAAGTTTCGTATCTATAAGAGAATTTTAATTGTTTCTTGTATTAAGTATGTTGATAATGTTTTTGCTATAAATAGTCTTATCACCTTCTTTTATATATGTTCTTTTTAGAAATCCAAATGACCCATCGGCGACACCACCTCCAAGCCCACTGCTGGGTGATACGCCTCGATTGGGCCCGGACCAAACGCCATACTGGGACACATATGACACCATCAACCAACTGTATATGGAGATCAGTGCGTAACTCCTCATTATATTATTTTTTATGTTTCTTTTCTCGAAAAAGTTTCTGAATAGATCATAGGAATACTCGTACGTAATCTGTTCACGGATCCTTCAGATTTTTTTTATTTCTCTCGCTCAAATACTCGATATCTTCGCAATATGCTAGAACATTATGGACTCCGGAAACTAAGTTGTCTAAGAAGTTACGTTGATTAGCATCTAAAAACTAGAGCTCATAGAAACAGTTACTATAAAATACAACTATGTCGCTAGAAATTTGGAGGTAATTTAAAACTTTCGGGATGACCGCTATTGGTTCGGGTTAATTACTTTCAATTTTGTCGTAACAATGGTGCAGGTGGCAAGCCAGAGATGCGCAGCCACTACCGAGGGCACAAAATGTCTCTGTGGCTGTCACTCATTCCGCAGCTGCATCGGCCCGGTTCCGACTTGCCCGATGCTGCCATGCGACATCATCACTTTCAGGAGGACAACGCTAACTACTACGAAGGTAAACTACTAATTCTAAGTAATTTGTGATATTGGTGTAGTATAACAGAAATTTATCAAAATTTATCGTAGGTGCGGTGCGGCCACAGTCGATGTCGCGGGCGCATGTGCCGCATGTGGTAGAGCTGGAGGGCGGCGCGCGTGCGGGTGCGCGCAGCACTGTGCCGCCACGGACATCACCGCCGCGGCCCGCACCTGCCGCGCCGCCCTCCACCGAGTGCCCTCCCAACGCCACTGCGCCACCCGTGCACCCTGATGACGCACTACTGCGTCGGCTTGCCTCCTCGCATTACCAGTCTTATACTGCCGCACTCACTGTTACCATCGCGGTGGGCTGCTTCCTCTTGCTGCTCAACGTGCTCATTTTTGCCGGCATTTACCACCAGCGTGGCTCGCGCCCGCGCCGCTCCAAGGACGATCTTGCCGAGGCAGGCAGCTCCTCTTCTTCGGATAATTATGATGGAAAGCTCGATTACGAAGTGCGCGCGTTTGACGGCAAGGGATTCGGCTTCGAGTGCCAGTCAGCACACGTGCCGCGTGGTGTCGGCTCCAAGTTCGACTTGCGGACGTTGTCGGATTGTGGCGAGCCGACATTCGGCGAGTACAGCTGCTACGATGAGAAGCATCGTGCAGCTCGCAGTTCCATGCCTGACGTGAGTGTAGGCAGTGCGATCGAGGCGGGTAGCGTAGTGTGTATTGATACTCAGAAACCGGACATTCAGAAGGTGGACGGGCGGCCGGGCGACCCCGTGGGCCGCACCAGCACGTTCGAGCCGCGTGTGGTGGACAGCTCGACACAAGTAAAGTTCGGGCCGGAGAGCGCAGAGGGCGCGGGCGAGACGGGCGCGGAGGGGGAGGCCGGCGGCATACTCCGCGCGCCTGCCGCGCCCGCCGCGCCCGCGCCGCCCGGTATTATGAAGAAGCGTGTGCAGATTCAGGAGATATCTGTATGAGGGTTCCTCGACGCTGCCGCCGAGGTCGTAGTTAACAAGCGGACGAAGTTGTGATTTGTGATGTCATTTAAACGTGTATATAGAACTGTCTGTGAACTCATCTCGTGTATGTGTAAATAATTATAATTGTGTCTAAATAAATGATTCGTGAGTGTGCGCTAAATAGTATTGAGACCCGTGTGATTTCCCGTCCAAATCTTACGGGACTGTACTGTAATAATATTATCAGGACAACGTATATATTTTACCCTATTTCCCGGTGGATTGAGAATATATAAGAGGGTAATGTGAACGTGGAAGTGATGTGATTCATATTGCAGGAACATTTTCATGCTATGCCATGAATCGGTACCGCCAGGTGTAACATGAATTCCCTTCAGCTGAATGTGATAATCTTTACTAAACTGTTTGGAATGCATTTGAATATGGTAAATATTCCATTGTATGGCCTAGTAACATAATGATCGAAGATTATGGTGATGAAAGGGATCTTGTTTGACTTACTGCGAAAGGCAAACTTGATAAGGATCCTATTCTATTTCTGTTGTTTATATAACTGGACGAAGATGTAACATAAATCTAAGTTTAAAGTATAATATGCCAGTTATAATTATTTTCACTGTCAGATATACAATGAAGGAATTGTAGGCTCTTGTGAATATATACTTACGTATTTAATAAATGTGAATATAACAATAAATTAGTGACAAAAGACTTAACAACAAACCAACATTAGCTGTACATACTTATATCAAATGAAGTGTTTCAGGTATGTAGGGTAAAATAACTGTAAAAACAAATTGTTTAAAAAACATCGCATATGTTGTAATTTTTTGTAAATTTACTTTTAAGTGAGGTGTATTGATTTTGAGTAGTTTTTGATAAGTAAATATTGAAAACTTATTACTTAATGGACGAGTACATAGAGAGTACCAGAATGTTAGCCCGCGCCTATTCCCAGTAAAGCTTCAAAAGGTAATCAGGGTAATAGACAACCATAGTCTACTCTTCGGTCCTTCGAAAGTATGCCTCATTGAGTAACCCTCCTGACGTTTGTATAAGAAATGTGAGCACGTATTCATACCTTAAGGATTCATTTAGTAAACCTTATAATATATTTTTTGCCATAAATATATAGAAATTTCAGGACTGGCTATTCAATAAATCACCAATTAGTCCTCCATTGTGCGTATATTTCGTCTTTTCTCAAATGTATGTGAGCGAATAAACATAATATGAAATGATAGCATACATACTTGTAAAATATAATATTTAATTACAGGAGATTTGTTCTTGCCAAAATTAAAGAAAATTCTTATATCATAGTATAAATATAGAAACTGTTATGACTATTATCATGGTCCGCACAAGTTTATCCCTCGTACTCGTCCGTATTTTTATCTTAACAGGAATTGATGATGATTACTTAATGGTGAGTTATATTTAATACTAACGCCATTTTCCACATTGTGACAAAATGTGAACTATTATAAAAAAAATATGTATAATTATATACCATGCATGTTATGATTATAAGAATTGATTTTAACTAAAACAGATTAAACTGTTAAATTAACTGGAATTGACTATTTATAAATGATCAAATACATTATTTTGGCTTGGCTCATTGACAAAATCATATAGGTACATTTTAATTAAATATGCCAATAATTCCCCTCGTGCCAAATTATTAAGATATTATTTTGTGTATTTTGGAGTTATGGGAAGTGTCAATTTTATAATATGAACGCCAAACAGGGTTCTAACGAAATAATATGGCACTGTTTTCAAGGTAACAGAAATGTGCTAAAAATTTCACGTAATATTCATTATTATGACTAATTTGTGAGAAAATATTGTAAACCAAATAATTTGACATCTTACTTATTATAATTATTTAGATTTTAACCGCTAAAGTCGGATTTATCCAAAAATATACACTTTATCTACAGCCGAAATAATTGACATTGATAAATACGACTCAGGCTGAATTGAGACGAAGATATTTGTCGTATAAACCGTCTTGGGCAGTTAAAGATTTTCAGAAACTCTTATACTTGCCTCGACTAATATAAAATATTATTATTAGTTTATTTATGTTGATTTATGATGTTATTCACTTAAGTTGGGTACCCACATAATACTCGTAAGTAGTGACAATTTAGAAAAAAATATGATTATGTTTATCACATTGATAAATATAAAATAAATTAATTTGTAGTAAAAATATATATTTAAAATTATAATTTGAAATCCTCTGAGGAATTATATAAGTTATTAAGTTGTTATATATATTCATATATTTATTATTGTTACACTATAATTTAACATATATATTGCGTTAGAATTGTATAAATTAGAGAAATTATTTTAAGCTGTTGCTAAGTACCGAACATCAACATTTTGTTACAATTTGGTGTCTAATGGAATGCATAAATATGGTGTCGAATAAAGAATTGAAATTTATTTGTTTTATCTTGCATGAACCTTACCACCGAGGCGACGAAACTAAATTTCTCATACATATACCTAGGTATCGAAATAATTGAAAAAAAATCCTGACACCAACCTGACACAAACCTTTTCCTTGATATAGTAAGTACCGTGTAGTATTAATTTAATAAAAATGTAGGCTGTTCAAAATGTTTATGTTGGAATTTACATTAAAACTTCCTCAACGTAATTTACTAGGATTCATAATAAATAGAATTAGAAGTACCTAAATGAAAATTCCGATATAACTACAAGGTAGAAAGTTAACGAAAGTGCTGATTCCCGAGCTGGCAGCGGCGATAACTCATTTAGTTCGTTCAGTTACTTTGCGACAAAGCGAGCTAGTGTGTTTGGAATTGCAGCGGGCTAATTCGCCTCGACATATACCCGAGGTGATTAATTCACGGCGAACCGAGTTAATCCATTTTCACTATTCCGAGCAATGTGTGACGAAGAGAATCAAAGGACATTAATTCTGAACGCATTCACTTGTTGCTTATTCAAACATGCAATATCCTCAGGATTAAAAACCTACCTACGCTTCATACAGATAATATGAATAAATTAGTTAATCTTATGAAAACTTCCAGCAGTCCCTCGCAGCTTGGATGTTCTCGGATTAGGCGCACAAGTAAGCTTGTTATGTTCGCAATATTGGAAAAGTTTACCGAAGAATACAGGATTAGAAAAGTTGTAGACGGCACAGAGACGACGGAACATCAACTTAGTGTACCCATCTTGGGATAACCCGTGTCTCCAAAGCGTTGTTAACAATCAGTTTATTGTGTAGTAACGTGGAATAATTTGACTTTCAATATTTATAACAGGTCGCGATATCATGGAAGAATGTTTCGCTAATATGTTTATGCAAATTATGCGGGTAATATTTAAATTTCTTAAAGTACTCATCAATTTTCAGCTTGAGGAAACTTGAATTTATTCCGAGAAGTTTCGTGAATCTGAAGAAGGGAAACTTCGCCTAGTAGTTATTTCAACTTGAAATTCTTCTCGGTGTAGTACCCACCACAATCCCGCTTTATTTTAAGAGCTCGTTTAGTTTTGTTGCTCAAGTTTCTATAACAACACCGCGATTCACGACAATACACAGTGACGTAGTACGATATTTTAATTTATATTTTGTGTTTATATAAGTTCCACATTCTTTTGTCAGTAGTACCTACTTAGCTGGTTTACAATTATTTTTCTAGGTTTTGCAACATCGTATGAAACTATTGTTTATGTTGAATTTTAGAACCATATTTGTTGAGAATTGAAGAAATGTTTCGTATATACTAGTACGCACATTTTTCAGTAGAGAACCTTACGAACAGTCATCGACATTACAGTCCTGATGGTTATCGGCAACCTGCCAATAGACGCTAGTAACACTAGTTGTTTGCTTGTTAGATAAAAACATCGCATATATCTACCTACACGTAAGAATGTCAGGATTTTACTCTCTCAATTGATTTCAATCCAAAAGTTAACTTCCATCACACGCCCGTGTACTCGCTAGCGATAAACATTTAAAACATACCAAGCTACGGCAAAATAATTGTGTTTCCATTTGGATATGTGAGCGAGTCCAGCTTGTAACGAACGGGGAGAGCGAATGAAGCGGACCGCGAAACCTTCAAATTGAATTTTAAGCATCCAATTTGTTTGCGTGGTGGTGCCGCCTGCCGCCTGGTTATATCAACGCGGCATCGTCGCCCCCGCCCGCGCCAGGAAGGACCGCCCGCCCGCCTCCCGCGAGTTCCCACACTCGTAAAGCAATTTTTGCCTGCCGCACTGTGACCTCGAACGGGATTTCGATTAATTATTTATTCATCCACATTTATACGGATATAAAAGCAACTATAGGCGCATGTTTAAACAACAGCGGAATTCATGGATTTTGTCTCAAAAATGTAATGATTGTTTTTTTTTTAATTTACTAACTAGCTGTTTGCAATACCTAAACATGTGCGTTTTCCCGTCCATGGGACCAATTTTAATTCATCATAGTTACATCGCAATCGAATGAATAGTATAGTCAGTAGTACTCTTCTATATATATTTTTATAATACTTTTGTACGCGTCTATCGTTTAATATTCTAGAATATCTTTGACAATGATGATAATTTCTGACGATTTATTTCCCGGAACCTCAAATTCTTCCATGTACGAAACTAAATAGGTCACTAAGGTAAGGTTGGTATCTTATATTTCGTGAAACTATTTCACGCCCTCTTGGAATTTCGCGCCAATATCAGTTATCTCCAATTCTCAAATTCTCTACACAGTTGGGTGTGAACGAATTATGCGAATGTGGATCGTAACCTAAACGATTTTCGTAAATATAATACGTAAGTACCAGTGTTTGCGTTAAATGGATTGTTTTCCTTTTTAGCTCCTTGTGGGTTAATAGTTTGTGTAAGTAGGTAGTTAGTAACGCCTTTCGGTGGTACTGCTCGTCACTCGTTGAGAGAATATCATCTCTAGAAATTTTCTATTTACTCTGTGCCCCGCGCCAGCCCTGCTGTCATTTAGTTTAGAGATTTTTTACCTAGGTATATTACCAGAACCCTTTCTGGGCTATGCCGTTAGGGTTGGGAGGGTGATACTAATCTCTTCGGACGAAGCAATTCGTATAATTATGATAGAACTTCACTTCAGGTAAGTTCGTTTAATCATTAATTATACTTTCTTGCTTCGTCCTCGAGATTATTAAACTATGTAGACTTTGAGAGCAAGTTCTGGTAATATCGCCTAGATATGATAAATTATGTGATAAAGGTACACAATTATATTACAGATTAAATACATTCCTTTATTTATAAGAGTTGTATGGTTAGAAAAGGATAAATCAGACTTAAGCATCATAGATTTATCTCTTAGTAGATTGATTAAATCCCTCCACCTACTCACTACCTACCACCACGTGAGCATCTCCCCGCAGGGTCTAACCTTCCTTGGCCCACCTGGAAGTCACTGAACCGACTCCGAACCCAAGTGGGGAGGTGTAACTCCAATTTAGTGAAGTGGGGTTATCTCGACAAAACGGCTTCAGGGTGCGGATGTGGAGCTGTGTCGCAAACTATGGCCCACCTCCTATCCTGTCCTCTATGCCCTGAAACCTGTAGTATAGATGACCTCTGCGCTGCCACTGACAATGCTTTAGAGGTGGCTAAGTTTTGGGCAAAGAACATATAACCAAACTAAAATAAAAATAAATAAATAAAAAAATACGTACCTTCGACACGAAGAAGAAGAATAGTTTGTGTCATTAGGCAGTCGGTGTATAAGGCCTGATAAATGATGAAGAGCAAATGAGATTGGTAGTCAGCGACGCTTAAAATGAGTTAACGAACCCAGAAATAGGATTCTAAATTTGGAAAATGACGAATGAATTTTGAATAGCTACTTGGATTTAAAGCAAATATTTTGATATGAGGTTTAAGTACTTATTTATCGATCCTGTCTTAACTAAGTTTTACCCAGTCGCGTCTGAGTTTAATTTTTTTTTGACGTGGTAGCTAGCTGTATGTTTGTAACTCGTAAGATTCTGTAAGCATGTGACCTATTCTTACCAATTATATACTGAATTTAACATACCATTACAGATGGTTACCACGAAGGGTTAGGCAGAGTACCTACTAATGTACACCCATCGGCGAACTCGGTATGCTTTCGGTCCCATGTAATAGGGCCCGAGTTATATATTAAGTATTTGATCATTAATTTATATATACATTATGTAATTTAATTTCGATGTAGGTTAGGTTAGGTTGGTCGGGGCATATCATTGTTATCATCGCTTTTTTAATACTAGTTACCTACCTACGACTATGATAGTTAGAAAAAAATAGAAACTTTTTGTTTGAACTAGATACAAACAGGGTAATCCGATAAAATAGTAAACAGATTTAGAAAATAATTAAACTTGTATACAAATGAAAATGCAAATGCCTGAGATTTACACACTTTATTTATAATATCTATTTCCGAAATCGGACCGACATAGACTTAATAAAAAAATCAAATTTAAATAAGTAAGTAAGTGTAAGCTGTTCTTTAGAATCTACTACCGTTGCGATAAGACAAAATAGTTGCAGTGCTACTCAACTGCGCTTAAGACCGTTAACGCGTCGAAATAAAGTTCTAAAGACTACGCATTAGAATTTCAAAAAAGCTTTGCTTAAGTGCTCAAAGGCTTTCGTTTCCTAGCCGGTACACTTTTTCCTACTTGAGGTTTCTTTAGCAATTACGCAAGATACACTACTATTTGATACTTATTTTATATATACCGAAGTTATATTACATTACACAGTTTTTTTTAATAAGCAATAGAAAAACTGCGTCGCGTCACCAATTCAGTCGTCTCTATTACTTCATTTCATTGTTTTTCTTAATCTAAACTAATATTATAAAGTTTGTTACGGTGTGGGTATCTTTAGATCTACTGAACCGATTTTGAAAATTCGTACACCAATACAAAGTGACGAGAAACGAATACCTAGTCCATTCGGGCTAAGCTTTGGGCGGAAAGCTAGTGGCAAATATGCCGCGGTCTACAATTCTGCCAATCACAAAGTACTATCATGTAGTGAGACATTTAAGATAAATAAAATGTTTGCTGTGCCCTCACAGAGTTCATGTTGGCACAAAATGCCACGATACTTGTGAATTTGTGTTTCTACTGTATTTTTTTTTTAATTCGAAGAAAGGTTTAATAGACAAAGAGCTATTACGCGCCATTGCCGTGTACAGGGAAGAAAGCGAGCGTGTGTTACATAATTCACACCTCTTCAAACACTCACTTTTATTTTACAGCTTACGGGCGACGCTTTTGATGGGCTCACAAATTTGTGAGAGATCTATTTACAAAGCGGGAGAGGGTGATTGCATTGTGTTTTTTATTTAACACTTTCACTGTGCAGTCAGTTTCCCTGCCAGCCCCGAGCAATTTTTTTAACACCAAAATTTTTCAAGATCCCTATTTTTTGCTGGCACTAAAAATTACAGGAACTCTTCAAGTATCATTGTAACAAAGGTTATACCTTCAGATTGAATAAATAAATGACTAAGTACTCGTAGATGAAATTTTGGCTAAGTTTCTCAAAGGTTTATTTTAAAACTTGGATAGCGTTGTTATCACTGGCAGGGAAGATTTTCCGTAAAGGGTATGAATAAATAACAATATCCTATCTCAGATTAATTATATAGAAGACAAGATACAATTCATTATCAAAGGTAATAGAGGGTTGTAATAAATCCGTACGTATACGTATTTTATTGCGTTATGTTTTTAATTCTTAAAAAGTTAACAGCTTCGATAGTCCATAGGTCAGAATATCTACTGTTGATTCGTGACCATGGATGCAGCGTGTGATAAAATCCGTAAAATGTGGTTTAACGTGACTGATATTTGCCTCAGTGACAGAAATCAGAAGGTAATCAGATTAATTCATCCAGTAAATCTACATTGTAATTCTGTGAATTTCATAGGAAAATACTGCTCGACAAATCTAGAAGTCACCACGGTTTGTGACCACAAGACCATTGAGGCAGTTACCTAAGTTGATTACCTGGTAAAAAATAATATTAGCAGATAGTTTAAAAGTATGATAATTTTATCACGTAGGTAATATGAATATTTCTGTGGATTAGTATGCAAACGGCGACTGCAGGTGCGCTGAAAACTGATCGCGGCATACGGCCCTACGTGATGCGCCTTCGTCAGGCTATGAGGAGCCAAATGACCGCTTTATCGTCTCACTGAATTTCTTAACGATAATCCGAGAACCGAAGAGGGTTTGTGGTTTAATGAATCCCGTGGCGTACGATCGATGCAAGGTTTGTTTTTGGAAACCTTATTATATTGAAGATATTTTTCTCTCTTTATCCTTCCCCACCCTTTTCCTTAAATAGGCTCGGTAACGTATATGCAGCTCCTTAGGTTTTGTAGATGCTCTTGGGCGGCGATGTCTTCTTACCTTCATAGAGATATCCCACAAAAAAATAAAAGAAACACCCTCACCCGACAGACATTCTCCTGTCTTAGATATGAATATCAATTCAAAATGGAATAAATTATTTTAAAAAAACGCGCAGTGAAAAAAGTTGTTAACTTTTCTAATATTTTCTTACTTTCTGCGCAATTTCCTTAATTAGAAAACTAAAAAAAAAGAAGTATTCAATTAGGAAAGTAGATCTCTAGCTATAGCGTGACCAAGAGAAATAGGGATTCGTTTTTATTTATATATATAGATAGTATATAGTTTTATAAGTCATTAACTAGGCATAGATCCAGATCCCGAATAAACTGAGAATTTCATTTAAAGACCCAATAACACTGCTTGACACTTTGACGAGCTTGCTTCCATTTCACTGCCATTTCAACTGTCCACACATGAGAGATAATACCATTGGTATCTTTGGCGTCTATAGGCTCCTAATTATGTATGCATAAATACTTACAACAAAATAAGGATGAATTCAGTTTTATATAAAACAATACTAGCACGGTGTAGCAACCAGTTTACGCGGGCCTCCTATTGTATGGGAAGCCTAGCTCTGATCAGTTTAAACTGAATTTGTATAGGTCGACCTGTAGCCGTGTGTACGAGTAGTTTTGCCCATAATTTATAACTTTCTGATGACTCAACGCCATCCGAGCTTATCATATATTTTATACATTAGAAAATATCCATTGGGAGCGTGGTACTTGGCCAACTAATAAAACTATATAATTGTAACGAGGTTTTTCCTCTTCGTTATGGAGAAAATATTAATCATATTGTCCTATATTATAAAACAATATCATTTCAAAAGAAAAAAGGGCAAAATTACCTCTTTTTGAAAAATGATAAAAATGTGTTTGTTTTGTTGATGTTTCGTTCCGGGCATGTACACACAGCTACGCATCGAGCTATACAAATCCAGTATAAGCTGGCCTTCTATTGTAAAGGTTTTCTGTATAATGAAAAATAAGCTATAGGTACTGGAAATTCAAAACTTGATCTGTAGCCGCCCATATGTGTAACGTTTTAAAAGTTTGTGATTGTAAATTTGAAAGAAGGCAAAAGATTGAACAACTAAAGACTATTATTTCAAGTAGGTACCTATTACCTATAGACATTGTCCATGTGTAGACGTTCTGCTATTTTCTTACAAGATTTACGTCTCTACAAGGGAAGTCTTGGATTCTGTGTGTTTTACCAATGTTGTCCGAGCAAACATAAAATCTTTCGAGATACTTTAGTACTTCTACGAAGAATAATTCCTTTGATCAAATAGATTTATTACGTGTCTGAAATGTTATTATTTAGCCTTTTGTCCATACGAGAATAAGTATATAAGACCTAGTCCTTGATGTGGATAGATATTAAAAATGAACATTTAAGAATAAGCACATAGATACAATAATTAATTATAAAAACTTGAATTTGGAGGGTGACGAATAGACTATCGTACGAGATACCTAATTTTATATTCGGTATATTTTTAAATTATGTACATTGAATATTGTTTTACACATAGGTACCAAAGTAATAGAATAGAAATAACCAAACCTTAGATTATAATCTTATTTAATAAAACTTCTTTTCTAATTTAATAAATTAGGTACCTATTAAATAAGAAAATTAGTTTTTTTTTGTAATTACGTTTTAATAGATAACTTTAAATTAGAGGTGTACTAATGTGGGTGTACATTTAATTAGTACACCTCTGCCTAACCTTTAGGGGAATACAGGCGTGATGGTATGTTGATAACATTGTAACTTAAAACGTTTGAGGGGTAAATGCTAGTAGGTACAAACGATTACACATCAAGTAATGCTATTAGCCTATACTGGATTTGTATAGCTTGATGTGTGTGTATGGACTGTGTATGGTGTAGCTGTACACCATACATAGGTACACAACGCACCCGGTGTCGCTGTAATAACTGTATCGTATGGTTCGGCTGAGTGCATAATTTATTAGGTTCCACATAAAATTCATATTTTAAACACGAACACGATATATGCTTGTCCGCATATTCCACCCTTTAGCAATTTTATTTTAGCATACAAAATAAACAATATTTCCACACAAAAATTGGGACAGCATAATCTTAACACAAAAAATTGATAAAAACAAGAATATTATTTTTTTATGAAAAAGAAAAGTTCATAAGAGTGGATCGCGAATAAGCCAGCACCCCTGTGATTAATGATGAACACGACACCATTCAATTTAATTCCCGAAAAATCTGTCCAATAAGATAAAAAGGAAAAGTTTTATGCCTTTTTATTTATTTTTAATGAAATCCCCACTTTGTCGTGTCGAAGGGTACCTTGCGTCAATTAAGATTTTAGTATTAATGATGGCGCGCCAGGGGACAAGTTATTTTTAAAATCATAATAATTTTTCTTTTTTTTTTCGTTTATTAAATGTTTTTTATGAAAATTATCTAATAGCTAAGGATTATGCATTACATTTTTTTACATCATTATTTTAATGTAACGTATAAGGTAGGTACACGTAAAAGGGGGTACATATATTAAGGGATACATTAAGATTTTATTTCTGAGCTAAACCAGAATTCTTAGTTAGAAAGGGCTCAAGGGACTATCTACCTAGTACTTTGCAGTCTTCTCTTCGTTCGTCGCACCAAATTACATTCACTAGGAATATGATCAGTTGATCATTTATTTACTACACTGGACTATAAAAATCTCCAGCTGTAACATACGACCAGAGAATAACAAAGTCCCCAAACCTAACCCCATATCAAACATAGTTATTATATAAGGTAGTTTTTTGATAGCAATTAACATCGCATATCAAATTTATTAAGTTAATAATGGTTAACAGCTATTAATAAGTACAAAAAAACGAATATAATATACATTTCGTATAAGGCGCATTGTCCGCATTACGTTCAATATGTATTCACCGATCGGATAAAATAATAAACACATTTTCTAGACAAAATAATCAGTCAGCGCGCTAGATAATCCGACCACGTAGATACGTAAGCAGGGCACATAATTACGTGAAGGCAATACCACCCATCCCTGTCTTTATAAATTGAGACTGTGACTCAGCTATTCTGCTTCATCAAGTCTACATCAATCTTTTTGGTCGTGTAAGCGCGGCTATTTACTATCCTGAGTAATATTGTAGCCTTATGAAATTTATTCATGTTTACATTTGTGCCAATTTATTTTGTGCCATAACATTAATTTATTTGTGTAACAGCAATACCTGCGACCATTTTTAGCAGCCTTTTAAATGGGAGTGGAATCTCATATGGTAATAATATGGCATATTTTTTAATACATACTTAGTTGTTTATGAATCGATTTTGACTATCAGTCATGTCGTCTCAGTTTTAAGATATACCATTAAATGCCCACCATATTTGAAGACCTATGTATATTAAGACATGAAGCAATAAGGAACTTTGACTTTGACTTGAAGATAGTTGTATTTTTCTGAAAATTTAGGAGCACTATGTAATTTATTTTATTTTAAAAGAGTAATAAACTTCTTATTTTGCAATGAAAATACGCACGTACTTACGAATAATCCAAGGTTTTGTGTTTTAATTAAAATAATTTAAAACTAGCTTTTGCTTAATGGTTCGCTTATTATAGATTTGACAATCACTAATCAAAACTATTAAACTTCATCAGAATCTTTTAACATTCGTTTTACATTCATTTAACTTCGTAACAAAAAAAAACTCACTTGAAGGTAAATTTTACCTGTTTTTATCTACCTTCAGTTCTTGTAGTGAAAGGCAGAGAGATAAGGTTGCTTTTACTATTTTAATACAACAATTATTTTGCAAAGATAACTTACTTGCGTTTTTGCAGAGGCGTTGATTATAGAGAATCCGAATTGTAATACAATATTTCATGACATTTTCTTTTGTTCACGTGGGTTTTACTCTGAAAAAATAAAAGAATAAGCAGGTATTATGTTTCTCAATAAACAGACGACTCCGATGAAGCGTTTTCATATCAAAGTAATATTTTTTGTATCGTTCGCGTTCATTTGGACATGAAAATAATGGGCTCAATACGTGGGCTTGCTTGGGTTTCACGATCTTTTTTTATATATCTACTAGCTTTCCGCCCGCAGCTTCGCCCGCGTGGACAACACGATTTTGACGTTTAATTTTTTCCAATTCTGGTGAGAAATTGCAAATTATCCTTACATATCTTTCCGTCCGCTTTTTTTTCGGGTAGATCACAAAATGTGCCCTACTTTATTATTTACCGAAATATAAACGCAGCTTATATCCTTTCCCAAGGTCTAGTGTATTTTTGTACCAAAATTTCGTCAAAATCCAAACGGATTTTCATCCCCTAATTCATCCCCACACAGTTTGAAATTTCAAAAACCCCATCATTTATCAAATATTTCTTATCAAGTGCCTAAACACAAATTATCAGCGTTTATCTTCAACAATGACAAACTCCCATACAATTTTTCATCCCTTATTACAACCCCTTTTTTACAACAAAACGTAGCTTATATCCTTTCCCAAGGTCTAATCTATTTTTGTTCCAAATTTCATCAAAATCGGTTCCGGGGTTAAACTTGAAAGCGTGACTTTGTTTGGACTTCTAAACGAACTTTCATCCCCTATTTCATCCCCACACAGGTCGAAATTTCAAAAACGCTAGAACAAATATTTATTTATTTCTTATCAAGTGCCTTAATATAAAATATCATGGTTTTATCTTGAAAAATGAGGAACTCCCATACTTTCACCCCCTTCAAAACTATTTTTTGCAATAAAAGGTAGCCTATCTCCTTTCTCAAGCTTTAGTCTATCCCACAACCAAATTTCTTCAAAACCTGTTGAGTGGTTTAGGCGTGAAAGCGTAACAGACAGACAGACAGACAGAGTTACTTTCGCATTTATGATATTAGTAGGGATAATATGGCATAAAACATGTGCTAACTGTGGATCTAAAACTGTTTTCTATGTGAAAATGGTTATATACAATAACATAACTAAATCATTTACAAAGAAAATAAGGTAATTTTTATCACTTATCTTTTAGAAATGTTGTCCAAAGTTACAAATTGGGTAAGAAACCAGGGTCCCAAGTATGCTATTATATTATGTCAAAATCGTCTTTGAATGACTTCGTAATTGTAGTTTCTTTACAGTTTTATCCTCCAAATTTGTTAATGCTTATGTAAATTCGTGACATTGAACGACTATTCTGACACTATTTAAATAGTAAATTTGAAGTATCCAGTAAGCCGGTAAGGTGACGAGCCTAATGCCATTAACTGGCCATATATTCAAGCTTCGAGCTGCTGAGTATTTCATAGAAAATGTAATAACTGCCAGACCTGGGAATCGAACCCGGGACCAACACTCAGCAGTCACTAGACGAATGAGGCTGTCACGACTTTGTGAATTCATTATGTTTTTTCATTTAAATTTCAAGGAGTGATTTCAAACTATCGGGTTAAGCACATAGTAAACTAAACTTTGTATTTTCCCTTCTTTCATATTGATTTAAATGCGTTCGGAATACAGAGTTTTAGCATAAGTTAAAACACATCTTTACGGTCGCGTTGTAACATTTTATGGGCGTCGATTTCCCTTGTCAATTGTGTAATAAACTCCGTCTTGTGTCTTCTATCCGGATTTGATTTAAACTCACTCCCAACGAAATTGTCTCCTACTTATTTTATTTTATTGGTTCATACTTAAAATGGTACTTTGAAACGAGGCGTCTTGTTACCAACGCCATGTTGTTCGCTTATGAATGATAATTATGTACATGAATGTTGAGACTGTTAAGCACGGGCCTATAATTTTGAATCGTAACATGTTCTTTTAACGTTTGGCATAATTACCATTACAAATGCGAATATCACAGCGGAATAAACGAAAAATCTTGTTTACTTGGAATCAGCAACATTGTGAAACGTTCACTGTTGACTTAAGTTCGTACAAATGTATGTAATAAATATGATTGATATCAATTCTCGACAGTTATCTTTTAACAAGTAACATATTAAGTTGGTGAAGTTTCATTGAAGAACTAAATATGGTAGACTTAAGTATCCTTTTAGAATCTATTAGACACCAAAGTTATATGATATCGGATCCCGGGGCACACCATCATTTACTATCACTTAACTCATTTTTATATTCGCCATTTTGGCTTGCTCGCTGTCCCAGTTTCGCTATGAATACAGAGTAGAGCCCTATAATACGATACATGGCCTACTCTGAGAGGGATCTCTGGAGCCGAGTTACTTGTTTACATTGAACTTACGTGTCTTGTGCGTTTGTTGCGAATCTCAACTGTAATATATAAGAACGTGACAAACGGATTCTTCAAAATATATGATGTAGGTAGTTGGTAGCTTTTATATTGATAAGTTTTGAGCAGGTACAGCATTATGTAGGTATCAGAAAAGGCATCGACCCAAGTTTCTATGTAAAGTATAACGATATACTGTTGAGTCCAAATTTGGTTTACCGCACGCCCGTAACCGGTTTCCGGTTTCCCTTGCTACTATGTTGCTCAGCGGTTCACAGTGTGGGTTAATACTGAAAAGGTGGAGTCTGAAGTAGAATGTTTTCTTAGTCCTAACATAAGGAATTAATACGTAATAAGGAATGATTACATCATGTAATCATTTAGAAGTTAAAATTTAATGAACTTATACTCCAGAGTTCATCTGAGAATAAATTCTTAATTTGATAATATATAATTATAATGTCATAGTATACTATAAAATATATCATAAGCTTTTAGGTCCTTTCTATATTTCCTAGGTTTTTTTTGTTTAAGCTATTTACTTAGTTGTTTAGTTCAACAAGAGACTCGGTAATGTTTCAAGAACGAGAATAGTACGGACAAATTGTTCTTTTTAATATTCAGAACAGCGAATAGTTTTGAATACTTAGTTCAGAGTTGAATAAGACGTCACCTCAAGCCATTTAGAATAGATATTAATGAGTGTTGTCACTGAGAATGATTATTAACCAGGCGGGGTCGGTGACCCTTCTAAATCCTTATAGTTTATTGGTGCACTTTATTGAATGTTGGATATCTGAAATCCGGGTAGCGGTGAGCGACCACAAGCAGAGCAATAAGGCGCGTGAAGCGGTCGGGCCTTGTCTTAATTGTCAATAACCGTGAGTCCCGCCGCGCCCGAGCCTGCTCCCGCCGAATAATTAACGAACTTCCGTGATTTTCGAGTTTGTAAATTGCCTCATGGTCTCGTCGACCCGCGTCCCGGTTTGCTGATATAAATTATGTGCGCAGAAAATTAATCTTAGTGATTTAAGAACACCCTTTATTCGCAGGCTTCCATTTAAATCGTATTCTTACGAAGTTCCCTAATGGCAAGTTTCTGCATTACGGAAAGTGCCTTTTTAGTGTTTCGCAGCCAAATTGCAAAAATGGAACTCTAATGGGATTACCTCGGTGTCTATGTGTCTGTTTGTTTGTTTTACGGCTGTTGTTTTCATGTAGTGACTAAAATGTTGTGCAGTGATAGCCTAGTGATATGACCATTGGACTGCCAAGTCAAAGGTCTCGAGTTCGAATCCAAGGCACGCACCTCTGACTTTTCGAAGTCATGTGCGTATTAATTTAATTAATTATCACGCGCTTAAACGGTGAAGGAAAACATCGTGAGGAAACCTGCATGCCTGAGAGATTTTCTTGACGGCGTGTGAAGCGTGGCGGACTATAGCCTAATCCTTCTCGTGCTGAGAGGAGACCCGTGCCCAGCAGTGGGACAATGTAATGGGTTGCTGATGGACTAAAATTTTTTAGTTTTAGTAAGTAACTAAGTAACGATACGCAAGCGGGAGGTTACAAGTCGATTCTCAAAATGAAGTTTAGTGGGATTTAATATTTATTTCTGACGAACTGGTTATATAGGTAATAATAAAAAGGTACGTTGAGGTATCTGGTACAATATTTATATTATGTAGGCGGTATTAACGCGAAACGAAGATGACAGTTATCGGTTATATATCCCCTCTCGGTGACTTCCCTAAAAGGTTTCGAATATAAAATACTGATGAACAGCGTTGAAACTCGATATTTTACATACTTAGGCGTATTATTTCCATTTTCGGTGACATACGAGACGCATCGCTTTCGGTTTTCGAAATATTTTTTTGTAAGGAAGTGTTTACAGCAATCGTATTATTGGAGCATCTCGTTTGTACAACTCTATAAATTCCGTGTATGTGTGTATTATGTTTAATTACGGCAACATTCACATGACGTAAGTTTAATACGGAGCTCGCGTCTCGGCGCGGAGAATTGTGGGATCTGGCGCGAGTGCGAGCATAAACAGAGAATTTACAAGCCCACGCCTTTCATTAAAATGTAAACAAGCTTCCATATAATTCGTGGTACGTAAATACATCAGCGAGGATCACAAGGGCGGGTGCACACAACCTAACTGCGGGAATGTTTTATGGTCAACATTAACCGCAATATGGTTGACCCTGAAAGCTCATATTGCCGAGACTAAATGCACTAAAACCAGAGTTTTAATGCTTAAGGGTGTAGTATTTATGAACAATGTTAACATTATAAATTTGGTGTGTAAGCAACACAACAGAATTTAATATTTGGGATGTACACTTACCGTCATCGCGCTGTGAAAGCATAATGTAAAAGGAATGAAAGCATTAAAGTTGATAAACCAAGCTGCAGTTAATCTTCATAAACAAAAGATTTATAAATAACATCATTGATAAAAATATTATTATTATAGCGAAACACTACTGACTCACAGATTGCGAAATCTCAGGAATTAAAAGCTTACAAATTTGAAATTTGGCACGTAATTAAGCTCTTTATGGCTTAGGGCAACTGCTAAGAAAGGATTTAGGGCAATTCCCATGGGATTGGTAAAAATTTGAAACGCAAGTGAAACCACGAGCAACGGCTAGTAGTTCTGTCTTTTTGGATTTTATATGCATTTTCCATACTAAGATAAACAAAGTTATTTTAGTGAAGGAAAAAATCGAATGTGGGCAGTATTCGAACCTGCGTCTTCTGGTTAAATACACCAGACGCTATGACCAACTAAGCCACCTCGAGTCCCACCCGCCACGTCGAAATTTGTCTTCTCATTCGTGATGGCTTAGTTGGTCATAGCGTCTGGAGTATTTAACCAGAAGACGCAGGTTCGAATCCTGTCCGCAGATTTTATATACCGTTACAATCTTTATGAAGTCCTTATATAAACTACTACCCTGTCTGTTACCTGTACTTTATATACCGTAATTTATCTATTTTATTTTTTTTGAACAATAATGTTACCTACTACACAGAGGTTTTATTCTTCAAGTGATATTAACTAAAGTTCTAGGAAAACTGTGGAGTTACTTCACCGCTGTTTAATCTTCATTGAAAGTTGCTTGTTTTGTTCGGTATGAAGGTGTTGCAGGTCATCTATCTATTCTATATATATATATATATAAAAGGCAATGTCCCGACTGACATATCATCGCCCAGCCGAAACCACTAATGATAGAAGTTTGAAATTTTGTGAGAATATTGCTTTTATACTCTAGGCGTCATTTAAGAAAGGATTTTTCAAAATTCATCCCCTAAAGGGGTGGAATGGGGGTTTAAAGTTTGTATGAAACTCGGTCATTTCTAATTTAAAATGAATGAAAATTGGTATTTAGCCTCTAAATATAAAATAATAAAACATGTATTTAAATGATTTTTAAAATTCATCCCTTGAATGGGTAAAAAGGGGGGTTAAAGTTTGTATGGAAAATAAATTGTTTGTTATCGAAATTACTTGAAATTGAGTATTTATGCTCTTTAATATAATTAAAGGAACACGTATTTCAGGATTTTTTGAATTTCATCCCTTAAAGGGGTAAAAAGGGGTTTTAAAGTTTATATGGAAAATATTTTTTTATTATCTAAATTACTTGTTATTTAATATTTATGTTCTGCAATACAATTAAAGAAATACGTATTTTTGATTTTTTTGAATTTCATCCCTTAAATGAGAAAAAAGGGGTTTTAAAATTTGTATGGAAAATATTTTTTATACTATCAAAATTACTTGAATGTTAATATCTATGCTCTTCAATATAATTAAAGAATCACGTATTTTAGGACTTTTTGAATTTCATCTCTAAAAGGGTTAAAAAGGGGTGTTAAAGTTTGTACGAAAATAAATTAGTTATTATCATAATTACTTGAGATTAAGTATTTAAACTCTTCATTATAATTAAAGAAACACGTATTTTAAAATAAATTGTTTATTATGGCACTTGATAAGAAATAAATAAATATTTGTTCTAGCGTTTTTGAAATTTCGACCTGTGTGGGGATGAAAGTTCGTTTAGAAGTCCAAACAAAGTCACGCTTTCAAGTTTAACCCCGGAACCGATTTTGATGAAGTTTGGAACAAAAATAGACTTGACCTTGGGAAAGGATATAAGCTACGCTTTGTTGTAAAAAAGGGGTTGTAATAAGGGATGAAAAATTGCATGGGAGTTTGTCATTGTTGAAGATAAACGCTAAAACTTTGTTTTTAGGCACTTGATAAGAAATAAATAAATATTTGATATGGGTTTTTTAAAATTTCAAACTGTGTGGGGATGAAATAGGGGATGAAAGTCCGTTTGGATTTTGACGAAAAATAGACTAGACCTTGGGAAAGCTGCGTTTATATTTCGGTAAATAATATAGTTGGGCAAATTTTGTGGTCTACCCGAGCAAAGAAGCGGACTGAAAGATATGTAAGGATAATTTGCAATTTCCCGCCAGAATTGGAAAAAACTAAACAGTCAAAATCGTGTTGTCTACGGGGGCGAAGCTGCGGGCGGAAAGCTAGTAATGTGATAAAATTACATGAAGCTAGTCATACAACACCGGAGTTCACAAACTTGTGGGAAGAGACGCAAGTATTTGTAGCCAGGTAAGTATATGTTGTACAAAACAGATGGTATTGGATCTTCTAAAACAATATTAATAATTTATTGCATTTCATAAAATTTTACAATGTTTAAATCTGATCATAATAAAATCTAAAAATTGTAGTTATTATTCAGCAAAGGCAATGGCAATGGCAAAGGCCTCCCTACCCTTCTTATATTCCTCACGGATTAAGACTATTTTAGGAAAACCCTTCCAGAAGAAGTCCAGCTCATCCTGCGATCTTCGTCTTGGCCTACTGCGCTGTGCACTACTAACACTATCTGAGTCGTGTGCACCATCAAAATCGTAATTCCTCTAAGCCTCATCCCAACTAAGTTGTGATAGGTTTTGCGACTAAATAAGTACCAGTATTTTACACGAAATGACTCCCATCGGTCCTCCGGCACCGAATTTCTGGGTAAAACCAATATCTTAAAGTAAACAGATTTTCATTCTTTTTGGAATTCTAACTTTTCTTCTAACTACTGCTAACGATTGTTAAAGGCATTATTATGATAGGTAGGTTTCACGTGTTCTCTGGGGCCCAGAGGGGTCGTAGTGCATTAAATTTTCACCCTTTAATCGAATGACTACTATCTGAAAGCGCATATTATACTACTAGATGTTTTTGTAGATATGTTGATCAGCGTAGTAACAAGAATTTGCCGATCATACAAATATTATTACATTAACAGCCCAATGTTCGACCACTGCGTCAATCGAGCCGTCTTTGTAACGACCAACCGTTTGGTCTTACTAATTTCGACATAGGCACAAAAGGTACAAAAAACTAGGAAAGGCATGCAATGTTATATTGACCAAAAGGTATCAATAATGTCTTCTCAAGACAAAACCTCACAATTCATTACAGCAGCGCTTGCACCATCAGTCTATTTATATGGTGTTTTACCTTTCCCCAAGTATTGTTGTAGGTAGCTGTATTTAACGGGTAATATTATTGAGTTTACCGTGCAGGTACTTAAATATATTCTCAGAACATTAAATCCACTCATGTTTGAACAGGATCGCGAGCGGAGCACACCTTCAATAAGTAATTATGTTACTGTAAGAGCTGTGAAATATACCTATAACTATGCTGCTCCAATTTAATATTGGAACAGTATATTATACCTACTATTGCTATTAATATATGCACCTTCTATTTATTAAAAATATGCATAATGACTTTATTGGTAATAGGGGTAATCATAGAGCTCCGAAATGATGAAAGGCGATTAATGAAAGGGATTTACAAAGCGAATGTCAGTGCAGTCGCACATACCACGATCTTATTGGTGAGATCCTTCAGAGAGGTCAGATGCGTACTACCCGCAACCGGCGCATGTGTATGACAAGATGTGGACGAAGCAAAAGAAGTGTGCAAGAATCGTAGCAGATGGCGTTCTGGAGTTTCTGCCTACCCCTATGGAAAAAGGCGTGAGTGTATGTATGTATATATGTATGCAAAATGACTTTATCGGTAATAGGGGTAATCATAGGGCTCCGCAGCTTAGCTGGAGTTTTTGTTAGGGCGTTATAATTTAAATATGAATCTAGTTTAAACGACTATCTTTAGAATTGAGTGATTTTGGATATGTATTAAGGTTGGTGCTGAACTGTAACTGTCATTTTAAGACAAAATAAACTACCTACGGAAATTAAAAAATAATTCATTTTGTATTTTTTTCTTACCAGCGTTCGTCCTGAGGCGGTCTTACGTTTTTTACTGTAGCAATTAAAAAGTTTGTAAAGTGAGAGCCCACGGTTAACTATAAATGTTCCATCACGCAACTTCTCAATTGTAAAGCCAGCGAGGCACCAAAATTCCTCACACAAGTAAGAAAGCAAAGTAAAATAAAGTATCATTTTTTTTACTCTACTTACATACCTACCCATCTTACACGTGACTCGTTCAATTCCATTGGAACTGCATGCCTGTGATGTAACCAATGCTGAAACTGTTATTGGCATATGAGTCTCATAAAACATTCAGCTTTCAGGGTGAAATTGAACTAAATTTATACGATGAATTTCATTTTCAACCAACTTTAAAAAAGGATTAAATCGTTGATCCTATATATTCATGTGTTCGCGTATAGCTTTCTTGAGTAGGAATCTGACTCGTATTGTACTTATCCCAAAACTTATTCCGAAGGAATACTATTTATATGTTGTTTTCTTCCACGATACATGATAGACAACCATAACAGGAAAGATCTTTATTTACTTAGTTAAAGATAGTTTTTTAGTTCTTTTTTCATATTTTTTATTCTGACTCAAAAATATGGTTTCTTACTAAAATTGGGGTAGCCCAAGTATGTTAAAGAATACTTGTGTTAGGTTTGTCTCGCTTGTTTCCTTAGTAAGTTGTTACATAGTGTAGAGACAAACAATAACAATAGAAAAAAAAGGTGATACCGGAATTTCATTAATAAGTAAAATACAACCAAGAATTCTATAAGAAACTTGAACACAGCTAAACGAAATCTATACATATAAAATCCTTTGTCCTGAATGACTGACTGACTGACTGACGGAACAACGCACAGCCTAAACCGCTGATTGTAGAGACCTGAAACATGGAGGGTGTATTCTTTGTATGATGTAGGCATCCGATAAGAAAGGATTTTCTGAAATTCTACCCCTAAGGGGGTGAAAAAGCGGGGCAAAGTTTGTATGGGACAACGTGATTCCTTGGTCCAATCTGCTTCAAATTTTGCATAAACGTTCTTTAACAGAATTGATGAAAGACATGTTTCGTATTTTATTGAAATTCGTCTCCTAACGGACTTAAAAAAGGGGGGAAAGTTATTTTCGGGATGATTTGCTTCGATTTTGATATCAATACTCCTTAGTGCTTTTGATTTAATTTACTTTTTATTTTGACACATGTCATGTCATGTTTGAAAACTCAATGTGATTTTATTCAAGAAACGTTGGTTGATAAACATATAAAATGCTTTCTATGGCACATAAAAGTGGAATTGAGATTGAGAGGCACACCATAGAACCCTTCTTAAAAATGTTAGAGGCAGCAATAGAGTGATGCGTGGAGTTACTGTGCCGCTGGCACGGGAATTCCGTCCGATTCTGTTGTACCTAGAGGAACCCGAGCAGACGAAGTCAGAGCTTCCTTGACATCGTCATACCTATGGCCCAACATAATGATTATCTTGAAAAAGAAATACGAGAGAGATGCGTCTGCAGGGGAGTTCTCTGAGCTATTACTTAAAATAGTAAATGGAGATTGTAAATATGTTTATCATCTTTCCTGAATACAGTAGTGATAGGTGACTATGGCAGATCTTAGAGTATATCCTGATTTTTCTAATATACAAACGAAGTTTATAGATTGGCACTTAAGCTATGTAACGGGACTAGATTGAGAGTATCAGCATTGCACAAAAATATTAAAAAGGTCACTGTGATTACTGGATGTGCTCGGGGGGATTCAGTTTTCATACCTCGAATGTGTGAATTGATGCCTATGTTTTTAAGAAGATGCTTTGTAATGCTATAAATAAAATTTCAGTCATTAAGGGTAGCAGGCATAGATTTAAGGGAAGAACGGCTTCTCACACGGGAAATTCTACCTTGCCTGTTACTGTATTAAAAGCAGTCTGGTCATTTTGATATCAGACAGAAAAACCAATGTGATATACAAAGAAGTGCAATTTTAATTATTTTAATTCTTGAGAGTGGTCTTCCGGTATTTGTACCTCTTCATTGAAATCGACCCTACGAGGCGTCCAGAATAACCATCGCTCTATCTAAAAGGACATGAATTAAAAAAAAAATTACATGTTATTTTTATATTTCAATAAAATAATATAGTGGAGCAAATTATTTTGGTCTTAATTTTAGATAATTTACAATATCCCGCCGGAAATAGAAAAAAAATAACAGTCAAAATCGTGTTGTCCACGCGAGCGAAGCTGCGGGCGGAAAGCTAGTGACATTATATAGTTTAAAAAGAGGGCTTAAGACATAAATTTACGCTGAAATATCTGTTACGCAAATGTTTGTATACTTTAGCTGTTTGTCTTTGTAGAAGCAGTAATTTGTAAGAAAGACAATTAAAGGAACAATGAACCACGTAATCTACGTATTGGATATCGCGTCGTTCAATCCCTATTTCTTGTTTAAAGTATTTTGAGACAGATAGTAGGTATTAAATCGAGATTCGCATTGTGTGATTGACCCGCATAGCGGTACTGGGTACCACTTAAGACTGATAACGCAATAATGAGGGTCTGTCTCTGTGTCGACTAACTCTATGATGCGAGTTATAACTACTCCATTGTGTTCAAGGCTTCGACCCGGGCGTAATGTCGTCTGTCGCTGTAAAGAATAACGAAAATATTTCCACAATCTAGACGTGACAACAAAGACTTCTTTCGAAAGGGTGTGTCTCTCGGATTTATTTTGTGAGCTTCACCTTCGTCCTAATGGTTTAAAGTCCGGTGCACACGGTGTAGTAACTCGCATTATATTCAGTCGAATGTCTAGAATAGAAACTGTGTCAGCATTGTGCACACCGGCCAACTGTAGGTACATACTATGGAGTTTTTATATATGCATGTATTTCGTATCCATTTGCATGATGAGGTTTTTTGAATAATTAAAACAAAAATAATGTTCGTAATTGTTAATTCTTAAATGCAAGTGTCAATAGAGCGAGTAATTTTAATAAAGTCCCTATAGCATTCCGCTGTGCCGTGCTCTTTTAAAAAGTTGACAAAGTGACGCAAAAAAACCTATTGAAATGGAATAGGGGCACCAATTACGCTACGCTTTATTTGTAGTATCATCATAGCGATGTTTTCTGTTATGCTCTATTTTTATCTGAGAAGTAATTTTATACTTGACTCATATCTTAGATAATTGAATAGAAGATATTGAATATTTATCACTCATGTGATGTACGACTAGTTAATAATACAAATTGAGTCTATTGCCAACCCTAGCACAATCTCTTTTACTTAAATTATATCTACCTTTAAATATATAACTGTCCCAAAAGTTCCATAATAACTCTTGTGGTCCTAAGCGCGGCTGCTACGCTGGAGATACTGGATTCGACTCCCGCGTCGAGGCGGTGGGTGCCCGGAGTGCAATAGACCCTTTGGTTCTCCCAAGCAGCAAAGGTATAGGTGTAGGCCGTGTAGGCGCTGCAGCAGCAAGGGTGCAGGCATAATGCTGTGCTATGTAACGTTTCGGTAAGTTCGTCTGTTCTATAAATTCCTGTAAATTTTCTTAAGTTAATACATTGTCTTGGTATGTATATGGTTCCAATGGAAAATATGAAAAAAAAAACAGTGTCATGTTTATTCCAAAGCAACAAAGAACTATATGGTTAATAAATTCGTTGCTTTGCTATTCATTGAATAATTTGGTTAACTACTGGACAATTTTTGCGGCAGTGCCATTGTATTTTAGTGAGTGAGACTATATGAGGAGGTGATATGAATACATATTGACAATGTATATAAGCATGTTTATATAGTATACATTTTCGACGAGATTCGTGCATGTAGAACTTTAGCGAGTAATAATATCTAATTTATGTACAAAATGTGGTCTTGGTATAACTTTTCACTTGGTAGTTATTTATTAAAGCTCGGATTTAGCGAGCTCTCCCGCGTTAGTTTACAATTTATTCGTATCGTTTCGTAATAAACGTTATATTATATCAGAGTGATATTACTAGGCATCGTATTTAAACGAGCGAAATATTAAATCGGTGTTATTGATCTGGTGGTTACAAATCGGCTGTTGAGCTTGCGGTCCGGGGTTCGATTCCCATGTCGACCTGATATTGAACTTTAAAAATGAAATTCAGTTCGAAGTTTGGACGTAAAACTTGGACTCGTCCCCTTGTTATTGCATGTATCTGCAAATATAGGTTTTTTTATACCATACCAAATTATATACAAATAAGCAAGTTTATAAATTTATGTAGGTATAGTACAAAATTAAACAAAAATTCACTTGCATATACGGAATACAGTAAAAGTTTAATTACTTTATTGTTTACATACGATTCTTTCACGCAACGTCTTCTAAATTAACTCGGTTGGCAAATTGTTTTACAAACTTGTCGACCCTCGTCACACAACAATAAACTGTGCCAACTCGTAAGTTTCATTTCGTATCGACTCGGTTCGAATCGTCCGACCCAGAATCGGTACATCACGCAAAACGGTTTCCCTGACGATTACCTGCCTAAATGGAATTGATTTCGTAATTCGTATTAACCGAGGAGGTACATAATTGTTACCGATTTATTCGGATAGCAGGATATTCAGGCGATTATCAACGTATCGAAAACCGTATAAATTTCAACGCACTCTCGTATTTGTAACTCAAAATCAATGAAAATATTATTAGGTTTTCCTTTTGTTATCTTACAACTTAAGTATTTTAAGTCATTTGAAAGAAAATATTGTAAGAATAAGACGGTAAGACTAACATGCGCAATGATATGGTAATTTTGTCGTGTTTTATCTCGTGCAGAGTCAATGGCTTGAGATGAGATAATGTGACGAGAAAATTGTGTCGCAGTGAGTACAATGTTAGTCCTTTAACGTAAAAAGAGACATATAATGCCGCTCTCATAAAGTTAGATACTTATACTTAGATACTTTAACATAACCTGGATGCAAAAAACGGGTATTTTGTGTTTGAATTATAGAGAGACACAGAGACCATGTGGTTTTGTGAGTCCTAAATTGCTGATCCGTTTTAAATGCGATTTTATTCTTTCAAAGTTGTTGAATCTAATAGTAGGTACCTATATTCCATTTACATTACAAATAACAATGTATAGTTAAATAGTTTATAACGCCATCATTAATTCGATTTAAGCTTAATTAATATAAGCTCCGTTAGTTCACAGTAAGTACAAAGGAATGTATGTATGTAATTAACGATTATCATTTCAACAATATCACACAATACCTGTCGTCATTTCGCCGTTATTTGTCTTGTGCTATGGTTATATGGTCGCCCTGCGACACGATGGACCTACGATTTAAAGAAGGTGGCTGGCAGCGGATGGATGCGAGCTGCCCAAGACCGGGATGGTTGGCGCTCTTTGGGGGAGGCCTATGTTCAGCAGTGGACGGCAATAGGCTGACATGATGATGATGATGATGGTTATAGGAGCATAATATTATGTATAAATAGTAAACTGGCTCATTAATCTAGAGGTCCTAAGTACGACTGCTTCGCTAGACTTCCCAGGTCGAGCAAAAGTGTTATTGGGTTTTTCTATGAAATTCTCTGTAGCAGCTTCTCTGTTGAGTTTGGTTTCGTGTCTGGCAACAGGACCTAACCATGCCGGTGAAATGTGGGTGTGCATACACAATGCTTATGTACTTACTATTATTATATATACTTATTTTTATGATTTACTAGTTGAGCAAAAACCTAACCTTATTTTAAAGAAAATATAAAAAGCTGATAAAATGTTCCTAAAATAATCACAATTCAGTGTTGTTGAAAATACGTAAGAGAAAACAGATATAATCCCAGGATTATTACAAATAAGGAGTCAGTTTAATACTGGTTGCAAATTATTAATATTATACGGTATTTTGGAAAGCCGTGTAAATATTAAATTTTCATTTAGATGTTATGATAAATGCGATTTGAACGCAGCACAAAGAGGTCTTTATGTTTAAATTCGCGTGTGGTTTGGCCTGAGTCGGTTAATCTGGTGCGGCTTAGCCTGTACTCGCTGTGACTCACTATAAATTATTGTCTTTGTGCTTCACTACTATGAGAGAGGATCAACTTACTACTTTCGCCTTTTGTAAGCCCCTCCGAGGCGTGAGTGCCTAATAATAGTATCACTATATTTTAAGTGCTCTTTGGGAAGGGACATAATAATGTGTAAATGCTATTTATTTCATCAATAAGGTAAACTAGGTGAATCTCTACTTAGCATGATAATAAACCTAGTAGGTATACACTAATTCTTATGCTAGTTTTTTTTCTACAATAAACAATGCTAAAATTCTTTTCATGTTAAGATTAATATTGTCGTAATGCTTTGTAAGAACTGGTATTAACATATACTACTATTGGCTTATATTAAACTCGCATCTCTAATAATATAACTATTGGTCTGGACTTTAAAAGAGACCATGATTCTCTGAGCTTGTTTCGACGTTTCTTCTCAGAGGTCGTAACGTAGGAAGCGTCGGCGCCATCTAGTTAAAAAACTATTAAAAAATCGACTTGTAAAATTGTCTTTAAAAGATCTATTTACAGAAAATAATACCATTTCATTTCATAACTTACAAATCTTAAATTTTTTTGTAAGTACCTACTCACATAGCAAAGTGCGTAAATTAAAATTCGATAAAGAATTAGTGGAAAAGCCGAAAAAATCTATCTCTATCTCGCGAACAAAGGGAGAAGTGGGTCGCTACCTCGCTTCCTCCCCAGTAACAAACAGTTACGTTGAGGAGTTTAACATGATCTAATATTTACCACCTTAGACTCATAAGAGCGAATGGCAGTAGTTCGCGATGTTATCATGATATATTCATGTAGCAAAGTCTTACCAAGTCGCTTGCTCGCGGATGGCTTAAGTATTTGAATTGTTACTAAAGTAGACCACCAGTGAATGGCGTACGAACTGGTTGAAGATTCAAAATTCGTCAAGACTAAAGTACACGCCACTTAGGAAATATGAGAAGGCCATAACTCCAGTAAATGAAGGACGGACGGATCAGAACGACCTCCCGCGATGGAAGTGACAAGGGTTTCAAATGATGGAAGAAATTCTGAGGGTACACTGGCGAGGTGCGTTTATGAGTTCCCACTGAAGATATGTATCAGCCGCTCACATCGACATCTGCAATGTTTATATCCATCAAAATGAGCTACGAGTTTGGCGATGACAATCGCTTCGTATCTTAAACGTGAGTCATCTTTACGACTTATCTGACAGAGCTTGTTCAAGATTTAACGAAGGTACAAACTAAGGGTGGAGATATGAGTTAGCTGTTGGGGTGAACAGTGAACAAAATCTTAAGTTCTGTTGCTTAATTTCTTATGAAAATCGTCATTCATTATTTTTGCTCATAAAATTATGAATTTTAGTAGGTACACACAAATATGTTGAATTATAAACTATGATGGCCTCGAAGTTACATAAATTAAAATTTGTGGTCGAATTCAGGCTGTTTCGATTCCCGTATGGAATAAATATTTGCATGGCCCTTATGGTTTTTTTTAGATTCAGCTGTGTTCACTTTGTAAATAAAATATTCACAGTAAACCTCTCCTACTGATAACCTATTCCTTATTTGAATACACTGTAAAACCAAAATACCGAAAGAGTATTTTATTTAAAAATTAATCCTCTCCAAAAAGTTGCTGAGTAAGTAAAATTTAATTGCTACAAAATATACTGGTACTTATTGCAATCCACCAAAAGTAATTATTTCGTTGTGTTCAACCGTTAATCCTATAGCCGTAGTTGGTGTCTACGCCTTAGGGAAGGAATAAATGAGCCCATTGTCCCAGACTCGAGCCCAACCCATTTAAAGATAGACAATACCCATTGTCGTACAGTCAAATAATCCTAAATTTGTTGGGATGTCTTTCTCCGCTTCAAAGTTTGCAGACAAACCGAGCAATGAACAATTCAACGCGCATCCTTACGGGTTTATGATTGATGAAAATAATATTAATGAAGACGATGTAATATGAATTAACGTTTTTGAAAAACATTCATTTAAACAAACAAATCAATCAACCAACAATCATGAGGTATTAAAATTGTAAATTAACGTTACGTTGCGTAACAGTTGCGTTACATTTATTTGCCATGGTCCACACACCAGGCAATGTCTGAAGATCAAAAGGGACTGAATCGACACACAAAAAGCAATATAAAAAGTGTGAATTGTCTGCGTTTGTTGTGATACTATGAACTAAGACATAAAGACGATTTTATAGCACAGCCGAAACTGCGCTCGTAAACTTCGTACACTACACCGTCGCCTAAGTGAATGCCCGCAGGTTAAATGTCACTTTATCTATCTACAGGGTGACTTTGAGTCTATTAGCACTTTTGAGCCACGTTACTGTTCATGAAAAACCTCATGTGGTAAAATTTTATGCATGACGAATATAGCAATTTTCGACTCTCTAAGCTTTGACAAAAGGTTCTTTAAGATTGTCAGTGACACTCAGGACACAAACTTCAGATGATCATTTTCGGGAAATAAATACACGATTTTATTATTCTATAACTAGTATGGATTCATCTATAGATACTTTCTATGGATATTCCATTTATAACAACATTATGATTTATGTTTCATGAATTACATTTTCGCAAACGTGTAATTTTGTAGCAGGCCCAATTCAAAAACCTAGGTGTTTCATGCATACCATCTAGCTTGTGTTAGTGTTTAGGCATAGGTGTACCAATGTAAACCTACAGCTACTTCATCGGTATGTTTAGGTCCCATGTAGTAGGGGGCGAGCTTAACACATTCTAACGTTAAATAACTCAATAACACTTCTCGAGGGGATCCAATCCAGGGCCAGTAGAGTAGGTTTTTCCTAGTCAGTCCACAGTCATAAAGAGTTGTCGCGGGTTGTCAATGTTTTACACCCAATTATATCATGTATGACTTTGTATGTGATCAAAATTTCAAATGGAAAGTTAAAAAAAGAGGCTATGAGAAAGAATAAATCCACTACACAAATAGACAGAAAGTTTTACGTACGTCTTTAGGCCGACGATGTTCTCATTTCTGAAAGTAAGCAGCAGATTGGACGTCAAGTTTTCCTCTTTTTTCTATCGTGACAGACGCTAGGTACACAACAAAGACCTCGCGTCTTTCAATGAAGAGAACTTTACCCACCTACCTGGGGAGTTTATTATTAAAATTTTACTTACGTTGAAATAGCTAGTAGAAGAGTAGCTTCGATGCAAATATGTTTCTATAACTATTACCAATCTCTATCACAATGTGTTTAGTTTATCTGGTATACGCGAATGCGCCTAATCTGATTGGAGTAGCTGTTGCACCAATCTGAAGATATACGAGGTGCCTTTGCACTGTTAATTGATTACCCCGATTGAAGTTATTTGTGGAATTGGGAATAGATAGACAGTTGTTTAGTTAACTGTAGATCCATCAACTTAATCTTGTAGAGTCTATATAAGACTATACTCCAAGACAAAATTTCACTCTTGGATGAATTGCCAATAAAATTGAGATGAAAATGTAGCAGTGTTCATACTGCGACAATTTGATCACGGGCGGTCATTTACCATAATGGATTGCGCCAATTTTCAACACTGTTAAATTTTAATGGTAGTATTATTACTCGAATTTGTGCTATTACATTAATTCCGTATTAATGACAGTTGCCATACTTACTTGTTGTTCTGGAAAAGCGTTGTATTTGCAATGAGATACTATGTGTACGAGTACTAGGTATCGTACTAGACCAACCGCTTCAAACAAAATTGAAGCGCTTTATTTAATTATCTTAACGATGCAAAAGTACGCACCTCAAAGTTTGATGTTCAAGAAAAGTTTTTAATATTTTATTGTTATTTATGACAGGCAGAAAGAGTTTTTCTCTAAAATATATTATTATGATCTAGATTATTATTTTATATTTATCTGCGATGCATTGATATTATTATGCACTTATGAATAGCATTAGTGATCTACTGATAAGTGTCACTCACTTAACTATTAAGGCACCAATTCACTATAATAAACTATATATAATAAACTATATCTAAGGAGCAATATAATTTAATAATTCAATGTGTATCCAGTATTCTGGTAATATTCCGTCACAAAATGCTTAATGAATTTCCAGTAGCTCGCGGCGATTGACGTCATATGCAGAAGATTCACTTCAGGCATTACATGAGAGTGGTACCTACTTGAATATATATTTTGCATCCTTCGCAAACATTACTTGAGATGTTACAGTGATATAAATATTTCATTGGTTGGTTCAATAACGATAAAGTCTTCTATTATACTTAGATATACTATAGTTTCATGATGGTTTTGATTTTATTATTCACACATCGCACTTGAACACTAGTGCCTACTTATAACTCCAAATCAAATTCAGTAGAAAACGTAAACGTAAAACAAATATTTACACACCCCATTTGCCTGTACTTTCCAGCTAAACATGGAAACGTTTAATAATCTCTAAAGAAACTAATACGTTTCATAAATTTCTAGCGTTAATATTATTTGTATAAGCATTTTATCTTCCTGCATGTTTATGTGTATAATAGAATAAGTAAATATATCATAAGACTGTCTCATTAGTCTAGTGTTCCTAAGCGCGAATGCTACACTAGAGGTCCTGGGTTTCGTTCCCAAGGACGAGCAAAGTGTTATTGGAATTCTGTATAACATTCTCAGTAGCAGCTCGGAGTGTGGATTTGTGCCCGATTAATGGCAATAGGCTCGCCTCCTATAACATGGAACCTAAACCTACCGACGTAGTGTGGGTGCACATTAGTACACCTCTGCCTAAACCTTCGGGGAATATTGGCGAGATGGTATGTTATGCCTTAAATATATCATAAACTAGGAACTTCACAACAATGTTCTCCTTAAAGCTCATTCCGGTTCGGAAGACGGGGACAAATTTATTGACAAGTGAATTTGGCGGCGGGCTCGGTCTCGGTGCAAGGCGACGCAGAGCAGGGGCTCGAGGCGAGGCGCGTGCACCGGCATAAGCCCGAGGCGCACTCGCGCGCCACACATCGCCGCGCTCTCGTGACACTCGACACGGTGTCTACGTGACCGCGCAGACAGCTGCACTAATCTCATACCCGAGATGTGTAAGAGCCGTGCTAAATACGGTTATAGTTCCAAGTACGACCTACATCTTGTACATCTAACATGGATTTTGTTTTACTCTTTGAGGCATGGTTTTATATCGCACTAGCTTACTACCCACGGCTTTGCCCGCGTGGTTTCTCGGTTTTTCTGTATTATAATATGTATGTATTATATATATATATATATATAAACCTTCCTCGAGAAAATGCTATCCATTGGTGAAAACAGCATGAAAATCGCTGCAGTAGTTTTTGAGTTTATCTCGAACAGACAAACGCGCGGAGGACTTTATTTTATAATATGTAGCGATTTAGGTGAAAGAGATGTAAAATCTGAAATATTGGGACATTTTTTTAAAATAATGTCTATTTTATTTTCTTAACCGAAAAAGGAATCGTTCAGGAGACTAAAAAAGAAATAGTGGCCCGGTCTCTGATAGATGGGTAAAAGGAAATCGCAGTTAACTATAGGTATACAGATATAGGTACTGAGATGATGATGACAATATTCAACCATATCGAAGGTACAAATAAAATTAAGTTTGATAGTAGTAAGAAGGAAAATAAATCACATATGAACATAATATATGCGTTATCGATGTTTCATAGTAAAGAAATGTTGTTAATTTGAAAGGAAGTTGTTTATTTGCGTTTTATCATTTACTTTCTTGAAAAAGGTATAGTTTTTAAACACAGACACCAATATTATGCGGAAGTAACGCGGTCCTTTTATTTCCAACCACCGAAATAAAGCCTCAAATTTGTAAAAGGCCGACAAAAAGCATTTTTTTGGTAAACGAATTTTGCTCCTGGTCACGTTCGAAAACACACTAATGCACGAGTTCAACTTTTCAGCCCCTTTATCGATGGCAAAAAGACTAACGACAAAGTGAAAAATAACTGGTGAGGGAATGTCGATCCGTGCTGTTTTTGTATTCAAACTTCGTCACTAAATCAAAAACTACTTACTGAACGGCCTACCTTTAACTAAGTTTAAGACATGTTGTGTTATGATTCGTTTTTTTTCTTTAACGGAGTCTTTGCCCGAAAAACGTGGTATGTCTTATTGCTTAAGTATATAAAATATTTGCGCACAAACTTGACTATTTATACATCTTTCTCAAATCAGAGGCAGCTTCCGGGTGATGAATGATAAATACACAATCATACTATGTATGAAGGATTGAGTCCCCATTTGTGTCGACGAGCTGCTAATATAAAATGTATGTATTCGCAAATAAATAAAGTATCTAATTTGAAAATGTTTTGCGCATACCTATATACATACATACACTCACGCTTTTTTTACACATGGGTAGGCAGAAGCTATAGACTGTCACTTGCTACGACTCTTGGAAAAAGCGAAAGGGATATGCCCTTTCGCTTTTTCCACATTCATTCATACACCTTTATCCGTTTGCCTTTATTCCGGTAACTGTAAAAGTAATTAGGTAGATAAAAATATCTGATAAAAAAAGAGAGACCATAATTACCTTGTTATAAACTTATAAACGAAAGTTTCGGCAGTTAGTTAATTAAAGTAGTAGCGTGCCAAGTAAAAATAAACCGACTAGAATAAATTAGGTTAGCCTTTATTGAATTTATTTGTACCAAAATTAATATTTTTCAATACGGTTAAATGTTTATAATAGATACTTAGCAATTGTGCTTTCCGGCTGACAAAAATAGAGCCAAACGTAATATATAATTTGGTATAATTTATAATAATATTTAAAGAGGAATGATTTATTTGTTTGTAAAAGATAAACTCTGAAACTACTGAACGTATTTTAATAATAATTTCACCATTAGAAAGCTACATTATTCCCGGCTATTCTGGCGCGATAGAATATTTGATAACACCGGTCGCTGCGCCCAATGAACCCTGTTCGTTAAACGAAGCCAGATTGATCCGTATTCTTTACGACCTACCCTCACCCTGCACCTGAGCGAAAATGTGATTTCGAATTTATGACAATATAATATGCGATGATTCAACAAATATTATGATACATTGTCTCTGCGATTTATGAAGAAGGTAAGCAAGAAGATGGATTCTTTTTATAGGTATAGGTACTGAAACATCTTAAAGCTTTGGATTTAATGTAAAAAGGTTTTTGCCTAGTTTCCCGAAATTCATAGACTCTTAATGTTCCCTCGAGTGATTTAAGAGACGTCTTAAATCTTATATACATAAACTAATTTATTGTTTGATGATATCTAGGTATTTGTGCGCTGATAAAATAAATTTGTTGTTATTGCTGAATATAGGGCCTGGTCGATAATTTTCACATTGAGCGTCTTACATTGTTTTTCGATTCAAAGAACTTCCAAATATCTCGGTATTATCAGGGTTTCTGGATCATTTCCAGAACCTTTATCAGACGATGGTCACATTTAAATTAGAATCGAATACAACTAAGTTAATAAATAGCAAAAGTGTGTTTTATATCTAGCACCTACCGGCTCACTTTGTTGACATCAAAATGAGAATGATACTATAATCGTTTTGGCAGGCCTCAATTAGATAACCCGAAAAATAATATTGAGCTGTGATGCAGAATATAATATAGCTGAATTTAAATATGTTTAGAAAACCTAATATCTTGGGAGCGTCATTTAACCACAACTCTTAGGGAAGTTTCGACTGGTAAATTTCGAAGTATTGAATACTTTAACCAGAAGGCAACGCTCTGTTCCTATTACCTATAGAAAACGAAGGCATTTTAATAAAGGGATAGTTCCCAGTTCTTTATTAGAATTAAAAGAATGTCTGATTGAAAGGCTTCCTTACAATTGAGGGCTTTGTGCAATCACCTCAAATGATTTTCGAAAAAGGAATTTTATCATCGAACGAGAGAAAAAGTGTTTGAATATTAATACGCGAAGCAAAGGAATTCTATATTTCACGTAGAAGAAAACAGGCGAGAATACCTCAAGTTAGTTTTTGATATCGATTTTTGAATCGTGTTGCTTTAAGAGAGGGTATTACCATTTTTTATGAATAACAAGATAGCGAGTTGACGACAGGAAAGCATAAGGTACTTTGTATGCCGAATTTCTGACTGTATCGAAAAATTATAAATATAATGATTATGATAATTTAATGAAATGACATTCGATCAGAGAATTTTTGGAGTTTTGAAATTTGGATGAAGTATTGAGAGATTTCCTGGCTTATAAGAACAACGATGTCATTGAGGGTAACACCGTGAGACATGCAGTATATGTATAGGGTTATTGGTATAACACCAACAATCTGTCAGGACTATATTATCCCATCAAACAGATTAAACATCACTATTTTTTTTGGTAAATGTATTTTTTTTAGTAGTCATAAAACAGAAGTTGTATTTGATCTGTGATGTTAGTCAATTCTGCAAGATTGTTAGTATTTTACCAATAACCCTTTATAGATATAATTTATATTTAAAGGTAAATACCTACACTCGCAATTTGTGCATTTGCGCTAGCAAATAACTTGCTATTAGCAATATAACATACTAAATGTAGACGCTGTAAGTTGCTGGAGAGCATTATTGTAGCTCTCAACACAACAGGTGAGGCCATTCTTTACTCAAGTATCCACTATCTGCTCACTGTAAGTAAGCTTTTACGTGGTGACCATTCGTTCTTATTACCTCTGGTCATACGTTTGCCCATCCGCGAGAACTTTAAAATTCTATACGTATTTAGGAAGTTTGTAAACGAAACAAAACTTCGCTGATGTGAAACAGTGGAAATGTGTCGAGAAGTTGGCGAGTTGCTCCATAACACTTTATACCGTTATGATATTAATTTCGCATTTTCAACTTTGATAAGAATGTAAGCGGTACTGCAGAACATTGAAACAACAAACCGTGCTCGTTTCTCATGGCAAAGTGCGGGGCACATTAACTAGGTAAGTCTAAGTGGCAATGTTGGCGCGTCTCGACCAAATCGCTTGCCCTCTAATTTACGTCCCAACTTCGGTGACACGTGTGTTCTATTGATTCGGTCTACTCTTCGGAATCAGGCCCACTTAAGTGCGCAGCTTTTTGATTGTGATTCGATTTGGGACGTGATCTAGAATGTTAAGTTTAAACCTGCAATTTGCGAAGCAATTCGTATTGGTTATTTATTTAATGTGAAGCAATGTTTACATCACTTCACGAGACTATCACTATAGTCTACTGATATGACCATTGCAAGTTAAAGGTCTAGAGTTTGAATATCTGACTTTCAGACTTTTGTCATGTGCGTATTAATAACTAATTCTCAGGCACCTAGACGGTGAAAAAAAAAACATCGCAAGGAAGCCTGCATGGCTGAGATATTTTTGACGGCGTCTGCCAACGTAGTAAGTCAGCCAACCCGTAGCAGACTATCATTGTGGACTATAGCGTAATCCCTCTCGTTTTGAGAGGAAACCCGTGCCTAACAGAGAAAGTAAATTAGTTGATGATGATGATGATGATGATGAATTTCTACGTGTAATCATAATTAAACTTTTTTATGTAAACCTTCGTGGAGAAGAAGAAGTTTCAGTACCATTCTGAATCTTCTATGATGAAAACTTGGTTTTTATTTAGAAACGCGTATGGGGAGCACAGAAAAATAAATAAATATTCATTTATATGTAAGTAATGGATATATGAACATGGATTCTATTTTGCCTATTATTTCAACGGCAAAGAGGAAAACAGTAGAAATGCGTGACATGATTTATAAAGTTGATTTAGGGACGACATTTAGCATTTTAGCTAGACACATTTATTTTGCCTTTAGACTGACTAGTAGTCGGATTAGGTTCTAGGAATTGCGCGTGACTTGAAATCTTACAACCGCTAAATTCTTGTCGCACAATATACTTATCTCGCGAGATGAGTAGGTAAAATTTGCGTTATTTATTTAAAACGAAATAAAGAGATAAGTAATAACTACAATTACGAGCATTTAGCTTAGTACAACGGGTTAACAAGATTACTAGTTACTACTAGTTTGTTTTTTTTTTCTAATAAAAAAACTTTATTTCAAGTTCAAACTTTATTTCCGGATAAGATAGATAGTTTTGCAGAGAAAAGGCCCATTTTCACGCAGCAATAAAATAGCCTCTTGAGCGCACTAAAACTGAAACAATATCAACATTGCAGTGTTTCAATGTTGCAATTTGTTATATTATTGTAGTACCTTAATATATCCATAAATTTTATAACATACATACATACCATCACGCCTGTATTCCCCGAAGGGTTACGCAGAGGTGTACTTAATGTAGGTATACCCACAGTTCGCCGGTATGTTTGGGTCCCATGTAATAGGGGACGAGCCTATTGCCATTCACCGGGCACAAATCCAGACTCCGAGCTGCTACTGAGAATTTCATAGAAAAAATTCAATAACACTGCTCGACCTGGGGATCGAACCCAAGACCTCTAGCGTAGCAGTCGCGATTGGGACCACTAGACCATCGAGGCAGTCAGATTTTATCCATGTTAATATTATAAATGCAAAAGTAACTCTATCTGACAGTTTATTTGTTACGTATTTGTGTTAACCGATGATTTTTTTAAATTTACCTTGGCAGCCCCGATGATAATAGAGATATGAAATTTACCCGGGCAACATCGAGTACTCACGGATTCACGTCAAGCTATACAAATCCAGTTTAGATTGACCTCCCACTGTAAAGGTTGATGTGTAGCCGTGCGTACAAACAGCAAGTACGGATGGAAATTCAATAATATTTAAGTACTTAGTGTGTTTATTCTTTTTTCTGTCACAATGAATGCAAACAAATATTCGCATTGATCGAGTATGTTTTAAACATGATTCCCCGGTATCGAATTATTACTTATTCAAGCCATGCATTGTGTTCGTTCCTGCAAATAGCTCGAGGCAATAAGATATTATTACCTACCCGGTGTGTCGGACTACCGAGCACTTATGGGAATGTTGTGTTTATGATTATAAAAAATAACAACTGGTGTTTCAGTATTCACATCGTTTCATGACTCAACATGCAAGTGCATTTTATTGCTCTGATATCAGCGGTCTGATCAGTCGGCTGAGGTCACAGAGCGAACCAATTATCACGCCCGTTTTTCTCGAAAAGTTAGGCAGTGCACCCATGGTTCGGGTCCCATGTTAATAGGGATACTATAATTAAGCCAACTAAGATAACGAGTCCGGTTTGTTCTTTTCACACAACATATCCTTTCTTCCAAAATGCATCAAAATTCTTTCAGTGGTATAAGCTAAAAAACGTAACAAACAAACAGACAGAGCTGCTTTGATATTTATGATATTAGTTTGGCTATCTATGTTATTTAAACTGTTATCTATGTTATTATATAGACACAATGCAAAATCTAATGTTACGATTACCAGCGACCAGTGAATAAATACCCTTCAACCAATATTCCTGAATGTATAATTCGCTTTACTTTTACAAAGATTATATCTCCAATAATTATTTGGAGTGAATGAATGTGAACCATTGTGAAAAAAAGCACATTTATTAATACCTAATTATTACAGAATTTAAAATATAAGATACTTTCAAGACCAAAAACAGCGGATCTTTTAAAAATAAATGCGTGTATCCATTAACATTTAAGAGAAACTAATTACTTTTTTGACCTCCCTTGTAAGTTGCGTGTCGTACCTATAGGCAATGAATTACCGAGTGGAAAAACCTTAGGTCCCAGCATCCAATCAAGTAGAAGTACATTTAGTAGGGACTCTCAAATTAAATTGCTCTCTGGTGGACACGATGCGTGTTTTAATTATGACTAATCAGTTAAGTACTTACCTACGTCTAACTCTAATTGTATGTATGGCTCTATTGGGAATAAAGTATTTAGCAACATATTTTATGGCATTCTCTCCTAAAGACATTAACTTTTCCAATTTTGTTTAAATTATGCTTTTTTTGTTAATTAATGTTTCATGTCTAGAGTATGACTGTACATATACGCAGTGTAAGATAGATATTATTTAAAACAGTAATGAGTTAGGTATTTAGGTATATAAATGGGGTGTATTATGGCATAAAGCAGTTAGTATTCCTGTATAAAACGGACACGGTGTGGGTTACATTAGTACACCTCTGCCTAACACTTCGGGGAATACATGCGATGGTATGTTAAAATGAATATGGATGATTGGGTCGCCCACTATTATATGGGACATGAGACCTACTTGGGGTGTCAACGAAAAATTTCTGAATCTTCTTTGTATCTAAGTACAGTCACCGATGCCATTATGCAACTTATATTCATATTTATAGTCAAATTACGATAAAAAACAACTATTTTTTTAAAATATCGGAAAGTTGAATCCATATACCAAAAACTATATTTTAAAAATATCTGAAAGTTTAATCCATAAACCAAACCATTCCTATCAAATTCAAAAGAAGTGCCAACGGAGCGGCAAAAATACCACGCTGAACTGGGATAACTTAGCGTTTCAATTTGGCATAATCCTTCATCAGTGCGGTACCCTGAAGAGGGATCTACCTCGTGCAAATATGTTTGCATTTTATTTCTAGGAAATTAAGATTCGCGGCGCGCCGCCCCGCGAGCGCCCTCGTGCATCCTGTGACGGTACTACAGCGCGGTGCAATTTCCATTCGTTGCAGATAAGCAAAGCAATATTTCACATTACATATATTATGACGCTATTTTCACAGATAAACTGTGCATACAAAATTGTCTATGTTCCTTTAGTGCGGTCATTATTATACACCTGTGTTCTTTGTTCGCGTACTTGTTTAACCTTTGTGTATGCAGTGAAAGTCATTTTTCTAGCATATACAGTGCTAAGTTTATCTTGGAAGCTGGATAGATCTCATTAAAAGTTATTGTTATTTCTGTAAATATTCTGTTTTGGGATAACTCGGCAAACGAGCAGGTTAGCTACCTGATGGTAAGTAGTCATCGCTGCCCATGGACAACTGTAAAATCAAAGGAGTTGCAGATGCGTTTTCGAGCCTATAGGCGAAAAGGAGAAGGAAGGGGATTGAGGGAGGAATTGGGCCTGCGGGCCTCTCGCTCACCGAACGAAGCGCAGTAGCGAAACGCTAAACTATTCGGACGTCGGTCTTCTGCGAGAGTGTGGTCAGGCCGGCCTATTCATGCTGCGAACAGCGTGGCCCTACCGCAAAATATAGTTTTGAAGACACTTTTACCTCTCAATATTTAAAAGTTTTCCCCAACATCAATATTATCATCATCCTAACTTTTCCCCACTACCCAGTACTTGTGGTGCTACTTCTGATGGCATATATGGAATAATGATACCTAATCATATTAATAATTTGTATGCAGAGAGCATGACCTGCAAGCTCGATGAATTACTGCTAGCATAATGTAGTGTGTACCCAATTAACTACACGCCGCAAACTATTTCCTCGGTGAAATGTTGCCAGTTTTCCCGCACGAACGCTCCTCTAATATAAAAGACAATCGGCTAGGGTATCTGTTACGTGTCAGAATGAAGTAAAAAAGCTAAAAATGATTCATTGTTGTCGTCTCACTTGAATGTAACAATGGAAAAGATTTTGTATTTCAACAAAACTGTCTGTTTTGTTATGAGAACCGGAGGTTATATAGTTAGAATTAGTTTTTTGAATTTTTTACCGATTCTACTGTAGAGATTAACAATCATGCTTGGTTGCTCATAAAGTCGAGACACAAACATGTTAGCAACTACTCATCACTGCCTGTTTTAGCCTTTTGCCATTACCCGGGTACCAAACCAAATTCTGAGCTGCTACTAAGAATTTAGAATTTGGAACATAACCTCATCAGGCGTGTTTGAGACTGTTAGAGCAATAAGGCTGTCATTCTTTAATATCATTAAAACATTTAGATAAACTTAGTTAGGGAAGATTTATTTATCCTTTATATGGGACTATATGGCTAGAAGCTACCACAAATTGGAACCCACACGAAGCGAAGCGACAGCGTGGTCAGCCCAGACGGGGGTGTCGCGATGAACTCGACTCTTTCGGAAAAGGTTGGGTCGCTAAAACATTAGACAAGCTTAGAAAGAGAGAAGGCAGACTTTTGCCCAGTAGTGGGACGAAATGGGCTAGAATTATAATAATATAAAAAGGTAAGAAAGAATAAAAATCTGAAGAAACATGTTAAAAATAAATCAAAGAAATAATAATTATGTACATATAAAGGGTATACAGATTAATGTAAAAGATAAAAAAAATACGTAGGTAAAAAAGTATGTCGTATTTTAGAGTTAACAGCATACCTGTCACTATTAATTTAAGTCCGACCCTCTCCACAAGAAATATAGGGTCTAATTCAAATGTACAAAAAAGTATATACAAGACACGTACCTCCATCGAAACCTACCTCTCGTTAACAAGACAAACAGCCCTGTGGTTTTATCTCGAAATTTTAACAAAGCAGCTACTAAGAAACAGACGAGATTTCGAAACAAGTACCTACTTTAAGTTTGGTGTGATTAATTCTATGCAATTATAAGTATCTTGATTTTTTCATTTCTATATTTAGGTTTCATGTCTCATGTAGATGTAGCCTTATTATTATTTTAGTAAGAAGCGACCCAATTGTCAATAACCAGTACCAGCTACTGAAAATGTCTGGAAAAGGACCCTTTGGCACTTGTGGAGATCTATGGGGGAGCCTTGGTTTAGCTGTAGATGTCCTTTGGACGATATGAGGATGAGGATGAAAGGAATGTCAAGCGATCCATAGGTGTTCTCAGCGCCCGTGTCCCGGGGGGATCGCAGCATAAAACTGCTGCAATTTTGTGACGTGCCAAGGGCAAGGCACAGGAGGGCCACCGGTGTGTTCTTGCAGATCTTGGAGATCTCGGAGCTCCCCTCCTGTTTGTGCTATGGATGGCCGTGTGTTTTTAGTCTGTAGAAGTTCCTCCGTTTTTTTCTTTTGAGAGGCGGAGGCCATCCATGAGGATTTTCAACCGGGAGAAAAAAAAAGTTGTTCTACCAGCCAATATAAAAACATTAAGTGAAAAGGTAGGGAACAACATCTGCGACTTGACATAGATTATTTTATATAAATAGCGGCGACACTTGTACGCCTTAAAGAATGAGAGGGATAAGGCTATTAGTCACCAGTAACTATTTGTTGATTTACACTGCAAATAATTAAAAATATTAAACTTATTTTCAACGCATAACGAGTAAAACCGTGGACACAGGCTTGTTACTAATATCACTGAATAGGTACATACAGGCAGCAAACTATTTTAGTTGTACAGACACCGTAGTTTGTCGGAATTATAGGCCTAAACGTAACGTATTTTAAACCATTTAGTTGCTCAATCATTAATTCATAACACTTTATTTGAACAGAATGTATTCCTATGTCATACATTTATAAACAATACGCAGTGATTATATACCTAGCGCTTGTAATTAATGCCATTTATAAAATTCCTATAAATATTTTAATTAAAATAATTTATTCCTCGTATTGATACATATATATTTTTGTGTTAATAAACTAATTAAATACCTATTTTTGCATACCATTACGTAGATATTATCACAGTTGGTCCAGCTTCGCAATAAGACTACTTCGAAATCCCTAAAACGTGTTGAAATCGTGTAGATAGGTACATTTGTCAAATTTAACTGAGCATTCACAATAGGGATTAATGCTACGTCAATTACACAGCAGGGTGGCGCGGCGATACGAAATGCGAAAAAATATTGGTTAATGGACCGCAGTAACGAAATATAATTTACTTAAAACTCGTGTGTGTATTTGCGAAAACTAATTGTGTGTACATATTTTTTATTAGTTTTTAGCATTAAATTTTGCGAAATGTTTACCAGAGACTCTCTGGTCTACATTTCAGCACTGTTCAAACCCTGCCTGAGATCGATTTTTTCTTTCACTAAGAAATTTTCTTTAATTAGAAAATTCATATCATTGTTAATTTTGTATGTAATTTGGAGCTACGGAGCTAGTTTTTTCCCGTGTGGTGTCACTAACACTCCTAAACGATTTTTTGAGTTAAAAGGTAGTCTATGTCCTTCTTCAAGGTCCAATTTATCTCTATATAAAAATGCATCAGAATTGGTTCAGAATATTTTAAATATTTCAATCGATTTGTATTGGCTTAAAACACATCGATACTCGATAGAGTTATCCGATTGCGTAGCATGTTGTAGTGAGTGGGGATATTGGTATAATCCTATCCGATAGCCGGCGATAATTGGTAGCTGTTTCTGTTTGTGGTATCATAGTGAGCGGTGGTATGATTTGTTCATGTTTTTGTACGACCGAGCCCTTAAAATACCATTACTATGCAAAGCAAAATTGATTGTGTAACGATAAAAATAGGACCAATTAAATACAGTTTAACAGTAATAAAATTGAAATCTAACTACACTTTATCTGGATGAACATTGTTTGTTTTCGATACCTTCAGAAAATTTAGTGTCGACAATAAACTAGAGCAGTTAATGAATAAGACATAGTTTTATTATTCCAGGGCAGACCGTAACTCCTTAGCGATAACGAGACCTCTGTCTCATCGCTATGTTATTTACGTACTTGATTGATATAGATGAATATTCGAAGGAGCGGCGCGTCAACAAATCCCGCTGCTTTGTATGTAGTGACCTGTTTTACTCACACCTTCTGGAATTGCAACATAAATCTTTGTCGAAAATGGATACTTTACTTCACATCATTGCCCTTGTACTCATAAATAATACCCTGTAACAGTATAACGGTGGCCGGATTAATAATTAATCTCCAGCCAGTGATCGCGATCCGGACAGATGGCGTTGCTGTTTAATTGTATTTTAGAATTGGCAATACACGAAGTCAACCTCTTTTATTTCGATCGGTGCGGTTGATTTGACAGATTCCTTTTTTTTAATTTTGAATCGAAGAATTTAAGAACAACTAACTTTTAGTCTGTGGCTCAAAAAAGATTTTAAAGAGATTTATGATTTTCATTTTTATTTATAAAGATTTTGGACCTCATTAGTCTAATGATTCAAAACGACTGCGTGACTGCTCTCTAGAAGTCCTGCGTTTGATGCCCAAGTCGAGCAGTTTTTTAATGTAATTCTTAGTATGAGGACGGAGTGGGGGTACATTAATACACCCCTATCAGGGATTTAAAGTGTGACGGTGTGTTTTATTGTAACTTTCCATTGTATGCAATATAAAGCAGTCTCTACACAATGTGAATGGGGTACAATACTCATCGATGAACAAGATTGACGGGACTTGTGTATGAATCGACCAATGGATCGGTCCATTCTCGTAATTCTTACATCACTGCGCACCATTGCTCTCGATTATGTAGAGGCAGCGTGACGTAATTCACTGTATAATGTAATGCAAATTGTTCGCTTGCACAGCGATAAGAGCAGCACATTTAATGTTTGAGCCAAACTCACTCTGACCATCAGAGCCTGGTTTTTGTGGGATCACAATGGCGGCCATATTGTTGTATGTAGTTATGTTCGTTGTGCTTTATCCCTATAAATATAACTTCAGTAAACTTTCAACATCAAAAATAGGAGATTAAACTCAACATAAATAACCCTACTAAGCACACTGTACGTTCACGAGGTCAATAGACGTTTGAAAACAGTTTTTTTTACCTTGCCCCTTGGGTTTAAAATGTTTTAAATATTCCATTTACGTTAGAACTTTATAAAAAATATTAAAAACGAAGTCTAAACTAATAAACTCACACCCGAACTTAGATCCATTTCCAAATGAACGCGTGGAATGCTATGCGAGAAATGCTTACGCGTTCATCGATAAGAGGTAAAGTTGAAATAGATACTTACCTCTAAAATTCACTCCACACTAGATCAGCACGTGTATCCGCAAGTCAGCGTCACCTCGCAGTATATCGTCGGCATTTAGTTCACTGTCAGACCGAGATCATAAATCTATTCTGCAGAACGTTGGCAAGGACTCCACTTGGAATTCTACCAAATTTAAATATCCTTTCTGAAATCATAAAGATCACATTACGTATGACAAAGGGTACTGCATTGTCTACTTTGTACTTTACAAGTAGCGGTAACACTATAACGGTGTTCAGTACGAAAATTAAGAAACTTTATAAGTAAACAAAGTTTTCGTGACGTTGTGAAGGGAACTCGCTAACACTTGACAGCATCGTTACATGTATATTTTATGTGTCCACAGAAGGTTACCGCTCTGAGTTTAGAAAATATTCACAGTAACTAAGTTGAATGGTCATTCAGTGCAGACAATACCGTCTCTTGGGACCCCGAACTCAGTTTAGAAGTATATACTCCAGATGCAAAATACGGCTACAAGAGATTGGGGGCAGCCTTTGCGGTTTAAGGCGTTTTCTCATAACGTTTTATGTCGACAATTTACCGAGGTTTAGCCGGAGGGATCTGCACAACAATTTGTTTGAACTCCCGCTTTCTGGGCATCGTAAATAAGAGCCAACATAGAACAACGCAACACTATCTACACTTACATTCGGTGCAGCACTGCTGTAATAAAATATTTTATTAGATTTTTATATTCAGTTGGTATTACTGTGCCTAGAAAAGCAAGTTTCCCGGTAAGTATACCTAATTTTTGTGTTCTACGAATATGAAGGGGAAAACCGAAAAATATTGTGTAGTTTTATACCTAACATAAAATATCACACCTTGCATTGTTTCTGTAAGGTTACGTGTCAACCCTGAACTAAAGCTAAACATTTGTTATTAGTACATTGTAACTAACAATCTAGGGACGGTAATGAGTTTTCTTGGTAAAAGCGGATAACATGTGTTCCGTCTTGTCGTCTGTCGTAACCCTAAATGCACCGTGGGGAGCGTCCGTATATTTCTATCTTGCGAAGTCAATCCAATTTGTGGTGACAGCTGAGTGGCCGCTACACCAGCTTTTTTATTCTACGTGTTCTAACCACGGGAAGATTCCAATAAAGGCAGGGTTGTCAACTTTCCACCCTATTCTATTGGAAACAATTAGATATTACAAGCTTATTACCTTATTTTACAATAATGTATGTTATAGTTACAGACGAATAATTTTCATAAATTGTTTTGCAAGTTGAAAGCAATTTAAGATGTCTCGAATTGAAAACCATAAAATTAGAATTGGTGCTTGTACCTTCAATGAATGATAGGCAGCTAGCAAGTTAAATTAAAATTGGTTGTATTTTCGTTAACTTTTTGAAGTTGCTCTGTTGTGTTTGTCTTTGTGAATATTGTTTTGTCTTTCTAAAGTCGAGATCTGTCTTTAAGGTATTATAAATTAAATAAAGAGAATATGTATTGGATTTTGTAATTATATCTTATAAACCCGTTGCAATCTGACGTAGTCATTAACCTATCTATCCAATTCTGTCATCTATGTGAATACGCTTTACTTAATAAAGGTATATAAAATATATATAAAATGCATTCGTCGGGGATTATTCAATAAACACTGTTATATACTTTGTATAAGCTGGTGTAAGCTAGTTCAATCAGATTTTTCGATTAAAAAGCCGAAAACGAAATTGGATTTTTTTTGTGTTGGAACAGCCAATTACATATTGGTTGAAGAATAAATTGTTGTTGGACTTTTAAATTAATTACTCATTAGTCTGCCAACCTATTGTAAGCAGACCTTTGAGAAAATACGAAACTTATTTTCCTTGTAACAAAACAATAAATAAGGATAATAAACTCATATTTTTAAATTAAATCTCGATCTTGGCGAAGTGAAGGTAGTTAAAAAGTTTTATCTTGAAAAATAAGGAGTCCATCGTAGTCTCCGGCGAGGCTGGCACACGTCTCTGGGGCCTGCTTCCACACCGGCACCACTTCTGAAAGCTATCCGAACAAAATTGCACTTTCCTGCACATCGTGTAGTTGATACATTTAAACTGTACTTCTACCAAGCGGTTATTGCTTTTGTTCATAATGCATAATATCGTTCCACAGTGTCGTATAGATACGGTACGTAGATCGATGTAACGGAAATCGGCCGGACATGCCCCGGAGCTAATGATGTGACAAAATTTGCCAAGTTGTCTTACAAAATGGTCCGCTCCTACGATATACGTTGTTGGAACTTATTAACTTTCTTTTCATGTTCAAATAGGTTTGTGAGGTCCACATTTGGGTCTAACCTTTCTTATATAAAAGCAGTCTGGACTATGAATACCTTTTATCTTCTATTGAATGAAAAATCGATTTCTATCAACATTACAGATTCTCATTTTACTTGTAAGGGTGAAAGTAAGGTCGATGCGTCAAGGAATGTGAAGACTTACTCAGTGTAGAATGCTTTTCAGTAAATCGAATAAAAATCGGGCCTAATCGAAAGTTGGAGATTTTTAAATTGAAATCTATTTTCAAACATTCTGCGGCATATCTAGCTTTGGAATTGGTAGTTAAATATTAATACCTACAATTTAGGACCGTAATGAGAGTTTATTATGTATGGAATAAAGGAATCAGATGAGAGAAGGAGGATATGTTAACGTTAATATAAAAACACATATCTACCTATACACTGATATAATAATATAGCGACCTGATAACTTCTTCATTTTCAAGAAGGTCAAAAGTTAAACATAAACATCAATATATTAGACAGAGGCATACTGATCGGACGCCTGTACGCATTGTCATAAGGTTTTTTACCACACCATCACGCCTGTATTCCCCGAAGAGTTAGGCAAAGGTGCTGGTATGTCTAGGTCCCATGTAATAGGCGCCGAGTCTCTTGCCATTGCACATTTTGTGCCCGGTTAGGGCACAAATCCAGACTCCGAGCTCTGACAATTTTATAGAAAAACCCAATAACACTTTGCTCGACCTAAGGATCGAACCCAGGACATCTAGAGTAGCTGTCGCGCTAAGGACCACTAGACTAATGAGGCAGTCTATACAACACTTAATTAAAAAATTATCTTATGAATCATAAATTCATAATTATCGTTTTCAATAATTTGTATTCTGAAAGCGAATAATCAAGAGCACTCCCGCTGTTCCAATTATAACAATAATCACGTACAAGCACGGCGGGCGTTGTGACGAGCCGTTATCAAAATTTCATTCGGTCCAACCATTTATGTTGTAGTTATTCTGTTCAATAATTGTGTATTCATATTCTAACCACATGCTATCATGCGATCCGATCAAATCACTGTCATACAAGTTTACAAAGGGTTTTGAAGAAAGGAGGCACCTACTATGTCAGCAATGTAGGTATCTATATAATAATAAGATATAAGATTATTGCATTATGAGCCAGTATACAGTTTTCCCAGTTTTAGGCAGTATTTGATACTTGTGAGTGTAATGTAAAATTAATACTTTTGTGATACATTACAATAAGTAGCGTGTTTGCGAGGTACGGAGTGTTTTCGACTCTCTATGTCTTAAAATGGTCACCCATCAATAGACTGACCGCAGCAAGCGCGCTTAACTTTGCAGATCGTTTGTACCTGTACCTATAATATAATATATATATATATATATATATATATATATATATCTTTTTGTATTTTTTATGCATTTTCGACTCAATTCAAAAGACGTAAATTCAGAATGTGAAGGCAAATGTCACCGTGGTGGGTGAAACTTACAGTGGCTTAGTTGTTCATGGCGTCTGGTGTGATTAACCAGAAGACGCAGGTTTGTATCCTGCCCGCAATCGATTTTTTTTCTTACTAAAATTACTTTATATTTATCTAGTATGTCAAATTAGGACTTCAATGTGTCATTCAAATGACTTAGTATCACGTCACTAGTAAGATGACCGCCAAGTTATGGAAAGACGGGAAATTTTTATACTTACTTTGAGAATTAATATTAATTTTACGATATTGTATTTGGTAGTCAGCAATAAATCATAGTCGTATTGCACACGCAAACATATCGTATGTTAACATTAAGAGAAGCTTAATTTGTATGTACATAATTAAGGATGTGAGAATAGTAATGGAGTGAATTACAGTCCATAGTTGGGTACGGTAATCTTTCCAAAATAAAAGAGCAAGGTGGCTAAAAAGGTTGCTTTTGGTGAATCATAATATGATTCGCCGTAAATTATTATTGTAGATTATAACGGGTGTTGGTACTACTAGGTAGAAATTAAACAAGGATCGGTTTTAACTAACTTTATTTACAAAAATAAACATGTTATATTCAATTTAATATGTACAATTTCCGCTGTTTGTAAGGGGGCCAGGTCATTGTATTGACCAATAGCGGCGCCCGAGCATGATCATCACTTCGTGACGTAGGACGGCGCTGGGTATAAAATGTTGCGTCCATATATAAACGCGCGGTCGACGATTCTAGTTTAGTCTTCAAATCAACTCGGCGCAGGGATGTTGTTCGTTACGATGGCGGAGCATGCGCCTTTCACTCCATACAGATAGGCGCCCGACGAGGCGGCAGCGCAGCCCGATTCAGTGCGTGGCGCGGCTCGCCGCTCTACCAAATTTTTCAGTCCCGTCTAAGATATAAAAGACAACAGATATAAAAGTTTTGTTAAGTTATAAGTACCGTATATATCTACTTTTATAATTATGCATTTTATAAAAAAAGCTGTTATTTTGTCATTACAATGATTTTTATTTATTTGTTTAGGTTTCCAAAAAAAGTAATTTAAAAGTTAGCGCAGTAAAGTTTTTACTTATTTATATTCAAAAGATGAGCGTGTTAAATAGCGCGTCGCGTAAGTCTCCAAGGGCTGACGTGACAAGGAGTCAAAGGAATTAAAGTGAGTTACTTTCGCTCAGCGGCACCGCTTTGGTTCCAATTTTTGGTTCATTTACATTTCATTTATTCATTATTGATAGTTAAATGGGTACGCCCCCTTACGGAACATTTGAGCCGTGATTTGTATTTATATTGATTTACTTAGTATGATGATAGATTTATAGCTACAATAACTCGCTATAGTGGTTGACCGTGGTTTCACTCGCATCCCAAGAGACGTTTTAAAACAATAGATAGCCTATGTTCTGTGCCTATGTGAACTAAATTTTTATGTATTTTGGTATCTATACCAAAATACATAAAAATTTAGTTCAGTGGTCCAGGCGAGAAAATCAAACAAAAAAGACAGGACAGAGCTTCTTTCACAAATATATAACAAACATACGGTTAAACATACTGTTTCAAAAAGTCACATCCAGTATATGAACCTCCGCTTTCATGTGCAAATAAAAATAAAACTTTTTGCTGTAACTTTAAAGGAAATTTTAAAGATTTCTTCTTTTTATAGAAACTGAGTTACGACTGATTATTATTTAAGTTCAACACTAACAGTTTTCTAATGCAGTTATTGACATATTAAATTTCATACTCACAACACGCTTAATAATTAGATGCAAGTATTTGTCAATGGGGATTCCTTAAATCGAATTCACCGGTATAATGGTAGTTTTAGAAATCGTGTAAGAGGCAACAGATGTACACAAACAAACGGTGGAATTATTACGGTCCGGGCTTCCGATTTCCATAAAGTTACCTTAATATGTTGTATCCGTCAGGCACCTGAATACCTCAATATTTGCATGGGTTTCTAAGTTCTATTTCTATTCAATTTTAATATAAACATTATTCGAGAATTATAAAACACTAATGGTTTTTTTTCTAAATCTATACATTATAGGTACCTTGTTATAGGTACCGGGCAACCACTAGTTAAAAAACAAATTTTAATTGTTGCACATCGTACGCTTTCCATGCGTCCAGTGTTTGTTATATGAGATTTACTGTAATATCATATTCCATACCGTTTGGACCGAGACAAAGACACCTAATTTATTAAAATCGAGAAAAAAAAAATATTTTTCGGTTCCTTTTTTAATCTTTTGTCAGCCATATTGGTTTATTTTTTCAAATATTTATTGCGTTTTATTTCCTGTATAGGTAAGTTAGATACCGCATTATTTCCAATAACATTATACGTAGGTATAGTTTGTTTCAGTAATTTGAGGGATATTTCGGATTGAAAGTAACTTTTTTTAAAAGTGTTTTTGTTCTTCAGATGCGTATTGCATTATTGCGCTTGGTAAAAATCCCTCTGTTTACTAAAACTTTAGAGACAGCTACTTTTATAGTTTTTAAAGGAAGAATATTATGCCGCAGTAAAACAAGTACCTACCTACATTGATGCTGAGAAAAAACTATAGGTACAAAAATGAAAATATAATAATAGTATTAAGTACTATTACTTCACCATGAAAAACAACATGTAGACCTATCATGTTGTTTTTCATGGTGCGTCACGGCAGTAGGTACTTATAGCAATTTGCTTGCACATCGTAAAAACATGCAAAATTATCGGTCATGTACTTATGGTAATATTGCAGCAGTCATTTTAGGTAACATTTAAGGGCGTTAACAATATATTGGCCATCATGGGTCGAGGCGTCGTTATGGGGGGAAATGGTCACTTTTATGAGGGTATAAAAAAGGAAATCGTGCTCACATACTTCAGACAGATCCCTTATGGCACTAATAAGAAATAATAACTATTGGGTAATTCTCTACTGATTACATAATTGTGCAACAAGGAAAATGGCACAACGATTACTCTATTCAACAGTTATTTAAGGTGAAATAGGTATCTGGTCAGTTTAGACATATTATAAAGTGTTGTTATCTTTCACCAATTTATGTACAACAGACTGAGGGGTTTTGCTTTCATTCCGACACAAGGGTAATTCACCCTTACCGAGAGTAAATAAATTGTATTTATCAACAAAGCTGTGGTAATTGTATTTAATTATAGAAGAGGTGTAGTTTGCAAGGGGTAAATCTACACCACCGCAACCCAAATACAAGGCCTATAAATATTTATACGCGGCTGTGTTTCAATTTATTAAAAATATGGTGCACAGAGAGTTACCTCATAAGAAACATGGACATGGGGTGCTAATTTTACCACTATTGACCATAATGATTCCTGAATCATGGTTACATATTATGCAATACTTTTATAGTATAAGCATAGTGTAATGTTAGATTTCATTACACTATGGTATAAGGCTGACCCCGGAATATATAGGATTTCGTAGAATCCGAGGGGGTCATATGAACCCCCCTGTATGCAGATAGTGGCCCCTCTTATCTTAAGATTTTAACTTTGGTCGGTGGAAGGACTTTTTGAGGTCATATTGGCTTGGAATTCTTTCGTAAAGCACCTTGGTGGGTGTTTCAACTTTTGCTCGTGGGATCCATATTCCCTTGGTTGCTTAGTTAGTTGGCGACCACGTGCGTTCTACTAGAGATTTCGGAGATGCAGGGTTCTCCATAATGTACTAAGGGTGAGTATTTGGAGAGCAGATTCGAACTACGAATTCGACTAGTCTAAAAAAAGTTTTATGTACCTAGAGGATTATGTCGGCATAATCCTCTACATTTCCACATGGAAGGTATCCAATATCCATTAGAACCCTAAGAAAAAAAACAAAGAAGCTAATTCATGAGAACTGTTTTTGTTTCATCAAGCACCAAATGCGGACTTTGTGTCACGTGAGCTTTGCATAATAGGGCGAAATTGTCCATGGTCGGTTCACGAGAAGTTCTCAAAATTAGAAAAGTTATCTCGTTTGTACGAACACTACCTATGTTCTACGAGTATATTAATTGAAGGACATTTCCTTAAGAGTTTGCTTCTGATTTTTTAAATAAAATCCATTACGTTGCAGATATGGCTGAGTTCTCATCGAGTAATATAATTCTTATTGAATAGTTTACGATGTAGAGACCAAAGTGATATTTATATTTGAAAAGCTTCATGTTTTATTTTTAGTTTTTAAACAAGCAGAACTCCTGATCGACAGATAATAGATACACATTAGGTACGCAGGCGTCAGGGCTTTCGTGTAATAAATATTCGTGGAGTCAACGCTGCTTTTCCTTAAAATCTATTTATCTTCCGGTTATTAATGCCTGCCAATCTTCACAGTTGACAAACACATTACATATTGGCTGTTTTTCCTTTAGGCGTTTTCCCTTCCATTACGATCATTTAATATATACGGTCTCTAACGTTGAGGCTAATATATATATATTCCCCTAAAGCAATTTAAGCAATATTGGTTATTTTGTATCGTATTGTTTCTTATTAACTTAATCGGATTATTTCCTTAAATTATAGACAAAGACAGTTACTACGTCATGTCTTTTAACTTTACGTCAAAACTGGGGAAATCTATCTAAGAACTTAAGCTAATCTAATCTACTAAGCTCACCTACTTCAGAACTTCCCTTTTAAAAAGTTTTATATAATTAAATGCGTTGTAACTATATAAAATTTTCACCATAAATTACCGTAGCAAAAACGGGTTTATTGTTATGAAATCGCCACATTGGCGATTTCATAACAATAAACCCGTTAGATAAGAAATGTAAAAAGGAAATAGTGAATGTGCTCTTTTAAAAAACATATTTCAACGAGGCTAAAACATATGAACATATTATATGCAGTTTCGGAATACAAAGCGAAATGTTAAAATAAAGGTGTCCAAAGAAAGCTGGCATCGGAAAACTCTAGCAAATGTGACCCGGTTAGTACTGTCCCAATTTACGGGGATTCTACGAAAGAAACTGGTTTTGTGACCGGATTTGGCAAGCTGTTCTATAGTTATTGCACCGGGCCAAATTAACGACACTACCCATTCTAACGAAAAGGTTCTTAACGAGGTGTTTTAGTTTAAGCATGAGGAAAGACATTATTATATTCCGAAGGTTATAATAACTATGTTAAGGTTTGAAAAAGTTTTATATCAAGTTAATTTAAATAAGATGTAGGTAGGTAGGTATGCAAGATTATTTAAAAATTTAGATTTCGATGTGCTTGTGATACTGCTGATTTAAACGGCCACTTAAACTACTAAATATAGTCCGTCAACTTGCAATGGCAATACGATACACATCAACGCGGTGCGGGGCCTAAAACATACTACGTCCGCAGATAACTATGGCTTGTGATCTTACAACAATAAGATAGAGAGAGTAAACAGAGATTAAAATTGAACTTGGAAAACATAAAGTTATTCGGAAGCGGATTTCAATAATTGTAATGTAAATACATCTATAATTTTGTTCTTAATTATAAACCGAAGGTGAATCTCATTAAGATACTTAGATTAATAATGACGGTCGGCCTGTCCCAACTTTGTCTGTTAGTTCACTGAGTAAAATTAATTGAGAAAATTTCCACTAAATTTGTGTAGGCGCAGCGTGATAAATTTCTAAAAGTTCGAAGCACCTGTTTCGGACCAATATTCAACGACCTGTCGGTAAGAAGAGAAATGTGTGTTCGATTTATGTATAGGCCACGTTACTTGTCCTAGGAATGGATAAAATCTTGGAAATGTATAAATGTAAGATCATATGTCCGCAATCCGGGAACACAACGACGACGTACAATGGATATTATCCGATAAAATTGCTCAATGGTTTCACAGTTTCGCTCATTTATGAGCTCAGTGCGCCTTGTACGTGACTCAAGTGTCCAACTCTCACCTCTTAAAAATATTGGATTATTATTATTAAGTTTTGCTTGCGATCGTCAAACTTGCTTGGAAAGCTGAATAGTCTCTTAACCAGCTCTTTTCTTGTTGTTAATTATAAAGTCAATCAAAACAATTTCGACGTGCCTGTAGCAGTTTCAGACAGTGTAATTACTGAGCTGATTAAAATAAAAGTGTGCAGTTAATGAATTAATTACTGGTTCTCGATTTCATTAACTTTTCGTGGTTTTCTTGTTTCATGTCTTTGTGTAGGGTAGGACTCTGTTGCTGAGTAGGTATACATTGAGGCGTTCCACTTCAATGTCAAATATTCTGTCGATTTGCAGCAGGCAGTGTGCTGATATTATTGTACACATAAGACTTAACAACAAAGTCTGATCGTGGGAATCCAAGTAGATATTCCCCCGTCATGTTTCGTTGTGTTATATTGTTTTCTGGACCATAAAAAAAGAGTAACAGGCATAATCAACCTCTACGTCGGCCTGTCTTAGTGAATGCCACGGAAGCCGATCATCGGCTTTCCTCACGGCTAACATGCATGCCACCATGAAATATTATAGTGACATTATCTCGGCTTTAGTCATAGTTTTGGTGCGAGATAAGCGACGATATAATTATTTCGTATATGTTAGGTGTGAATAGCGTCCAACAATTGCGGTTTGCCGCTTACGTTGAGACCGGTCGTATGTCGTGTGAGTGGTATAAGAATAGCTATTTTTCTCGTACAAAAATTTCAATTTTACACAAAGCCTTTATCATGACTAAAATTATATAGTGTACTATCAACGCAAACGGTCTGAAATAGGTTACTCAAATTTCCAATATCGGTTTCCTAAAATACAATTACTATACAACATGCTGAACCTACGTAATATGTCTGGGTTGATTTCTGTTTCCAGGTCCGATTGATTGAATTGCAGCGTTCAGATGTAGGGAAATAGATTCGGAACGATATTTCCACGTGAGTTGATAGCGATGTCAGAGATACGTCAGCTAGATCGCCTTCTACGACCACAGGTGCATCCACGCTTCTTACATGACCCAGGCATGACCTATCTGGAATACGGTGCCAAGTTATTTTTTCTTAGAATATACACAAATGTAACCTATATACTACTATTTATACTATACTTACTACTATATGACTGCCTCGTTGGTCTAGTGGTCCCAATCACGACTGCTACGCTAGAGGTCTTGGGTTCGGTTCCCAGGTCGAGCAAAGTGTTATTGAGTTTTTCTACGAAATTCTCAGTAGCAGCTCGGAGTCTGGATTTGTACCCGGTGAATGGAAATAGGCTCGCCCCCTATTACATGGGACCCAAACATACCGGCGAACTGTGGGTGTTCATTAAGTACACCTCTGCCTAACCCTTCGGGGAATACAGGCGTGATGGTATGTTATGTTATACTACTATTTCGCATGTTATTAGTAGTAGTGTTTTGTTTGAATGTCTACATGTCAGCATGAATGGGTCGGCAGGACCGAGAAAGTATTACCCTCCCACAGAATATCGACGTGAAATATTGTTGCGTTGCGTACGGTGGGTATGGAGCTCCCGAGGCTGAATTCTTCCCTGAGTTCCCTTCCTTCTCCTTTTCTCCTTCCCCTCCCTTTTCTTTAATAGGCTCGGCATCGGATCTGCAAGTCCTTTGATCGCCGCAGATGTCCATCGGCGGCGATGACTACTTAATATCAGGTTGCTCGCCTGCTGGATTGCCAAGTCACCGCATAAAAAAAAATCTGTCGTGGACGACGTTGGTACGACAGTCAACGTGGTCTTGCTTTGCTACAACGTATTTTTTTCTGAATTCTATTACATAATTACAGAAATATACGTACTTGAATCCTTCGTTTTATTATGAATTTAAAGTTAGAAGCGTAACATCAAATGGTACAAAGTGGTATTATCACCAGAATGATAATAGAACCGTTTTCCACCCCGTAGGGAAGAAAACGAATATTTCAGGTCTTGCCGAGGCTTGACCGTTCGGAGATTACCTATCCTACCTAACATACACACATGCTTGATACTTACGAACTGTTGCCACTGTGCGAGCTGTAGGTGCAGGGCGGAGTGCGACGAGACGCACTCCCCTCCCCCATGGGGCGGGCGGCGGCTGGCGCGCGCGAGGTCCGAGCGTGTGCTTTCCTCAGTACTGAATCCGAAGAGCCGGCAAGGGCTTACTCCGGTCAAGCCTCCGCAAGACCTGAAATATTCGTTTTCTTCCCTACGGGGTGGAAAACGGTTCTATTTCAGTTCTGTGCCTTCGGCTTGACCGTTCGGAGACGTGTCTATCTTCTGCCGGCGCCCTACAAAGCGTACTGTGACCAAGGTGGGCGTGCAGTGCAATGCCGATGATTATATGACTATTTTTACGTAGATATAGAAAAAAAACCTTTTTTTTTTTTTTCAAGTAACTTTATAAACAAAAGACTAAAGTTTTACTGATAACAGCCTCAATCACTAATCACAGTTCCTGTTACTTATTATTAATTAGGTACATTAAGTTTATTTTATACTTAATGAAATAGGATTTCTTTAAGAATATCGCTACTAATACTAAGTTAGGAATCAACAATGAGATCAAAGTGAATTCTTAGCCTTTGAGGCTAATGAATCACAGATACAATTATTGTTGTCGATAACAAAATAATATCTTATAATAATAAAGAGAGATATTAAACAGCTGTAAATGAGTAACTCAGAGTATTTACGTTCCCAATAGCACTTTGAGGTTTGCAATAGTGTTTAAAGTAATTTTCAGAACGTCTCCAGTTTCCCCTGTTTAAAATTTCATCTAGAGGTACGCCTTGATGAAAATCATTAGACGCTACAGCTGATCTGATTGAACCAGGGCTGCATTTAATACCTAATTCGTGAAAAGGTACCTTTAACCAACCGGCGATAATTGTTCTAGACGCTGCTTTTACCTCACCACGTGTTGTGATAAACAAATTATGTAAGCTTTTTCGTGCTTTTCTCCTACTCGCAGATAAAGTAATTAAAAAGGTTCACCCATCTGATGAGACTTAAATCATAATCGCCTGAACGAGAAAGTTGCCACCCAGATTGTCGACATCTTATGCTATCAGTTTTCGAGCCAAATCTAGGCCAAAATGTAATACCAGACTCCGAACGTTCAAAATGTTCTTCGTCGATACTCAGCAACGTGAGATCGTGCACTCGGCGGCCGGAGGCCAAAAGCAAAAGAATGGCTACGTGCCTAGAAACTTGAAAGATCCTACTTTCATCAGGGAGATTAGCCCTTAACCATTGTAACAAGTCTTGAATATTCCAGATCTGCGGCTTTGATACCAACGACGAGCATTTTTTAAGGTTAATTGCCTTAATCATGGCCGTAACTAAAGGGTGAGATGCTAACCTCTTTTCCTGAGCTGGGTCGGCCAAAGTTAAAATTACTGACTTATGGACTAAAATTGTCGAAGCGGCAAATTTTCGGATACGAGTTAGATAACCCAAATAAGTAGCAACTTCCTGAGGTCGACGACTACTAGGTCTTATCCCAGTTTGTCTGCACCACGAGACCCATTGCCTCCAAGCTGACTCGTAGGTACGCCAAGTAGAGTCCCGCCAGGCTGACTGAACAAGATCAATATCATTAGGATCCAAGTCTGCTACTAGACTACTCCACCCCGTACCTTCCAAACCTCTAAAGCGAGTCTCCGTTTTCGGTGGTGGAGGATTGGTGGACAAATCGATTAGGTTCCCCACTATCTCCGGTATGTGAAATGGGGCTTCTAAGGCCCGACGTTTTAGATCGCTCCTCCAAAAGACGGTCTCCCATCGAGGGACTACTAGAAGAAACGTTCCCCATGACATGTTCAGATGCCGAAGCACTCTGGGAATTAGAGGAGGCGGAGGAAAAAAAACCCACGCCAGTTGAAATCGTCAGGGTCGACTGAATGCGTTGATGAACGTTGCCTGTGAATCCTCTGCATCAATCGACACGAAAGTTGGTACCACTTTCGACTGATTCGTGGCAAACAGATCTATTTGAGGAGCGCCCCATTTGAGGAATATTTCCTGAGTAATTTCCTCCTGGAGGTGCCAGTCTGGAAGACTCTTCCCTCTCGACAGGCAGTCTGCTATCGATTTGTACCGACCCGGGAGATAAAAAGCATGAAGGTTCACTCCTAGGTGCTCTGCTAACAGCAATATTTTCTTTGTCACTTCTAACAGCACCACGGACCTGTTTCCGCCCTGCTTTTTTAAATACAAAATGACTGTCCTGTTATCGGTCTGCACCATGATTGACTGGCCTAATAACTTGTCCTGATATTTCGTTATGGCTATGAATATAGTGAAGAGCTCCTTTCTGTTTATATGTCATGCTGCTTGCTGGTCCGTCTACAAGCCGAAGAGATGACAGTCGCCGAGTTGAATACCCCAGCTCCTCTCTGAGGCATCGGTTGTCACAAAAATTGTCGGTTCCTGGACAAAGATTTTTCCAGGAATCTCTACTTGATGAATCCACCAACGACACTCCTGGACTGCTGGCGATGGTAGGACTTACTTTAGACTGGGGTAGTCCTGCTGGAGTTTGTGAGCGGCGCGCTGAATATACCTGGTGTGTAAGCGACCTAGAGGAGTGACTAGCGTTGCAAAACCTAGACAGCCTATAAGGGAAGTTCCGGACTGCTATGACCATTGATTGTCTTTTAATACCTTCTCCAGGTCCCTTAGGACGACTCCTAAACGCTTCCAAACGAAAAGATAGATCGACATCTATCTTTTCGTTTGGAAGCCTGCGCTCGTTTGCAGCTGTGTCCCAAATCATCCCTAAGAACTCTATGCACTGTGTGGGTTTCAGGACAGACTTCTCTATGTCTACGCACCAGCCAAGAAATTGAAGAAAATTTACCGCATAGTCCATCTGACTCTCTAATAAAACTGGATCCTGATTTGCAAACAAAAAGTCGTCGAGGTAGACTAGGACCCTCAGCCCTCTCGCTCTCAAGACACTAGTGACCCATTTGCTGACGCGAGAGAAGACTAATGGGGCGCTGGACAAACCGAAGGGGAGTGATGTCCTCTGAAAAAGTTTGTTTCCATAGGCAAAAACTAGAAAGCGTCGGTAACTTTGTTTAATCGGGATGTGGGAGTAAGCCTGACTGATGTCTAGTTTTCCTAGAAAATCGCCGTCCTGAAGAAAGTTGGGGACATGACTCTGATTTATGAGGCGAAACTTCGGGGGGGTCGAGGTAACAATCTAAATGACGGAGATCGAAAATCTGCCTCAGTTTCCCGCTTGCTTTTGGGATTAAAAACATCCGCGACAGGAACCCGGTTGTGCAATCTCAGTTCTCTACTACTCCTATCGCAAGGAGTTCTTTGCGCTCCTTGGACATAGCCTGTGAAGACGTGGTCGCGAATCTTTTTATGTTTCCTTGGAGGGGAACTGAAAGAGGTTTTGCTACAAAAGGTATTGTGTAATCCGAAATTATTTTTATAACTGAACTTGGGGCCCCTATCTCCTTCCATTTCTGCGAATAATCCCTCAACTGTCCCCCTCGAAAATTGTCAACGTCTACTCTGGGTCTTTCTTGATTTTTTATCCATCCTTTTTCTTGCGTTGAGTGAAAGTGGCTGCTTTAGAGCTGGATGCATGGCGCGATTGATATGATGAACGTGTCCTCCCTGCAGACCGTTTGCTTTTGGTTTTGACGGGTGGTGCTGGCCTGCGAAAATTAATACTTTTTTCCTTCTTCTCCGAAAACTTAGCTGAAGCGAAAACATGGGAAACTCCGCCATAATCTTTAATAAATGTGGGCAGTGTTTTCTCGTCAAACAAATGGGACAATGATGGGGGAATGCTATGTAATGCTGCGTTAAGCACATCATTTCTAGTTTTAAAAGGCTTTACGTCTCTGCGCGATGTGCGCAAACAAACTGGAGTAGCTGGTCTGACAACACCTTAAATTTTGACTCATCCGCCACCAATTCGCGAAGTTGTGCACCGGCCTCTGGACACTTCTTTATTACTGCATTTAATCCTTCTGCAAGTGCCTTCCGTTGCTGCAGCAAGCCGTAAGTGTATTGTACCCAATACTCCTTCGTGCTTCGCTAGCCAGGGGAATGGCTGTGAACCGAGGCTAGCTAACTCGGTGTTGATTTTAAGAGCGCTGAATACAGAAGCAGCGTGCAAATGTTTTTCTACTTCTTTGTAACGGATGCGATTCCAGCCGTCTGTGCCTAGGCGTTGAAAATCAGTGCTCTCCTTCTTTAACTGAGCCGAGGGTTCTGGGATAAGCGGCTCCGCCTCTTTTGTTGTAGGTAAAAATTCAAGTTCGCCCTCATCAACATCAACTAGATTAGGACAGTATAGAAAACATATTGTCCATTTTTTGGTTCAGTGCTTGTACGCATAGCTGGGCACCGTTAATCAAATAGTTAACTTCGTTAATCGTTAATCCGCTACAAAAAAAGTTAGCTTCGTTAAGCGTTAAAGCGTTACATTTCGGAAGAATTAACGCAAGTTAACGTTAATCGTTAATCCGTTAATATGTGTAAAATTGCATTTTTATATCGTTGCGTTAGTGAACTTATACAACTTGTTGGTTTAGGTTCTGGAAGTTAACAGGTTAGGAATAAAACAAAATACTTGTATAATTCAAATGTGTAATTTAATCGTCGGGCATAAGGTGCATATTCCCCTTCATGAACATTAACATGTTGAAGTTCTCGTCTGAAAGCGAGGCTCGTTTTGGTGTTAAAATGTCTTTACCCGTGGAAAACAGACGTTCAACTGCAGCGCTTGAGGGTATAGCAGTATTGTATTTAATAAATAGATTTATGAATATCTGTTCCCCGAGGAATGCAGCATCGTTGAACGAGTCTTTTGATTTCATATCCAGCCACATTTTAACGAGACTTTGCGCTTTACTCTTTAAAGAGTTGGAGCTCTTTGGTTTTTCTATAGACTGAGTGACAGAATTGAAAAAGTCTTCCTCCTGGTCATCATCGTTGTTACTCGCATTGCATTAGATTAACGATTAACGGGCTTCTGCATATTAACGGAAGTTAACGTGTCCGTTAACATTTTTAAAAGTTAACTTAAAAGTTAATTCGTTAATCAAAATGTTAACTTCGTTAATTAACGATTAACGGATTAACGAGTTAATGCCCAGCTATGCTTCGTCGTCATCTGATGTTGATGGAGGCGGTGTACTTGTTGTACGTCTGTAAGTTGAAGGCTCCTGACTGCGTGAGGATGTAGATAAGCTCCTTCGTTTCCGGTTTGTCCCTTCCGTCTGCGAGAGACAGCCCGAAAGGATTTTGTCTGCCTCCGCTCGTGTGTGCAGCATTAGACGTAACGCTTCCACAGACTGTTTGAATAACTTGGTTCATATCGCTGAACCTCTGATTCTGTTGGCAATCGCTGGCGGGCCCAATATTCGAGCACGCGTAAATGCCCAGTCTAACAACTTATAACGAATCTCGCGATAACGCTTTTCTGAAAGATGGTCTGCATCAGGGATGAAAGCGCGGACTACGCCCACAATTGGTAGGGCGAATATAAGTTTATTTAAAACATTAGGTTCAATCTTTGAACCAAAAAACGTCTTCTTTAGAGGTCTTAGCAATCTCCCACGTGGTCCATCCATCTGGGAGATGTTCTTGTGCCAGCTCCTGTAGTTTCTCCAGAATCTCCTCATCTTGCTCTGATTCTGCATGTTCGTCCAGAAGTTCACCCAGGGTCGTCGAATTGCCGTCTTGGGTCATCTGGAGAAAAAGCAAATAGTCAGCCAGTGCAAAGTCACAGCGGAAACTGACATAAATGTCTATGTTAATGGATAGATTCCAGGAATGTATTTGGGCCGCGCCACTCAATATCTGAGCTGTGTAACTCAATGTCTGAGCCGCGCGGCTCAATGGCTGAGCCGCGCCGCTCAATGTCTGAGCCACGCCGCTTAATGTCTGAGCCGCACCGCTCAATGTCTGAGCCGCGCCGCTCAATAACTGAGCCGCGCCGCCCAATGTCTGAGCCGCGCCGCTCAATGTCTGAGCCGCGCCGCTCAAGGTCTGAGCCGCGCCACTCAATATCCGAAGCGCGCCGCTCAATGTTTGAACCGCGCCGCCAATATTCCGAGGCGCGCTGCTCGTAACTCGAGCCTGCATGCATGCACCATACAGTGAACTTCGAAAAAGTAGCACTGTAGATATGGAATCTGGCTAAGTGGCTGACAGACCTCTCGCAACGTGTACCATGACCATGGTTCAGATACACGGTTTGTGGATGGTATGTCCGACAAACTGTAATGCAAAGCATCAGAGCTAGCTCTAGGTTGCCACACTAATTATATTGACACTCTGTACGCACTTGCACCTACAAACAAACAAAAATCACACAGAGACAATAAACAAAAATAAAGGACTTACCATGTAGGTAAATTCACTGAATCCAATGGTAAATCACAACTAAGTTTGTAAATCACACTGAATCCAATAACAATTACTACACAAACGTTACAACAACGTTTAGAACTTCACAAATTTATCGTAGATATCGTTAGTTATCGTAACATGTGCGCACGCTAGTAAGTATAAGCGTACTGAGGAAAGCACACGCTCGGACCTCGCGTGCGCCAGCCGCCGCCCGCCCCATGGGGGAGGGGAGTGCGTCTCGTCGCACTCCGCCCTGCACCTACAGCTCGCACAGTGGCAACAGTTCGTAAGTATCAAGCATGTGTGTATGTTAGGTAGGATAGGTAATCTCCGAACGGTCAAGCCGAAGGCACAGAACTGAAATAAAGAGTAAAATAAGTAAGTCATTTTTAAAGCAATTACTCAGTAACAGTATTCAAATAAATACAAATGTCGTGTCTGTGTAGGTATATAAAATGTTTAACGTCCCAGCAAATATGTAATTCCAGCGCAAAAATGTTATCCGACGTCGAGAAAATGCTCATAGCGGCTAAAACTTCTTATATTAAAAGGTTTTTTTAATCTATTCAGAGAGAATTTAGAGGGCCGTTAGTGTCAAAGCGTTGCTTTCACTCCTTTCAAGTCTTTTCTTGTGATGCCGAGAATGTTATCGGAATTTTTTGGGTATCACCACATTTTATGCGTGATAACAATCACTTATACAAGTACTTTGTGAAGCAGAACAATGTAACGATATTAAATTTTCATAGTTTATGGCGTTTATGTTGCAGATTTGTTTTCTATAGTTGAGCCAGTCAGCATGATTACAGCGAGGGTGTCTACCTAGCGTACAATCTTATTTTTTAATAACCGTTACCAATTAAAGGGGCCAACTACTTTCATAAGTGGCCAACCCTGAAATTTAGAAAATAGATGTTCCATTAATTTTGGCATCAAGTTGAGTGAGCCTTTTTTTAACCCAACTTGATTTATCAAAATTAACAGGTCTTTATGAACACTATTACCTATGTCACCTATAGCTAAAAAACTGAAGTTTCTTGCAGAAAAATATGTTTTATACCATCACGCCTATTCTCCCGTAGGGGAAAACGTAAACATTTCTGGTATGTTTTAGGACCCATGTTATAGGGGGGCGAGCCTTTTACCACTAACCGGTCACAAATCTAGACTCCGAGCTGTTACTGAGAATTTGATACAAAAACTCAATGACATTTGGCTCGACTTTGGGATCAAACCCAGGACCTCTAGCGTAGCAGTCGCGCTAAGAACCACTAGACTAATTAGGCAGTCAAATAATTATCTCATAAAAAAGTAAGTATGCATTCATTCCTAAACTTTTAAAAGTACGTACAAGTCGAGTGTGGATTTAATTAAACTAATAAATGACCGCAGTCCGTGTGGAAGCACTTATCTGTCTGGAGAGCGCAAGTCCGCAAAGTGAATCCTCTTAATTGCACGCCCAAGTAATTGGAAACCTTCACCACATAATATCGAACTACCCGCAAAGAAACTAACCATGATCCGTTCATTTAGATTTCAAGTTCTGATTGAATTAAAAACTTTTTTAAAACTTTGCCACTTTTTTCTGATCTTTTCTTGTTAAAAAAGTGTCTCGCGTTCATAAGACAAATTATGATTTCACAAAGGTTTCTTTTCTTTGAACCAGATGAAACTGAACATTGATAAAAATAACTTGTAGATAAGTCTTGTCTAGATAATTAGTAGATAAAGTTGCTTCGTAAAACGCATAACTAAAGTAAATTTGGAACCTTACTTTCGTATCCAAATAACAGAATTTACATAATATAACATACAAGCACGCCTGTATTCCCCGTCATGTTAGGCAGAAGTGTACTAATGTACACCCACACTTCGCCGGTATGTTTATGCCCATGTAATAGGGGCCGAGCCCATTGCAATTAGTCGGGCACAAATCCAGACTCCGAGCTACTACTGAGAATTTCATAGAAAAAAACCCAATAACTCTTTCCTAGACCTAGGGATCGAACCCAGGACCCCTAGCGTAGCAGTCGCGCTTAGGACCACTAGACTAATGAGGCAGTCTTACAGAATTAAAATATCGGTTAATGTAAATAACTTTATTTATTAACAGGCAATGTCCGTTGATTGCTAGACGAAGATCTTTTGATTTACTTTCGGATAGATAGCAAAAAAAAATACAGAAATTTACCAGTTATATTTTGGTCTACGCCATGGATCGTGGTTTCGATTTCCGCATAGAAACAATATTTGCATGGCCTACATGCCATGTTGCCTGTTTGTGTATATGATAGTTGTGTTGTAAACTACCTATCAAGCAAAACCTACATATACAAGTAGATCATATTGTGGATTGATAGCACATGTTAAAAATCATCTTATATAATTTTACATGTTTAAGCGAATCAAATTCGTTCGAGCTATATCTGCAAAGATACTTAGTGATACCATTTCCAGTGCAACGGTTTGAACTAGGATATCGTTTATTTCGATAGCCAACAGTTACAAGAGATGGTGTAGCCGGATATCGGCTTATAAATCAGACGATGTGCATCCGGGGGCGCGTCGTGTGCGGAGCGGGATGCACGCGGCACAGCAGCGGCACTGCGCGGCCGCGGGCGACCCGCCAGCATCGTGTCCGACATCCTACCTGCGCTCTGCTCAGCTATTTCTAGCTACACCGGAAATATCACTACAAAATTTTGTGTTTTTACAAAATAAATGCTGATATCTTGAAGATTGTCCGCAAAATTATATGAAAAATAGGTTCAGAAAGAAAAAAATAATTATTTCAACATGAAAAAGTTACATAGCATATTGGGCATAACATAGTGGGCCGTAATCCACCACGCGGGCCCAGTGCGGGTTTAAGGTGTTACAGTCTTCGAATTTTTGGTTCATTCACGATGTTTTCATTCACTGTTTTTGGAAGCAGTGGGGAAGGAATAAATTAAAGCGCCTGTCAGGGTTCAAACCTACGATCTATAATTCGTATGTTAAGGCCGTAACCAGTGGGCCGCAACCGCTCCAAAAAAAAAACAATCGTAAAAGTTACAAGTAGGTAGAATTATGTACTAAAGAACTAGAATTAAAGTTATTTAGGTTTAGCTCAGCATATTTACTATAGGTCACACTGTCGCAGCAATTTTACCTTACAAGGGTGCTTTTCAGCTATGACCTGTTGCAACCTAATAAAATACACGATTGCAATAATTTTAGACGAAATATGATATCAAATCCTTTTCTAAACCTAAATATTCATTTGAATAAGCACACTATTATTAATACTTCATTGATTTTACTCATTGTATTTAGAACATTGCTGTTACTCGAATAGACAACAGCAGGCAAACGAAACGGGCCGATTTAGTAATTATTTAAATTCAATAGACTGAAAAGTTCATTTAGGACGAATGGCTTAAACTTCAATACAATGCCTTTAAATAAAATAAGCTTCAGTCTATTCACTTAAATGCTAATTAGACTTTGTGTTGAATTCACATGATCTATAGATTTTCCATGAATGAGAATTTATTCAAAGAGGAGCATTATCTAATAAAAAGCACAATTCGCAATAAATTTGACTTTGGTTTAACGAAAAAGAGATGAAAAAACTGACATGCTTCCATATGTTGAGCTATGGTAAGTGAGAAATGCAAAATAAGTCAACAAAGAAAAGCGGCCACCATGAAATATGCAGACGTGCGCAACACAAATTGCGCTAACTTGAGAATGAAATGCAAAACTTGAACGTTGCGGAGGCCAAACGCGAGTCAAGTGTGCGCCTGCTCTGTAAATAGGACGGACAGAGTTGGGCGAGTGCGCGCCGCTAACTCGCCTACAATATTATTGTGGGCCGCTAACTAACTTGTTTGTCATTTCAGACACAGCCATGACTAGTGTGCCACGATGTGCCACCGTCCACACGGAATGCCTCGAGGAGCTATTCCGCTGGTTTACTCGTGGTTGACTTTATCTGTGTGGAATACGATGTAAATAATTTTGATATATGTGGTTTTAACGGTAGTGGGGCGGTAATAAGTACCATATTTTCATAGATGGCGTATTAGTGTTTTTTGTTGTTGAGAGCTTTATGTGTCAAACTAACCCTTAAGAGGGTTAGTTAGCACATAACCCTGACCGACTTTTAGTCACTAAACACACACTTATATACTTATATTTACAAACGATGACTAACATCAGATTCCCTTGTAAGAGTATTGTTTTCTTTGATTGAAGTTTGAATCACTTGTTGAATATAAAGTGAGAGAGTCAATAATTAACTAATACAATGTTGAATTTGACTATCATAAATGAAGGAAATATAGCTTGCATTCCTCGAAGGGTGAGGTAAAGGTTTAACTGCTAATATAAGCAAACACTAAGGTCCCATATTGAGCCTTGTTTGACCTATGGTGAGCTTATTGCCATTAATCGATCACAAATAAAACTCCGAGCTGCTAGGTAGAAAACCTTAAAAATATTGTTTGACATGGAAATTAAAACTATTAATTTCTAGCAATAGCAGTCGCGCTTATGAGCAAAAGATTAATGAGGGTAGTCAACAAACAAAATATTAAATTATTGTCTGTGCTTAAAAGCACAAATAAACTTAAATTACCCAAATATATATTTGTCGTTTACCCATAACATTGCAGCATCTCATGCGGCGGACACATAAATTGAAAACTTCAAATATTTTTCATATACAACTCGTCGTATGTCATATTTCAGCTGTCTTGTTGTTCATAGTAGTGCAAGTAAATGTTTTCAGACGCAAGCGTGGCCTACTTTTTTAACACAGTAATAATGGCGTCGACTTGAGGGACTTTTATTGGAGTCCATTCGGTTAGGATTTAGAGGCTGTTAGCGTCATATAACCGCAATTTTACCGTTCCGTGTGCCTTTGTCGCTATGTTTTCAAATATTGTTAAAATTACCACATTTCATATGTTATGGGTGTTATGACTCTCTCGTGCACTCTTATTTTCTGACAGTTTTTGAGATCTTCTTTCGAGAAGTCACTTCTGATGATGGAGTTATTGCTACTGCACCATAATAATTTGCCTTCTGTTTGATATGACTTGATTATTAGTTTTTCCTTGAATTATTATATGTATTAAACCCCGTTTAGCTATTTCTGTACCTTTCTTTTTCTCTTTCTCGAGGCATATAATTATGTATTATATATTTTAAAGGATTTGATAAAAACATGATTGTATAGCATGTTAATAACGTAAACGCAATTATCCTATATTATAAAAATACCTCGCTGGAATTTTCTTTAATAAAGCTTCTTTCTACATTAAAGATCATTAGAAATCCACAGAAATGGCGGTTCCATTTCCGTGGAAAAAGGAGGAGGAAGTTAAAGCTCAGATAATAAATTTTCAGAATCCTCATGACGACCTCTGCTGCATTATCTTGCTATCCGCGTTTCAAGTTCGCTGTTAATTAAAAAATCCTGCATCTCATTAATTATGCTGCGGCTTCCTCATCGCAAGTGATTGTTTGATTGGAAATATTATGAGATTTAGCTAGTATATCACGACACATAGAGCTTTCATCAGCATACGACTCGCCGATGTACCCTCGACCAGAAACTCTACGAGACATTATTCGAGCATCATATTCGCATTGTGACGTCATCCGGCCCCCGTGAAATCTCGCCGACGTCGTGCCGCTCATTGTACCCGCCCCACTTTTTAATCTGGAGACGTCGAATAAAAGCACAATACTGAGATACATCTTGGTCGGTATTTGTTCCTCTTTTAATCAACGAGTACCTACTCGAATTTTATTTCATAAAAGTATCTTGGGACATTACATACCATCACGCCTATATTCCCCAAAGGGTTAGGCAGAGAGCATAGATCCAGTCTCCGAGCTGCTACTTAGACTTTAATAGAAAAACCCAATAAAACTTTGCTGGACCTGGAAATCGACACAGGGACCTCTAACGCAGCAGTTGCGCTTAAGACCACTACACTAACGAGACACTTGGTACATATTTTATGTCATTTATCAGTCTTTCCATTCGATTACCACTGCCGATACATATCTAGTGAGGGCACGTAACAAATGATGTCACAGGGAAGAAAAACTACACGTCTAATATTAGCGGCGCAATATTAATCTAAGGACAGTGGCAGAGCGTCGACAACACGTCTTGTGCTGTAGGATTGTCTGACGCGGGGATAAATCATAGCTATATTACCAAGTCAGTATGTGGCGCTTCGTAATATATCACGAGGAATAAAGGAGCAGGCACGCGGACGCCGGAGTGCTGCTTGGAGTATCCGCGTCGTCGTAGAATTCGCGTGAGGGGAATGCGCTGCTGTCGTGAGCCCACCGCTCAGGCAATTGAGATGAATGTTGCAACGAAGCTGGCACGGGAGCGGCACTGAGAACTCTAACTACCTACACTACACATTCTATATTCCACGTATCTCGAGTATTTACATTGTTGGTACAGTCGCAAGTTTTAGTTGTCGTTGCAACAAACGCCGATTGTAATGACACACAGCTGAGTTATTAACATGTAAGAGAAACTGCGATGAGACAAAGTTTTTGCAGAACCATCTGTATGTGAGCGAGCGCTTTGTATTAGCAACAAAGCCACACCGGGACTTGCATCGCTGGAGCTTTTAGGCGGGCAGTTATCGTGCCTGCCACAAATGCGAATTTACGCTTTGCATTTTGAAAAATTAAAAGCGACATTTTCAATGCAATTGCGAGCGTTCTTTCCGCAGTCGGCGCGGGTAATGGCCACTCCAATCCGAAATTGCGCGGTCTTTTTTGTTGCCGACGCTTTCGTAAACACTCATTTGTACCTACTATTTACATTACTCTTCAGTTAAATTTAATCACAAGTAAAATCACTCCATTTTCGGATCATATTCGATCACTCAGTAACACTCAAATCGGTAAAGCTTCTCTAAAGCTGTTTGTATTTTAAATACCGCGCCGCTTTTAGTTTTAAAATTGGAAACTACAACTAAACTTTCTACAGCTTTAATTAAAAGCAATTAATAAAGTTAAAAATTTTAAACTATCCCGTGGCATGAAAAAACATACGATGAATATAAATTGATGAATTCAAGTATTTTTTTTTTTCCTGAAATTTGTTCAGATTTATGTAAATACCTTTTATAAATATAGGTCTCTTCTATAACATTACTAATATTAATGTATTATAGTCATCATCATGATTATATATTTACAACAAAGAACGTATACCTAAACGTATTGGTAGCTTTTAGGTTTCAAGTTCTTTAATGCAAATTATTATACCATCCAGATTCGCATACCAAAACCAAAGTAATTTAACGTAAATATTGTCCTATTGTTCTTTCCCAAAGATAAATTTAAACCAGTTTCACGCTCAAATTAGTAATCAACATAATGTAAACAAAATTTACTTCGATTTTTAACCGTTATTTTCAACATAAAATTAAAGTACAATCCATTCTGAGGCACCCTTTCAATAGCAACAGTGTAATGATAGCAATCAGCTTAAATACGCAATTTAAATAACCAGATGTTGGATGGGGGGTTGTTAGTGCGTCGGCGCCGGCCGCTCCGCAGCTGAGCCGCTCTCTGCCCGCCACCACCGCTCGCTCCACGTGCAACTGCCGACAAGAACTAAGGCCTCCTTAATAGCCACTAATAATAAAAGCAAACGAGCGAACGACTTGTAACAAATTGCATTATCTGCCGAAATGGCCCTTGGAAAGCATTCATGTCGCCGCTTCGTAACGTTAACTCTTTTCCGTTTTGATCTTCTTGAAATTGAGTTTGGAAAAGCGGATCGGCCCGTTGTGTTTCTAAGCAAATTAAGTTGATTTATCTTGTTACTTATTGGATTAAAATTTCCGTTAAATTGTCCGCCACGCATAATAGATTTTATTAAGACAGGCTACATGAAACCGGAAGAAAGGTAATGTATTTTAGCGTACAAGCCTCTATATTTCAGTTTGTGACTATTAAAAACTTCTCACATCTTTTTATAACAGAACATTACATTTATCTTCTTAATTTTTTGCAAAGTAGAAACCTTCAGTGAAGCTGGAGATTAAATTAAAAAATGGCATAAAAGTTGACTTTCCTTGCGAGGCTGCATTGCAACGACATTAATTCAAAAGTCGCCGCCTAGAGCAAATTGTCAAGCTGAGTGCAGACCCGCTGCGCCTCATTCCCAGCCAAGTATAGAAAGCTAGATGATTGTATTGGAACACTGAACCTTATTTAAGAGTAACATTAAGTATAAACTAGCAAAATGTGCTAATGAGCTGAACATACAAATAAATTAATTGTATAAATGTGTTCTACATCTTCCGTGTATGTAATATTGTAAACACAATTGTATAACTTCATTTATTTTAATAATACTTTCTCACATTGGGGCTTTTTCTGTATATACTTATTGGTTTACAAATACAATATGTGTAGGCCAACATCATCTCATGGGTCAAAATGTAGGTTAAAGATTTCAGTTACTTTTTACTGTACAACAGTAAATTTTAATTAAGAAGGTACAATATGTACAAGGCAGAGAACTATTTGTAGACGATTTAAAATAAGTACAAATGGACACGAACTATTTGAGGTGCGAATTTGATTATGATATATTTATATATGTTGTTGTATGTATGCATGCTTTAGGTTCTTTTGAGAATTTCTTTATCGACAAATCCAATAAAACTCGAACTGGGAATCGAATTAAGGATCTCACGCTCAGCAGCCGTACTTCACACCAGGAAACCAAAAAAACTGTTAAAGATATTATTGTATCAAGAAAAATATATTTTTTTTTTTTTATTAGGAAGGCTTACAGACTAATAACAAATCATTAATATAAACACAATTCATCAAATTTGCTGATGACAAGCCTCCACAGATAGAAAACGTACGTACAAAAATTATTAGTGAAGCTTAAAAATTGTATTTAAAACTACTACAGAAAGTGGAATTTCCTCAGGTTAGATAACTCGTTTTATTCCCACATTCCAAAAGGAAGTGGGACAAGAAACATTGCCGGTGCTTATCAGGAAATCTAGTTATTGTCGCGAAGGCAGCGGGTTGACTGTGTTATACAGCAAAAGCTTATGATATTTGTTCGGAATAATGCAACTTTTAATATATCTACATCAATAAATCCGTTGCCATTATTATTATATTTTACAACTTTAGGAAAAGTTGACTGGTAGAGAATGCCATATGGCTTTAAGTCCGCCTTGTGTACCTTTTTATTTGTACATAAAAGCTTAGATAAATAAAATATGGTAATAAACAATAGTACACAAGTTTTCACTAATACATCATTTGAATTTACTGTGAATAACGTCTTTATATATCTGCTGTACGTGTATGTAACTGAACTCTACCTCGTAACCGGCTAGATCAATTTTGATGAAATTTTTCTGTGCGTCAGATTTTGTTTATTTTTAGTTCCGTACCTCAAAAGGAATAACATTTATCTGCGACCTTTTACACCTCCATCCAACTCATCCTCTCATGAACCAATGGAGAAAAGTGTCGTGATGGTATGTTTAAATTATGTTATTAACAAGATCTTGAGTTATTATTTGAATACCATAAGGAGAACGATTATGAGAAAGTGATGAGCGGCGGCGATCGCCCAAAAAATGATGTGTACTCCGCGTTATCCATATCCATTAATGATTCCATAAAAATATAAAGGTAGTAAAACTGCTGATCTATACGTTTACATTATTATATCTATAGTCTAGTCATAGAGTAGAGGAGAGAGTATAAATATTGCGTTTCGCAAGTTTTTAAAACAACGTTAGATAAAGCCCACTACCCACAAAACAAAAAATGACCGCAAAAGCGTGTGAACTGTATGTGCGGGCTTGTTTCATTTTTTGTAGCGGTCGTAGCCCGTAGCTCAGCGTAGCATCGTAGCAAGCGTAGCAACGTATTATGTGTGATATGACATGTTGTTAAAAAGTTTTGCGTGGTGGCAAACTATAATTCAGTTCTATTGAAAAATAAAATACAAATTATTCGTGAACTGAAAAAAATATTTGAAATCCACTAATTTCCACGATAATCTTTTAAAATTTTTGGAGTATTGAGATTCGAAAACGTGCAAAACGAGTTTCGTTATAGAATTTGTATGGCGGTGTGACGTCGACGAACGTGGCGTTGTTAGGTTCTATTCATGTTCAACTTTTTTATGGGACCATAAAGCAATATTAATAAACTAGCCTATTATAAAGTTTTTCAAAACGAAAACCTATTTCGTTACATTAATAAGTACGCATAGTAGTATTTTGTAATTAATATCTTCAAAAAAATACGAGTAGATAGTAATTTTCCGGATTTTGTTAATACGAAAAGGACATCCCCTTTTTCATAAGAGGGGACGTAATAACAGGTTCATTATAGTCACAGCAATTGCCAGACTTTAATAACGGATAACGGACCATCCTGTTACATAACAGTTACACCATCTTACTGATGCCAGTTAAAGCTGACCTAATGATATCAAACATAGGGTCGGTACATCGTCTTCCAAATAAAAAATCTATGAAGCTGGTTACTACCTGCTCTGAAATTCGTGTGCTATGGTATCGGAGTATGGAAGCTACCCACATTTCAACGTACATGATTTTAGTAGGCTTGCGTTAATAACTGAGAAACTGAAACGTTAATCTATGTTAGGCTATTACGTAACTTATTTCTACATAACACAAATCACATTTTATACATGGAACTTCTTTTATAGTAGAAGTGAGCTTGTGTGTGCCGGAATAGCATCTCCGCATTATTGTGGGGTGAATCCCCACTAATGCCTACTTACAGGGCAAGTTCCTTAGATCAACTTTAAACCACACAAACGCCACGAGACGCGGTGGCCGTACTTTGTGATTTCTTAGTCCTACATTCTACAAGATACTGTAAGCTTTATGAGTAGCTACTGTAACTAATTTTCACAAAAACAATACTATACGTAAAAAACAAAACGTATCCACAACATTATCTACCTATGAAATACATACCTACCTATGAATATCAAATTAGTTAATATTGTTACGTAAAATAACATAGATTATTATGAATATATTAATATATATTGGTACCTACATAAGATGTTGTAATAACATATGCTTTATAAAAACCGACGAAATTTCTTCCGTATAATGTTGTTTTTTATCGTACCTGCAAACAAACAACATCGCTATAGCGTAAAAACACTCAGAAAGTATCAACTTACCCGAAATTCCTTCGAGAATACGTTATCGCTACCGAGAATCTTACATTTTTATACTGTATTTTATATTTACATTGAAAATCCTACAAATCTATTTTCAATGGCATTCATTTATATCAATGGGTCTTGGTGCAACAAGACCTGGGAGTGATACCTGCTTGCATCTCTTCTGTTAGATTTATGCAAAAAAGATTAAGATTGCCATAATTTTCGCAGTATCGCGGTATACTCATCGGCTCTTGAGATAGCATCTCGAGGTTCAATGAAATTCGTGAAAACATCAAACCTCCCAAAAATAATAACTTTTCCGTGTTAACCAGTCAAATTTAATCAAATTACAGAGAATTATAATCATGGTTTATCATTATTTGAAGTTAGCGTTGTCTATGTATATCTCTAATTGCTCTAATAAATACAAAACCACATTTATTTTATTATAATTGTGTATTATATGAATGCAAATCATATATCGTCGGTAAGTTATAATGATTGGTCGTGTCATCGCGCAGTCAGTCACGAGTTTTGCGGATTAACGCCGCGAATATGATGATGTAATCGTTTAATTGTCTCTTAATAATGTATTCCATATATATATTTAAGCCACGTCAAATGATACAATTATAATTTTTATATTAAATCTTTGATCCGGATTTTATTTTTGTGTTCTTTCTTTGTTAAGTTGACATGTGGACACTACTATGTTAGACAGTGATTTTTACCTATAGGTAGTAAGTACCTATAGTTCGTAATGTCCCCTCTGTCTCCCCGCAATTTAACTGTCTTTTTGATACAAAATAAAAATATATGCATCTTTTAAAGTGGTACTATTTAAAATTCACTCTTCCTTTACTCTTATTCTTTTTTTATGTGTGCGGGCTACATATGTGAGCATAAGTATAATTGTATAATAGGCCTCCTCTCAGTGAGAGAGTGGGCTGTTATAAACCACGCGGGCCCAGTGCAGGTTTGGTGGATGTCACATGTCTTCGAATTTTTTGGTTCTAGGACATCTCAGTTTCCGATGTTTTACTTCGAGGTTTTTTGGATCAGAGGTAAAGAAATAATGTACACAAAGTAAAGCGCCTGTCTGAGTTCGAACCTACGACCTACAATTCATAGGTAACGGCTGTTACCACTGGGCCACCACCGCTTCCCGATATGAGTTCCTGATGTATGCAAATATAAATTCATTATGGGGTCGTGGAAAATGGGGTAACCACTCTCTTGGCTCCTAACCATTAGGACAAGGGAAGGTAAGTGCGGTTTTTAGTCCCTACAAGTCCAATATACCTACGCTGACGCTTACCCTGGCCACATAATAAGAATAGTAGATACGACATACATATGGAAAAGCAACTTTTCTGCCCCTTTCCTACATTCCATACCTCACTGCTTCTACATTTCGTAGAAGAAATTTTTGTCTATATTATGCATACATTTGCATATTTAAGTAATGTCATAGTTAGTTAGTTTAGTTTACGCAATTGAAGGTTTATTGTGTGTCGGAGGTGTACTCTGGTGGAACGATCCTAGCGGATTTTTAAAAGCTATAAAAAATGAGTTTCTTAGGCTTATTTAATGAGCCCACTGTAGACTTGCCGGTAAAACCCTGCCGTTCAATTGCCGATTTCGTACGTTTCTTTGGTGTGTTATGAAGTAGAAGGTCCTGGGTTCAATTCCTAGGTCACGCAAAGTGCTTTTAAGTTTTTTTATAAAATTCTCAGTAGTACCTCGGAATTTGGGTTCATGCCAGGTTATGGCAAGAGGCTTGCCCTCTGTGGATATTCAATAGTCCTGCACCTCTGCCTAGCTCTTCGGAGAAAACAACATGATGGGATGAATATTTAGTATAAATGTTTATTCTATATTTTTTTTCTAAAACAAAACAATATAGGTAGTAGAAATGACACATTTTGAGGTTGATGATGACATGCTGATGATCAGTTTCCCGGTTTATTTGGTCGGTTTTCTGTCATCGACATTATTATTAGTTGTATAATGTAATAATATATTAATGAAAACTTGTGATTGGCCATATCTTACTATATATTGTCGGTTATATCTGTAATTTAGCTGTAAGTTTTATAAAGTTCTAAAATAAATAAATAAATATCTAGGACCCAAATAATGAAAGTCACAGTTTTGTAGATTTAAACTGGTAAACGATGTTTTGATAAAGTATGTTGCACTGCGTAGGTATATATTAATTTGGCTACGTTCCAGCCATAGCGTATTGATAGTGAAACTCCTATAAAAGCTTTGGTTTTAATCCAAATTTGGCTTCAAATATTGAGTGAAAGCTGAATATCATTGACCGTCTTTATGGTTGCCTTTAGGTTCGATAGTGTGAGTATTAATTTGTATTTTATATTAAATTCTTATACAGTAGCAGCTTGAAGTTTGTTAATCTTTTGAACGCCAGAGTATAAACGTATCGCCGTACCCCTGACGCCAGGCCCTTATTTCTGTCAAATGACCTTCATAAATGAAAACACACTAAAGTAATGATAAAATTGTTTATTTCATTATATGGTGCGACGTATATTTTGACATATATTTGTGACGTTGGCGTTCAGGGTAAGATTTCGTTTGTCACGTATATGTGACAATGGCGTTCAAAAGGTTAAAAACCAAGTCCGGGTTACATTAGTACACCTCTACCCAACCTTTCAGGGATATCAGCGAGATGATATATGTACGATATAAGATACAGAGATGTATTTTCCTATTGACGTCACGTTGGGCTCTCATACATTTATTCCTCGTTTTTATTATATCTCGCGGTTATGTAACAGGTGAATCCCTTTTTAGTAATAAAGCTCCTATCCAGATTCCATACGGTTTACTAATATTTTGCAGCTAATAATGTGGGTATAGTACGTAGGTATACGCATTTGGTACGATACTTATATGCGTTAGTGCTAATTAAATACAATATGCGACGGCTACGCTAGAGGTCCTGGGCTCGATTTTTAGGTCGAGCTGCTGCAGCAGTGTTATTGAGTTTTTCTATGATATTCTCAGTAGCAGCTCGAAGTCTGGATTCGTGCCCGGTTAATGGCAATAGGCTCGCCCCCAATAGGGGGCGATATAGCCATTTGCTATATAGATAGAGAGAGATAGATAGAGCCTATTGCCATTATTTCAGTGTCTTGTAATAACAAGACACTGAAACATACCGGCGAACTGTGGGTGTACATAAATACACCTTTGCCTAATCCTTCGGAGAATACAGGCGCGATGGTACGATAAAAGTTATAATGAAAAAGAGCAAAATACTTGTATAGGTATAAAATTCAAACTTAGAATAAATATCAATTCTATACTTTATACATTTCTATAATTAAATTGTGGGCTTTAACAGCTATAGAAAATGTATTCCAGATAAAAATATCTAATCTCAGCTGCAATATATCACTTGCGGTAATTCCCGAACAGCAAGTAAATAGAAAAGCTCTCACGACAAAATTAAATTCCATACTTGTCGCCAGCATCCCGCTGCACCATCTGAACCACTTTCGGCGCGCATAAATCTCATAAATCTCTTCTAATAAAAACATTGTCATCCCACTTCACATTGCAAGATATATTAAAATATTAGCAATGTTAGAATAAAGTTGTATATTCACCGTTTCTTAAACTTTGAATATCTCAATGTTATTACAAAATAGTAATGCATCGTATGCCTGAAAAGTGATCCACTAAGTAGTTACATAATAATCTCATAAATCATTGAGTGTCTTGTCTGATAAAACAATATTTAAAATATTAGAAGAAACTTTTCTACACCTTTTATAATTTATTTTTATTCACGTTACGTATTATGGCAGTTGAGCTTTCAAAACATTGGAAACATTCGAATTATTGATTATTGAAATTTGATTTACAGTGTTTGCGTATATATTTGCCACAGTGACTATCAGAATAATATAAAATTCAATTAAATATCAATACAGAATATTTTGGAATTTATTGCTACTTAAATATATAAAATGGCGGGTCATTTGTCCCAAACTCTCGTTAGTAGTAAATTAGACTAATTAACCCCTGTGAGAGTAATAACTGTTTACAAACTCCAATTACGGTATTTGGTACAAATTATTGAATTGGTAACGTATAAAGTGAACACAATTGTATTGATAGTTTTACCTTAGCGTGGTGATTCGCTTCCAATGGATATTTATAGGACAAAAGTACGGTAAGAGTTTATGCTCGGTGCTTTACAAGAAAAATTGGAAATGTTTTCGTTCAATCAGACCACTAAAAGCACTTTAGGATCGACTAAAGTTAGCGATTTCTAAATGTTGATTCTACTAATGGCAATCGGCTGGAATGTTACCGGACTTTGCGAAAATAATAACTGTTTATTGCTTTTTCTATAAGTATGGACCACATTTCCCAAGTTTTCATAGGAAAGTCATTTCTTCAAAAGATGTGGTCGACTAGTAAAACATGGTGTACAATAATGTACAACACAAACCGGTGTACCTACACCTCTGCCTGACCCTTCAAGAAACACAGAGGTGATGTTATAATATTAAAATGACTACACTGATTAAATGCTTTCATCTGTAGGCGAATATGCGCCATATTTGCTCCACAAAATATATTTTCACAGATAATTTGAAAAGGTTTATATCGTATGAATTTTTCATACTTCAATCAGAAAAGGTTCGAAGATGAATGTAATAGAAAGAAAGAATTTCAAGATGATTTCTGGGGCAGAGCTGTACGAATTCATTCTGGTCTTTATACATTCTATAGATATTTTTTTTTGTACTATACACATATAAATAAGTTTTATTACACCAACTGGAATGAAATGAAGAAAGTCTAGAGAGAAGATAAGGAGCGGTACTGTTTATGAGATTTTTTTTCTATTTTATCTTAATTGATTGCCGAAACTAGGTAGCTACTCAGCTTTATACTAGATCTGTAATTGACCTATTACAGATAAAGGGAAAATTAAAAAACACTCTGTATTTATTGTATTGTTACTTAATCAGCATCACAAGCTTATAAGATCAAGCCCACAAAATTCGTGACCGGATTATGTTTAGAATTGGCTGGCGTGTTTGCTTTAAATAAATAATTGCGCGGAAGTCACAAAAGACTTTCAAATAACTCAAAAAAATAGTATCGGCATAAATCCTAATGAGGACAGAGCCTATTGCTTTATCCGGGCCTTAATTCATACTCAGAGTTGCTTAAGCTGCGGAACTTAGTAGAAAAACCCAATAACACTGCTCGACCCGGAAATTGTATCCATGACCTCTAGCGTAGCATTCACGCTTAGGATCTCTAGACTAAAGAGGCGATCATTATTATAAAATATCTCTTGAGATGATACACAAACACTGTGATTTACTTATAGATAATCAAATCAAGTCATATTGATATACACTCTTTTTTTAGTTTGAAAAGTTCAACTTGCCTGTGAACTAATAAAAAATGCATATTCATTCACGAAAAAAAATATTCGACCCCGGAATATTTCACTGTGTGACTGACGTCAATCACGCGTGGACAAATCTAAAATACACAGGATGAAACAGTGAGATTAATTGAATTGAATTCTATTGCCGCCCAAAATATCTGCCGACTCATAAAAAATATTCAAATAAATATTTGACTGACAGAGCCGAGCGCAATGTTCGGAATAGTGAAATGAATTGTTGTTGGAAAATGAAATTCCTAGTAATCCAAGCGATTTAATGATATAGGAAACGTGTTCAAGCGAGACAAACAAAAATTAGGTCACGGTAGCAACGCGGCGAACTATTTGTCATCATCATCAGCCTATATTCTGTTCCACTGCTAAGCACGGGTCTCCTCTCAAAATACCCTCTCTTGGTTTAGCCTACTGCGGGTTGGCCGACTTCACACGCTGCCGCTGTTGAGATAATCTCTCAGGTAAACAGGTTAAAATTCTTGTATATTTCATTTTAACTGTTGTTCTAGTTTTATATTTTTATTATTTTATCTTATCACCACATTACGAGAACTATAGAAATTTCGTAACGTATTCACGCTGCGGAATGTCTCTTGAATAGGGGGTAGGGTAGTAAAGCACATTTATACTTACATAACCTAACGACAGTTCGAGTGCTAGTGGCACCAAACAAAACACAAACAACAGCACTTAAGTCCTCTATTATAAAATCTAATTTGCATTAGCCACAACCTGTTTCAGCTATTCCACTTGGTACCACAAAGAAGTTCCCTAATTTCTTTATAGTTTTATGTAAATTGTGACATTATTTACTCTTGAGGTACCGACTTACTCATAAATAGAAGTTATTTTACCTACTTGAACTGTTAAAGTGTAAGTAATTGGTTAAGTTTTTTTAGTCACAGGACTTTTGCTGGCTTTAAGAAACATCGTCAAAGCGTTATAAGCCTGTGGGCCAAAAACTAGTTCTCTGTTCTGTATGCAACTTTTATAAATTCTTCAAAAAATCTATATATATTCAAGAAATTGTTAGTACCTATGCGTTCGTCTTTAGTCACTTATAGGATTGCGTTTGACCTTTAGTAAGTTTTTGAACATTTTGCACACTTTTGAGGTATCCGACAAAAAAACAACACAAAGGCGTTGAAACGCAACCCGAAATATTTGATCTGTTCACAAATTATGCGTATTTTATTTTTATTGTTATATGTATATACCTAAATTCTTGTGCATTAAGTCGTATCATAAATACTCGATTAAATAATTGGGTCCGATTAATGGCAATTGGTTCGCGCTCTATTACATGGGAGCTAAAAATACCGGTGAACTATTTATTTTTTTAAAAGCTTACTAGCAATGTGGGTCGCACATTACTAGTATTTTTGTTAACCCCTCGTACTAAGCTAAATGCTTGTATTACGAGTGGGTTCACGTCGGTAGTGCAATGGGTGAGTTTCGAACCGGCAACCACATGATCGCAAGTCCGACGCCTAGGCTACCGTCGCTTATTTCACACCCGTATACACCTCTGCCTAAGCGAACAAATAAAAATGAGGTAACCGAATGCGTTCAAGTTATTTTATCTTTCATGAGCATTTCGGACTTCACAGTCTTGATAATTAAGATAGATTAACCTCTGGCGGACGGAAGTACCGAAGTATTATCGATTGATATTAGTCAAGAAAGCGATGACTTCATAAAAAAGTATTTTTAACCAGTATTCAGAGTATTCAGAATCGAAGCGGCCACATTAGAATTCAGTATTTTTGTACTTAATAAAAGCTGCTATACGCCTTTAAACCCTGAAAGGATAGGCAGAGGTGTGCACGCATAACTACAGTCTACACATCAAGCTAAAGGTACTTAATTTCCAGTATAATGTGACCCTTCAATGTTACGAAAATTATTATTATTAGCAAGGCAATAGCTAAAGACGAGATAATGAAAAAAAAAATTGATCTCTCTCTTTCGACCGATCCGGTGTTTTACTTCCATTCGTAACTAACAAAATGTCTAGCAAACCTTTCTATGTTTTTCTTGCAAATTATTATAATGGGGGTTCCTACTTTGCATTGTACGGTCATGTGGTTATATAAGTCCGTGATTTACCTTTCTTTCGTTTTGTTTTTCCATGGTCAGAAGTAAGAGATCAGCACTAATATTAAACCTTGAAAAGGGATATGTGAGGAACTTAGCAAAAGTATTTTACAACACAACAATAACATGCTTGAATGTTTTAAAATGTTGTAATAATTGGATATATTAGACAACCCTATTGAAATTCCTGCATGGATTTAAAATGAGTAAAAAATTTTAAGACTGCCTTATTAGTCTAGTGGTCCTAAGCGCGACTGCTACGCTAGAGGTCCTGGGTTCGATCCCCGGGTCGAGCAAAGTGTTATTGGGTTTTTATATGAAATACCCAGTAGCAGCTCGGAGTCTGGATTTGTGCCCGGTTAATGGCAATAGGCTCGCCACCTATTACATGGGACCTAAACATACCGGCGAAATGGGGGTGTACATTAGTACACCTCTGCCTAACCCATCGGGGATACAGGTGTGATGGTATGTTATGTTATGTAAAATTTATAAAGATATATGGGCTTAGTCTCGTACATCACAAAACACTAGGCAAGTGTTTTGTGATGTACGAGATTTTTTTTCCTAAATTCATAATTTAGAATTCGAGCTCATTCTCGTTTTTTACAGAAAAAACTACGCGACAACATCTTTGAGCTCGAATAATACAAAAGCAGAATGAATTGGATAATGCGCAACTCAAATAGCTGCCAAATCGCGATATTACGTCGCCAAGAGGTTTTAATGGCGTTATAAAAACGGATTTCAGCACCAGACCCAATTCAATTTTGCATACAGCTAATTAAAAGATCCTGCGGATTATTCAGTCGGTGGCCAAAAGCAGGTTTATTAATATTAGGCCCGTTTTACACATGAAAGGGTTGGAGTGAAGTACGTTTCACTTGGCTATCTATCGTAGCAAAATGGTTTACTTCTCGGGTCTATTGAGAAGAGGATCCTGGAGGCAACACCTTTACAAATTTTGTATCGTATCGCCGAGGGACGAAATAGTTCTCGTTGAAACGGCGACCGGGCTCCCCGAATACGAAACTCCGATGTTGAATAGAAAACCAGTTTTCGAATACACTGTTGACTTGACTATTGAGTGTATGTCCTACGTATGGTTATCCCCTAAAGTAAATAAAAACGTGTATCATTTTCCTTACGTGATTGAATAGTTTTGGTATTCCAGATAAACAAATTATTAGTTTTACTTTACTTTACTACTTTTTTTTAAACTACTAAACTAATGATATCTCAAATTAGTATAGCCAAATCAATCTATCCGAAAAACTTACTCGAACCTACATGCGTCGGCTTCAGTTATACATTTCCCACGACACTATCTTTTTAACAAGTTCTGTTATTGATTGTACTTTCGTGCGCGAGTCGCTGAAATGAATGGGTATTTATTTAAAATTTACTACACTCATTCGGGGTGAAATCAACACAGATTCATTTATATTACAGAGTACTCAGTGTACACTTTGTTATAATAACGCTTGAAAACATGCTTGTACAAGGAAGATGCGCAGAAATTTACTGCGATAGGCTGGTTGTATCTATTCTTATCTCGAATCATTTATCTTTTCTTATCTTTCACATAAAACTGGATAATTCTCACGTTGATAGAATACCATTGTAAACAGAAGAAAAATATGTCAAACATTATATTCAAGGAAGTATCTATCTGTAGAGTTACTACATGCTCTTCTCAGTAAGACCAACTATTTTGAATAATCTGTTTACTCGTCAAACGTACGTCAACAAACGTCTAATGACATGAACCTTTGTTGTAGGTATGTAGGATGGGTTCAAGTCGATAGCACAACATATTGAGGGCGAACTTATGATCTCCCGTTTACTAATCTAACGTTTAGCGGTTGGTCTACTTCCACTTCGACTATAGTTACGTAGTAAGTTTGAGAATAACTACAGATTAAACTTCCGTTGTGTCAATATTTCCATAGTATTTGGCAATGGGTGCTGGCCAGCGGACCCGGGCCGCTGTCGTCTCATACGCACAAATAGTTGGTTATTATAACTTCTGAACTAGCGATTACCCTAAAGTAGTTAAGTCTAATTTGTGTTTAAACGGTGTTACAATGCCGATGGAGAAATTACTTACATAAGTTACATACGAGTATATTACAGTTGGAAACTCTACTACATATTATACCTATAGGTACCTATTAAATTTGGTATTAGCGGATTGATGATTTTATATCTCGCAAAATATTTATAGTTTTAAATATTTATAAATCTTAGGAAATGTAGGATATTAAGAAAAACTATTTACAACTCGCCCTGAAAACTAAATCTACCATATTCATGTAAGGAAGTTTCTTTTTATTTTATAATTATATACTAGCTTACCCGACAGACGTTTTCTTTTCTTCGTTATGAATTTTCAACTCGAACTGAAACAAATAAAAAATGCATGAAGTCACTCGTTAAGTTTTCTAAGATTTTTCAATTCTCTTCGCAATTTGCTTTTTTCCCTAAGAACCTTCTACAAAGTATTAGAAAACAAAAAAAAAGGTAAATGAAATCGGTAAAGTCGTTTTAAAGTCAATATGGCGTTACCAAGAGAAATAAAGATTAATTTTTACTAATATTACTATAGATATTTTATTTTTATTTTATAAAAAAAATATTACACAAGTTGCACGCATTGGTTCAATTCACACGACGGAACCCAGTTCGGAGTTTGCTCCATTAATGGCAAAAAGCTCTTATAATTTAGGTCTTTTTATATATGAGACCAAAAAACACACCCTCAAACTCTGTCGAATCCTTCGGGGAATACAGACGTGACAGTATGTTTGTGTAAAAAGAAAAAAAACAACACAAAAAAATGTGCGTGTTTGAACCTTTAAGGAACACAATTCTGATACTTTTTGTTTATATAAAAGGTTTCGTATTGATATAAAAATCCGGGAAATAAAAATAAACGCAGTTGCTACTGAATAAAAACGCAGAGGTAAATTTAATGTTCCAAAACATTTTGCTATTGATATTTTGAGAGCATTACACCAATTGAATTAATCTTACATATCACGCTGGTTTAATTTCCAGTAAAAAATCATACTAAAAATATTAGCAGTGGAATAATTTATTTTATTTGTATTTAAAAAAAATTGCCAATTCTTCACACTAAGACCAACTTTTTTTTATTTATCACGAACAGGAATTTTAGGCTGCTATTTGATTTTATTTCAAATCTTTGAATATTTTGTACTTATTTTAACCCCTTGATTTGTATGCTGTCAGATTTTCTTGGAAGAACAACATTTTTTTTCTTGATCTTAGTTTTTTGTAGTGTATCATATTATCCTAGTACACGGTAGCTTCAATGTCATTAATATTCATCGTAAAAAACGCAAACATTATTTTTTGACATTGATTTATGTGCGCTGCTGGCAATGCATGCACCACTGTGCCCGCATAATAGCTCCAACAAATATGAAAATTTTCTAACAGCTGGATAAATATTTGGATATTTTTTGACATTCGATTTTGCATATTATGTTTATGTAATCATTAATCATTATACACGATATCATCAAGGCATTTTAAAATATTGTTTCTTTGTTAATAAGAAAGTTATTTTGAGTATATTGTGTATAAAAAAATATGCAAGTTGGCAAAAGATATTAAAAATGTGTACGGTACTAAAAAGTAAAGATATAGATGTAAAATCTTTTTTTAATTTTACTAAAAATACAGTATGCTAATTAGCGCGAACCTGTGGGGTCGAACATTTTAATATGCATGCCTTTTTCATATTCAATTTTGTTTTAATTAATGTTCGCATTCGCATTTTTATCAATCCTAATGGTATAATTACCCCGCGTTTCCACTGACAACAAAACATATTGCAAACTCAGATCAAATAAAAAGTTAAGATGGAACTTTGCGAACAAAGAAGTGAGGCCGGATAAAACTACGCCTGTCTCTGTTTGTCTATTTGATTGTACGTGCATCACGCAAAAGGTACGGCACGAAATTAAATGCGGTTTTCACAGTTGTATTGCTAGATGTCCAAATTAAAATCTGCTGTATAATTTCAATGTACACCGCCTAGAACGCAGAGTTACAGTTAGTAAATCCGTTTGGGACGCGAGTGAAGCCGCGAGCAACATCAAGTCGTTTATATATTCTACTAACTAAGAAACTCTTTAAAGTAAACACAGCAATCAAGTTGTAGTTAAGACTGCCGCTTGTAGTTAAACTAATGTAAATTGTGGACGTCTCCAAGGGATGCACGGAGCTAGCAAATTTTCCCGTATGCGACTTCCATTTCCTTTGAATGATTTGCCAAGTTCGCTCATATATGCGGCGTCAGTGTCTCGAAACTAGGCGGAACTTGTGAAATACTGTTACACATTCAAATTAAGGCGATGGTATCTTGGCTGTTTTCAAATTTCTTTTTAAATAGGTCATAGAATTTGGTAGGTATTTTGATTAAATTTATTTATGGTACTTTTTTCATATAATATCATTTATAATGATTAGGTAAGCAAGAATCGTGGCAAGTGGCGTTTTTTAGGGTCTGCCTCCTTCCCCTTCCACCCTTCTAGGGTATTTTTTTTTAAAAGCTTACTAGCAATGCCGGTCACGCATTACTAGTATTCTTGTTAACCCCTCGTGCTAAGCTAAATACTTGTGTATGTATCTGTTATGCTGTAAATGTATGTATCGATACAATAGGTACCTATGTTTGTAAATTAAGAAACTGCAGATAATCCTCCTAAGTATACCTAAGTACTGAGTTATGAACCTTTTATTTATTACAACTATCACTGACATTAAGTGAAGGTATTGGGGTGGTACCACTTCTTGTAATTGCAACCGTTTTAAAATTTAGAGAAAGGGATTTCGCTCTACACATTAAATAGCGCTATGCTTTTTTCACAACCTGAAAATGATAACACATTTTGGTATGGACTCACCACAACCTCGCCAACAATACCGAATTTCAGCAAAAAGTGTCTTTCCTACACAAAGTCGCTGAAAATCACTTGTTTACGAAGCTAGTAAGTAATATGCAATAAAATAGAAGTTATGTTCAACGCCGCAGAACGAATAATTTGTAAATTTGGTACATCCGCGGATGCATTCTACATTCTTCACCGTTTTTGTTTTGCACAAACCTAACAGAAAAAAAATCATAGTATAGTAAAAATACAAAAACTGTGCATATTGCATGCATTTACTCTATAATCAAACTAACTACCATACATTTCAACTTGTTGTGATTTTGTAAATAATTGGCAACTTTACAGGAAAGTTAAAAGCAGTCATCGTTGTTGCAAAGTTTTAATATTTATGTGTAAAAATATTATTAATAATTTCCCTCGATTTTAGGGTTCCGCAATCTGAAAAGGAAAACAGGCATCTAATAAGATCACTCGTTATTCTGCCATGGTGGATTTTCTCAACGTTGATAAGGGTGTTGAGTCGAAACGTAGGCGTACCTCTACGTAGTTATATAGATTGCTGCTCACCCAATTTTTCAACAAGTTGGTGAAAGAGATATTGTGCACGCGTGTGCAGTGATTTTAAGTTAAACCCTTCCTATATTATAGACATATTGCAAGGTCTGTTTTGGGCTCCGGAGGCCGGTATGGGCGTCGGTGAATTAAATGGCAGTAAAAAACGTATTTAAATAATGAATAAATAGAAGAAGCTAGAATCCCAGTTGAGTGATCTGCGAATATATAGCTGTAGGTATGCTGTATGAATTTTATACCATTTCGTAAAAAAAAATGTAGGCTCAAATTATATTGATAACATATTGACAAAGTGAGGATCGAAAATAAAACACTCCTTATAATTTTATGTTCCATAATTAATGATGCACTTGTACGCAATATATATAATAACGCAAGTAACAATATAAGCGATTGCGTGGAGCCCTGGAGGCCAAACTCCTCCCTTAGTTCCCTTTCTCCCTCCCCTCCCTTTTTCTTACTAAAATTACTTTTAACAAAAACGTTAAACCGCCTTCAAAAAATAATAAAATAATTTTGTCTAAAACAGTTTGGGAAGTCGGTGGCGAAAACAAAAGACCCACTCAAATAGAAGTCACCAACTTTCCAAACTGTTTTAGATTTTTTAGTGGAAAGTTTTGTTTAGAAGTACTTGTTAGCCAACTAAACGCACTGCTCCAATAAGACAGCAATGTTTCGGAGTAAACGATAATATCATCGATGTAAACAATTTTTAGATTTTTGTTAATATTTTCAAAACTGCTCTACCGATTTCGATAAAACGGATTTAAACGGGTCCACCTCTTAAGTATGACCTACCAAACAAAAAAATAATCATTAAAATCGGTCCACAATTGGCGGAGATATCGCGTAACAAACATACAAACAAAAAAAGTCGAAGTTGAAGTCGGTTGAAAAGGGTCGGCAACGCATCTGCAACTCCTTTGGTAGTGCAGATGTCCATGGGTGGCGATGAGAACTTACCATCAGGTGGCTCGTCTGCTCGTTTGCCATGCTATCCCATATAAAAATGACGCTGACGTTATCAATATGTTACGTCAACATTTTCATTCTTGACCCTCTATGTTTTTATATTCAGTATCAATACGAAATAGTTCGTATGCTCCTCCTGGCTCCACTTGCGTCGTAAGTTCGTAACTAAATAACTGAAACTTTACGTACATATAGCCAATATTTTAATGGGTTATTTTATATTAATATGTAATTAACTAACCCATAAAAATATTGGCTATATCTGCGTAATGTTTTAGTTAATATGTTCATAAACGCGTTACACCCCTGGCAGAGCAAGAACATGACAAGAACAAAACAAAAAGTGCTTATCTACTTTATATTCATTCTTTATACCCTTGTAGGGTACAGGGATACGATTATTAAAGTGATAATTATTTCAATTTTAGCATTTTTATTTTACTAGGAGACTACAGCCCCGGAAACCATTTTCAAGTGGAAAATACGATAGTTAATATAATAGTTAATTTTATAGACATGATTGCACCGGGCTACGGTGTCAAACGGTTGCAACAATTTAGTTTAATTACAGGCGTAACAACTTGCAAGTTACTTAAACTGTCTCCTCTTCCAATAAAGATACTAGAACTACACGAGAGAAAGCGGAAACTGTTGCTCTTTATAAATATATGCATAATATTTAAGAGGAAAGAGTTTATTTTCTCTTAAACGACTTTGAGTGCTGCCAAAGCAATTACTGGTGAATTTTGATACGGTTTCCAGTTTTTCCGTGGAAAATGATATTCTTATGAAATAATTTCAATATGTTATGGATATTCAAATAACATAAATTGTATTAACTTGTTTATGAATATCAGAATTCACCATTTTATCACTTTTTAGGTTATGCAGATGTTATAGGCTACAGTTTCGTAGCAACGTAGCGTGCTACGAAACCGTAGCCGTAGGGACAACTTACCGTAACGACTTAGGAAAAGCATTTGCAGCGCTTTACTTGAACTAAATTTTATTACTAACTTAAAAGTTATCACGCAATATTCACAAAATTATCAAAAAACGCGGATATATCGTCATAGATTCTCCTACGCCATAGGAACTCGAGTCTAACATATAGCCGAACTCATAGCGGCTCAAAACAGCACTTGCTTTCCTTTGCCATTTCCATCAGGCGGGTTACTCGTAAATACTTGTTTGTCATCTTAGTTCAATATAAAAAATAAGGGAAGTAGATTTAAATAAAAGTATTTGTTTACTAATAATATTTTTGAGCCCGATATCAGATAAAACATAGTCAGTAATTTTAGTCAACTGAGGTAAATGAATTACAGGGGTGCTCATACACGATGGTGGGTAGCAACTATTTTCGACTTTATCATAGCTTTTTCTGACTTATTATTAGCAACGCTAGACAGGCATCCATTATTTTCATTCCTATAATATCTTTATTTCATTTATAATATCTTTATTTGTATAGTTGGCGAGTTTAACTTTTGCACTTCATATTTTATTTCATCAATTTAAAACCCAATTATAAACATCGACTTTTGCATAGCGCAGTACTTGTTTTCATGTGATTTTGTTTTGGCGTGCATTAATTAAAATCAAAACGCCACAGGTAAAAGTTCAACGCAAATTAAATCCAGTGAAAACAATATTTCAGCTTTATGAATTATATTTTCAATCTTTGCTTATGCGTGGCCCGTTTGCGAAGCACTTAGCATTCAGCCGGCCCGACTGGTTACTTTATAGACAAATATTTCACTGTAACATACGAGCCACGCAAATAAAACCGAGCATTTTTTCCCCACATTTATTTTGTCCTTTGAAGTTGGCACTTTATTTAATGCTGTGTTAGTTTTTATTTTTCCGCCAAGTCAATAGACACCTAAGTTTTTTACACGAACCACTTAATCATTTAATTAGTCTCGTCTCAATATTCTATAGACACAATGTTAATTTGAGTCAGTTTTCACCCGTGAAAGACTTAATAATACTTAAGCTCGCTCATAATAGACACCGCTATTTGTTTCAACACTAAACAGGCACAATTTAGCGTTCGACTTACAACTTAGTCTACGAGTTAATATTCCAACAAAAACAAAGACGTTATTTCTCCGCCTTTGAGTGAGTGAGAACTTAAGTATGACACGGCGAACAATCCGGTCCTACGAAATACTGAGAATATATTCAAAAGGGATATCTCAATCTTTTGTGATGTGATAAAACTTTTTCTAACTATTTTCACATACATGAGAATATTGAATTTATGAGATAGTATTGTTATATTAGACTCCGATAGCAGTATTCACTTTAGCAGCAGTAGCCACATTGTGAACTGGGGCACGCTCAGTGCCATTTTTCAAAATCGGAACGGCATTTCCAAAGACCATGTTGTTGTTACCTGGAAACCGTGCTTCTCACCCGGTCCCGCGGTTGCAACAACTTGACCAATGATGTCTGCAATAATCATAAATTAATTTCGAACTAGGTATTAATCCTAAGCGATGACGTGTAAATTTGGCATAAGTGTCGCTGTTATCATTCATTACACAATACAATACGACAACACTAATTATGAGCATCTGTATATGAAGTATGATATTATGTAGTGCTGAGTGGATGCTCTCGCTCGCATTGAGCCACTGAGAGCCCTCCGCCCACAATTTACACAGAGCATTATTCGGTGATGCTCAGACCACTCGCCTCGAACCACTTAATGCTATCTAAAATTGCTTTAATGTTTTAGCACCAACCCCGATTGAGCGAAAGAGAATTTGAGCGTATTTAATGTTCGACACTACGCTGGAGCGATTATTTGCAAAAAAAAGTACAGATAAACGATAGCTGTTACTTGCTTGTCATTAAGTTTTTATGCTTTGCGGACTCATTTTGCCCGAGCTCTTTTCCGATTTGAAAGTGCTGAGCGAAGTTCACTGATATAAAAGTTGATTTTGTCATAAAAACGTCGCTCCGTCCGATTGAACGGCAAGTAATTAAATATGGAACGATGATACTTTATTGATATTGCTACTAGGAATTATTAATTAAGTGTATGCAACACCAGTAATCCAATAAAGCAAGGTTTATTACAACTTATTATGCATCTATTACAAATTAATGATCATTGATTAAATGGAATTTTATTGAAAAGTTACTTCGTGCTTTGTTGATTTCAATGTTTATCCTGTGTGTAATAATTATATTCGAGCTTTTTATTGCGGCACTGTACTGTACACTGTAGGCAGGGAATTTATTCCATGACCAAAAACACGGATCCGGGTAAATACAAACAAAATGGAATAAAGTTATATTTTTGGGCCGATAGTGCATAATAAATCAATAGCATACCCAGATAATTATTCACATTTTGTCATTTTTTGTAATGAAACCAAGTTATAGGTTTCCAGTTAGTCCAGGATCTATGAATATTGGTATTTAATTTATCACTCTATTAAACGGTGAAGGAAAATCATGAGGCAACCTGCATGTTTGAGAGATTTTCTTGACGGTGTGTGAATTCTGACAACCCACAATAGTGAATTATTACCTACCGCCTATGGCCTAACCAATCTCACTCTGAGAGAGGGTCCGTGCACAGTAGCATAACACTTAATGGGCTGATGATAATGATAACAATGAAAACGAATTTTACTTGTTGTGTAAAGCGTCATCAGTCTTTAAGAAATCATGTTTTGATATACTTAAATCCAACGTCTTCGGATTTAAGAAGGTTTCAACATAAGTGAACAGACTCTATTATCTGATGAACTTCTTTCACCATTACAACGGACAATTTTGGTGAGAAAAACCCTTAGCTTCTGACTACCGCAACAATGTTAATTATATAAATTGTATATATATAATTAAATATATGATATCAGATTCCGATAGCTGGACTTTCGCTACAAGGAATCATTGACAATATCCTAGGTTATAAAAACAAAAAACAAAACACAATAGCTAGAAATTGTATCACAACATTTCTAACTTCTCTTGGCGAGTGTTACGTGTTGTTAACAAAAATGCTTGTAAGCTCAAGTATCCAGGGCACGCCTATAAGCCCGTGTTACCCCAAAGTGATACATGGCGCGCCCTGACACCGTAAATAATACTAAGTGTTCGTATAAATATCCGCAATCATTGAGGGACACTCTCAAAGATATTTTTACAACTTCGCCATTAACCAAACAGGAAAATTTGGTAAAATACTTAGCGAATAGTTTTAATTTGTCTTTACCTTGCTCTTCAGGAAAGGACGATCAAATAACTAAAGAGGAAATAGGTACGAAACACACAAAAGGACAAAAAGCGATTCGAATGACACATTTGACGTATTACTTACTGGTTTTGTAAAGTAAATTGATGGGAAATCTACGTTTATCCGGCTTACGTGGTAAAACTTTTTTTTTTTTATGGGATAACTCGGCAAACGAGCTGGCGAGCTACCTGATGGTAAGTAGTCATCGCCACCCATGGACATCTGCAAAACCAAAGGAGTTGCAGATGCGTTGCCGAGCCTATTTAGGGAAAGGGAGGGGAAGGAGAAAAGGAGAAGGAAGGGGATTGGGGGAGGAATTGGGCCTCCGGCCCTCTCGCTCACCGAACGAAGCACAGTAACGAAACGCTACTACTCGGACGTCGGTCTTCTGCGAGAGTGTGGTACTTCCCCGGTCGAGCCGGCCCATTCATGCTGCGAACAGTGTGGCCCTACCACAAATTAAATTTATTTTATAAACTAAAAAAAAATCAGTTTCAGTAGCTAGGGCGTCGGACTTGCGATCATGTGGTTGCCGGTTCGAACCCCACCCATTGCACTACCGACGTGAACCCACTCGTAACACAAGCATTAAGCTAAGTACCTACTATGGGTTAACAAGAATATTAGTAATGTGTGACCCACATCGCTAGTAATCTTAAAAAAAAGCTGAGGAATTATACTCGTAAATGTTCCAATCAAGACCTCTGTATAAAACGAAAATATGTTGGCCAACGATTATTCCTGTACCATCGGTGCGATATCCGAAATCTTAATAAGACATACATACGGTATGTAAAGAATAGAAAAACTACGCCAAAACCTTGACACTCAAGACTAAATTATTCATAAAGATTTGGACCTTACAATATGTTTAGCAATTTGCGAGGTCACGTTTGCACAACACAAACAAACTAAGATATACTATGCCCTCGGCGTTCACGAGCATCTTAAATTATATTATATTGTTCTATGTGTTAATACGCCGTCGCCTTAAGCCCTTTAACCCTTTTAAATAACTTTAGGTCATAAAATAGTTTACTTACCTACTTTGGATTGGGTAAGTCCTTAGAGGTTTTGTAAGTCTTACGTGAAGAGTCGAAAGTAATACGTGAAACTTGAATTGTTTCCTGGCCCATTTATTAATTTATTTTATAAGTTTTGAATTCCAGGAATATTTTAAACTTCCATAGTTCGATCTAGTAAGATACTAATTATTGATTAAATCTTTGCTTAAGGTGAAATTTATGATTGTCACAAACATTACACATGGATTTAATTTTACATAGATCTTTATCTCATTCTTCACTAGTGGGGTTTGCTGGCGTCCAGAATTTATTTTCTAGTGTGTCTGATATTACCTATTCCAATTATTATTCAATGCATCAAAAAAAACCATTCAAGCAATAAACAAATATATCCATACTCATATTATAGACAGGAAATAATTGTTGATGTTGATTACAAACAAACAATTATTTATAAACTCAGAAACTCCTGAAACGATTTTAATAATTATCTCAATAATAGAAAGCTACATTATTTCAAAAAGCCAATAACACTGCTTGATCTTGAAATCGAACATAGAACTTGTAGCGTAGCAGTCACGCTTACGACTGCTACTACTACTAATATGCAGTAAGCTACTTTATTGTAAAGATAACTAGATTTCTTTAACACAATTCGTGGAAAAGTTGGAAAGGGCTTATACCTGTCCATGTTTACTCGCTTGTCGACGTTTCTTTATTTACGTGGCCTCCGCCTTTCTCACAACACTGACGCTCTCACAGACGAAAGCCTGATTTAATTAGTGTTGTTAGTACAGTTGCGCGGAGCTTGCAAATAATCTGAGTTTTGCTACGAGCACCCTCGCCTCGCCTCACCACGTTAAACCGCCTGTTTTTTTCTTTATAGTTAATAGACTCGTAACTTTGAACTCTTTACTTCAAACTAGGCGTTAATTAAATATTAAGGACCGTTAAAACTGCCGCTGGATAATTAATTGGCTTTCTTTACGGTCTCAAACGGCCACCTGAATATAGGTTAAATATGGGAGCCGCTATTCACACAATTTAATAAGCTGGAACGTCAAGAAAACTGTGAAGCAAGATGAAGTGACAGGGCACATAGCTCTCTATATCAAAATAAATAAATATCTCTCATAGGTTCTCGAGTTAAGACTAGTCGTTGGAAAACGTAACGCAGGATGGCCTCTGACGAGCTGGGCAGACGACCTGGTGAAGGTCTGATGCAGGCGGCAAATAACCTATGTACCTAGGTAGATATGTGAGAGTCGCGTGCCAATACAAAAAAATATTAACTTGTAATTTTATCTAAAGGCGAAACCTTTACTCAGCAGTAGATCTTCTTTGGCTGATAGGATGATGGGGATGATGTAATATAAGTGCCTAAATGTATTCTCTAGTGTGTTAACAAAAAAAACTATTAACGAACCATAAGTAGCCAGCATATTTTTTTTATTATTTGTACAAGAAACGTTCTGTTCCCGCCAGGCTCTGAATAAAAGGAATATGCGTCTCTTTCTTTGAAGGGGTCCAGCGTTCGCACCCCTTTAAAGAACGAGACGTTGCCTCGACTAAATATGAAAATACTTTATAACATTGAGTATAAAGTTACTTTATCGATTACAGCCACATTTCCTACTTTTACCTTGCAACCCACTCTAGTTAAGTAGACATTTATGACAATGGCATGGAAGTAATAGGTACTCCCCTGTCACTACGTTTTCACTTCATGAAATATATCCGCAACCCTATCACCTGCAGCACAGAACGCATTGACTTTTTATTACTGGAAATTGTTTTTTATTCAATCTGTCCTAATATCTCGAATATTAGGACAGATCACAATCTTTTTGTTTGGTTATTTGTGATCGATAGCTGTAAAACTACTGAACCGATTTTAATATTTCTCGCCTTTGAAAGCTACAATATTCACGATAAATATTGATTATCCCGATTTATTGATCCGCTGGATAGGCGAAACCACGGGCCGCTCTTTAGTACTAAATAATTACACGAATTAAAAAAAACCTGTCATTTCTATGTTGATAATTATTTTTGCAAAGCTTTATCTCGGTGGCTATAAGAGTGTTATCTTTTGACATTTCTTGAATGACAAAGCGGAGCGGCTCCATAACCATCCAATTTGCATAACCTAATTTCTCGTGGCTGCGTCAAATTGCTGACAGATCTCAAGCCCGCACTCCGATCATAATGGATGGGACGTCGATTCCGATAAGACCGTAAACTGACAAGAATATATTTGGTCATTAAACGTACGCTCAATATTAGATACTACCCATTTTGCCTACTGGTCTTAAATATAATCCATAACAATAAATTCAACAATAACTGTCTTAATACGTGATTCGAGTGGGCTGCCTTAAAATTGAGTCCATAATTAAACCCACAGTTACAAATTATCTAGCTTGATCAGCGGTGCAGGTTGGCAGAGTTTACACACACACCTTAAACTTCTTTAAAAACCTTTTCGACCTGCAGATTTTCTCACCAGCAGAAATGCGAAATACGGGAAAAAACAATTTTGTTCATTACTAGCTATGCCATTCATCCTGGATTTTACCCGCGGTAATCTCGTATTTCACAATCCTATGGGAATTTCCCAAAATTCCGCCTCGTGTTCACCTACGTTTTATATTTAAGCAACTCTTGTACAATATATTAGGCTTCTGAGTGCCTCTCAGCCAGTGTTAGTTGATGTAGATATAAACGTAAACGCACCTCATTTTAAAATAATTTAAAATTGGAACCCTCGCTGTGACCACGGTGTCTGTCCACTTAACTTTATCCTGTCCGCCTGTCCCTCCCATTTTACAGACTGATGCAAACGCCTGATTGTTGTCACGGCTACATTTTTCGTCCTAAATAAAGTATAAAAAGTTAAGAATCTTTTCCATGTTAAATGCCTATCATGTTTTTTTTTCCTTTTTGCGGAAGGAGGAAAAAGCGCTTATTGTATTTGAAATGAATCATTGATGCATTGTGCCAAGTTTTATTGTTAGATGCTACGTATCACCACACCTGTATTTCCCGAAGGGTATGGCAGAGGTGTACTTAATGTACAACCGGTTCACCGGTATGTTTAGGTCCCTTAAAGTAGCATCAGACATCTTTAAATATAACTGTCTCATCAGGGTAGTAGTCGGGTGGATTTACAAAATATTAATTTTGAGTGTTAATTGTTTTTTTTTATCAAGTTTTTTTTTTAACCTCCTTTGCGCAACACATACTTTAGATTGTTCTATATACATTTAGTTATAACTTGTAAGTTATAAAATAATAAAATTATTAAGCTGAAATGATAAAATGATAAAAATAGTGACGCGAAAGTTATTTAATTCTTCATTGTATTTATACTTTGTTCATTTAAATATGCAACAGCCTTACCAAATGCAAACCAATTCGTAATTTAGTAGCTATTATTTAATTTTTAAAGTAAAACAAGAAGAATCGCAAAATCTGTCATATTTAATCATAAAATTGAAATCCACCCAGACTTTAGCGCGACTGCTACGCTAGAGGTGTCGGGTTCGATTCTCAGGAATCGCATGTGACATTGAGTTTTTCTATGAAATTGTCAGTAGCAGCTTAGTGTTTGGCTTTGTTTCCCGTTACTGGCAAGGCAATTGGCTCGCCCCCTATAACATGGGAAATTATAACATGGGATCTGACATACCGGCGCAATGTGGGAGTATAGGTAGGTATTGTTGTGGGAGTATAAAGACGGGTTTCTTTGTCCTAACCTAGAGGTTATCATGAAGTCATTTACTGTAACACTACTGGGCACGATTCCCCTCTTAAAGTGAGAGGGAATAGGCTATAATCCACCACGCTAGCCTACTGCGGGTTGACGGTTGGCAGACCTCACGCCGCGCCGTTGAGAAAATCTCTCAGGCATGCTAGTTTCCTCACGATATTTCCCTTCAACATTTTATTTATTTATTTATTTATACTTAAGTACAAAACTGTACAAGGCGGTCTTAATGCCTTAGGCATTTTCTACCAGACGACCTTTGGGTGGTGCAGAGACGATCTCGGTAGATGCACTAAAAGGGATAGGAGTGACAAATATGTGGCGAAAATAGGTATTAATAAAACTTAAAAATTTACATAATATGCAATACATACATTTTACTATTATATACTTATATATAGAATATACCATAAATATAACTATAAACTTACATAAATACAATACATATAAAAGGAAACAATAAATCAGTTCCGAAACGAATCCAACTGTGTCTTGTCCAGCAAGTATTTGCGCACATTAGTTTTAAATGATTGCCGGCTGTTGAGCATCCTGATTTCAAGAGGAAGAGCGTTCCATAACAGAATAGATTGGACGAAGAAAGTGGAGTGTATAAAATCCGAGTGGTGAGAAGGACAGTGAAGAAGTCGATTATTAATTGATCGAAGGTGTTTATTGTGGAAGGAAGAAGTATACTGGAAATGGGAAGTTAAATAAGATGGGCAATTAGGTGAAAACAGTATAGAGTACAGAGTAGTCAGTGCCCTCAAGTGTCTGCGTTGACGAATGGGTAGCCATTTCAGGTTGATTCGATACTCTGAGACATGGTCATATTTACGGAGATTAAAAACGAATCGAATGCAATTGTTGAGAAGGCGATCCAGTTTATTGAGAAGATCTGCATTCAGGTCAAAGTAACACACATCCCCATAATCAATGGTGGGGAAAATCAAGGTTTCGACAAGCATTGCTTTGATGTGCCCTGGCAAGAAATTTTTAAGGCGATAGAGAGACCGTAAAATACCTGTCACTTTTTGGCTGACGCTTGAAACTTGAGTTCGCCAATTCAACGTTGCGTCAAAGTTCAAGCCAAGATCTTTCACGCTAGCAGTAACAGGAATGGTAATGCCATTGTAGACAATAGGTGGAATAACAACATTGCTCATCTTGCAGATATTACGATGGCTGCCTAAAATTATAGCTTGGCATTTATTAGGGTTCACTGCCAAACCAAACCTATCAGCCCAGTCCCTGATTGAGTCCAGATCTTGGTTAACAGCTTCAATCGCACCGGATAAATCTTCCACTCTAGCTTGAGAGTACAGCTGTAAGTCATCGGCATAAAGATGATACGCACACTGAAGCTTTTGGGTAATTAGATTTATAAAAATAGAAAAAAGTAGAGGAGATAATATGCCACCTTGGGGAACCCCAGTTTCCAGTTTACACCAGGCTGAGAACGACTCCTCAACGTGGACTGATTGCTGGCGATCCCGAAGATAAGATGAAAACCATTCCAGCACTTCAGGAGAGATCCCAAGATTAGAAAGGATGGACAAAAGGATATCGTGACTGACGGTATTAAAAGCATTAGAGAAGTCAACTAATACCAGTACAGTAACCTTAGTGTCTTCCATGCCATCCCTAATATCGCCAGTCACTTTAAGGAGAGCAGTAACCGTACTATGACCTGGCCTAAAACCAGACTGATAAGGGCTTAAGAGTTTATTTGTGAAAATGAAACGGGAGAATTGTTTATGAACACAAGCCTCTAGGACTTTGGATAGAAAAGGGAGTATAGAAATTGGACGAAAGTGACTGGGAAGAGAAGGGTTCGAAATCTTAGGCAAAGGTAAAACATGGGCGTTGCGCCAAGTGGAGGGAAACGAACTGGTTTCATGAGAAAAAATTATGATGTGGGTGATTGCAGGAAGAATGTGGTCCAAAACTGTGGTGATCATATTTCGACTGATGCCGTCGCAACCCACAGCTTTAGATTTAATGGACAGGATAATCTTCTTAATCTCGCCCGAGTCAACTGGAGAAAAGCGAAAGGGTTTTACATTGGGACGCGTTAGACCATTAATGAAATTTATGGTTTGATATTTGGTAAGACTATCTAGTGGAAAAGAAGTGGAGAAATGATTGTTAAGATTATCTAAACCAATAGAATTTGGAAGGTCTAAATATCGCGGTTTGCCAATACCTAGAGTTCCTAGAAACTTCCAAATATCTGCAGAAGAAGAGGAAGAGATGTTTTCTAGAATATGGCGGCGTTTAGCGTTACGTATCATTTGGTTACACCGATTCCTAGCAGCTTTGAAGAGAATCCAGTTATCTTCGTCACGATCTCTTCGATATTTACGAAAAGCACGATCCCGCCGTCTCATTGCCATCTGAATACCTCTTGTCATCCATGGAGCAGGTGGTCGTTTTAGCTTAACCTTTTTGATTGGAGCATGGGTGTCATATAGGTTAGTTACAATCTGGTTACCTAATAGCCACTTTGTTATCAATCGTAGTAGCCACCATCAATGGTTGCCAGTCTATGATAGACGCATCGAGACATAGCTTTTCAACGTCGATCCGCGCAAAGCAACGCCTGTACAGAACCTTGGGCTTGGGTTTAGGACGTTTTAGGACATAAGACAGGAAAATGAGGTCATGGTGGGAAAATCCAGGAGCCTTTTGCAAAGGAACATTTTGCAAGTGATAATAAAATATTAATAGGTATTCTAAATGTTTGATGCAGAATATTAAAATTTTATTATCACATGTTCTTTTACTCTTTGTTCTACATTTAAATAATACAATGTTATGAGATGTTCGGTTCGCTTTCAAAGCCATAAACCTGAAAAATACATTTTCTTGAACAGGATTGCAGCTATGTGTAAGGTTTCACAGTTCGTATCATCGATGTGTGTAGGAGCAAGTCTCAAAAGGATTTTGTTTGAAATTTAGTTTCTGTTCCAACTTCATGTTTGCACTTTACCAAACTGTTTGCAGTTGATTTGGAAGATCTATAGAACCACTAGGCAAATTGTGTTTATGGAAACAAGAAACTTAATATTAACAAAATACTGTACATTTTACAACTATGTTTTGTGTAACGTTTGGAAGGATCTAATGCATACATAATCTTATCAATGATCCGCGACAAGTACAGCATAACCTTATAGGTCGAGTAGTTATTACTAAGCTCGTACGAGGGGGAGGATGCTTGTCCCCTCCATAGCAAGGATGGCAAACTGAAGCAATAGAATAGAATATAGAACGCAATATAACCCGTAATATCTGGCTGAACTACTATACCCGAAACAAAAAGGCATTTAGATTCAGTGTAGTGAGGTATTATGTCACGTTTCAATAGTCATCATTTGGCACGATGTGGTTGGACGCTAGTTACACGCGGTGATTCCACTCTGTAATGAAGCTATCAATTGCTTTTGAAACGGAACATTTCATTTCACGAACTATTGTTGGTTATTTAAAGCCAATATCGTACCTAAAACGGGTGGAAAATGCTTGCAGCGAATGCATTATTACCATATGTTATTTATTGAGATAATCATCAGACAGTTAATAAGGTTTATAGATTAAAAATAATGGCATCGTGTAGTGACATAAATACGCTGGTTTATCTTTTAATTACGTTGTTATTTATTAATTGCATAATGTATAAAAATTGTACAGATTATTTATTTAATTAATAAGTAGGTACCTACACTATAATATTTACCTGAACTAGCATATTTTCATACTTTCGAGAATTTGATAAATTATGTCATAAAACTGCACAAAATGAATGGACTATAGCCGTACACCGTACAAGGACAGTATATAAGTAATGACTTAAAATAAACATGAATAATGTTTAAACATGTTTTCTCCAAGCAGGAGCATTACATGTTTTGATATATGCAATAGGGGAATAAAGGACGGAGCGATAAAGCAATCCATTTGCCAAAGAGATTTAAAAGGGTAATAGAGCGGACATGCTTACACTTTCATAGAATAAAATTACTTTTAACAAAAAAGTTAAACCGCCTTCAAAAAATAATAAAATAATTTTGTCTAAAACAGTTTGGGAAGTCGGTGACTTCCATTTGAGTGGGTCTTTTATTTTCGCCACCGACTTCCCAAACTGTTTTAGACAAAATTATTTTATTATTTTTTGAAGGCGGTTTAACTTTTTTGTTAAAAGTAATTTTATTTTGTTATTTTTAGTGGAAAGTTTTGTTTAGAAGTACTTGTTAGCCAACTAAACGCACTGCTCCAATAAGACAGCGATGTTTCGGAGTAAACGATAATATCATCGATGTAAACAATTTTTAGATTTTTGTTGATATTTCCAAAACTGCTCAACCGATTTCAATAAAATTTGAACGGGACCACCTCTGAAGTATGAACTACCAAACAAAAAAACAATCATTAAAATCGGTCCACAATTGGCGGAGATATCGCGTAACAAACATACAAAAAAAAAAAAAAAAAAAAAAAAAAAACATACAGACGAATTGAGAACCTCCTCCTTTTTGAAGTCGGTTGAAAACTATGATACAATTCAGTTATCTCGATAACGTAACTAGTAGTAGGAATACGATTTGATTCGCGTTGCCATGTCTATCGCTCGGAATGTTTAATGCTTTTAGAGTATTTTAGTTCGCTCACTCCGATGCGCTTAGATTTTGAGATAATATGAATTGACCTTAAGAGCGGTATTCGATATCGACTTATAATAAATCTGTATTCATGTGCTAGCGGCAGTTAGTTGAATGGATCGTGACACCGCGACGATTGTCAGGAATTCGAGGGGAAAAATTAAATTCCTACGACGACCAGCGCGCCCAATGCGTGCACTCACGCGCCTCCAGACACAGCGGTCACGGACAACCAATATATGAATCCTTTACATACCTACCTACTAAATGTGTGGTTTTATTTTAAAACTTCTGTCCGTGACTTCATTCCCGTAAAAACACGTTTTAAGGTTTTTAAGATCCCTATTAAGTTTTTTTCCCATACTCTATGGAAACGCATTGAAAAGTGAATCGGTTCATGAGCTGTAATAAGCTAAAAAGCTAATCTATTAACTCGGTCCAGTACAAAATAAGCAGACAAAGAACTTAAAAGACTAAAATCTTCACCAAAGTGAGCAATATGAGGAGCGGCTCAAGGCGACTCATTGTAATCCGGCGCCGTTGTGCAGACACTTCTTAATATTCTTTTTGTAATGCAGTCAAAGTGGGGCGGCGGCTTAGCGTCCGCTGTAACTTGTAAGGCGCTGAACAAAATTAATGGCTTTCCTGCAGGCTTCTTGCGCGCCTGCAGGCTTAATCCCGGCAACACGTGATGCACTGCCAGCTTCCGCTTTCGATCACGACGGAAAAAAGTTTTGTAAGTTCGCCGATAGGAACTTGGTGATTTAACAAGTTGTGAGCGAAAAAGGCAGTCTTACGTCACCGGTGTATGTAGACTATTTTTGGTCAATGGTATCTAGAAAATTTTAAGCTATCGAGAGATGGATGTCTCTTTTAAGCATTATAGGTACTTAATGAAGTTGTATACTTCTACAGTTTGAGCAAAACAAGGCAGCCTTTCATTCTCATATTTACGCGATTTGTGTTCTAACGAATCGAAAAACAATTTTATTCTTTGGTAGTTAAGTGTCTTTTTAAGCATTTAAATGACTTATTCTACATATTTTTAAGTTTGGAGCAAAAAGACAGTATTACGTCACCAATCTATGTAATTTATTTTTAGTCGAAAGAATCGAAAAACCGAACAGTTCGGTGCCTCTTTAATACATTAAAACGACTTATCTACTTTAAGAAATATGTAAAATAATACCGAATATTCCTATAAATTAGTACAGTTCTCTGTTATGTGACCATACCTCCTGCTACCTACCACCCAAGTCACGATTCCAACATACCTATTGCAATATATTGTAGCTTAACACGTAAAAACTAACATTCATTTCATTCCAGCCTGCATTTCTGACCTGACATGCAACATTCATATCATAAATATGCAAGTGGTCGCTGTATGAAAGAAAACAGCATACGAACATGCCAGTACACGATAACAATGTTACTGGAACATTGTAATATATTAATTATTTTATCAATACTGAAACCGGTCGTTTGCAATATATGCTCCTATTAAATTGAATTATAAACAACTACGGGTTAATTTTATGATGAATAATGAAACTCACTGCCTCGTTGGTCTAGTGGTCCCAATCGCGACTGCTACGCTAGAGGTCTTGGGTTCGATCCCCAGGTCGAGCAAAGTGTTATTGAGTTTTTCTATGAAATTCTCAGTAGCAGCTCGGAGTCTGGATTTGTGCCCGGTGAATGGCAATAGGCTCGCCCCCTATTACATGGGACCCAAACATACCGGCGAACTGTGGGTGTACATTAAGTGCACCTCTGCCTAACCCTTCGGGGAATACAGGCGTGATGGTATGTTATGTAATGTGTTAATGAAACTCAATGATATGTTATTGATAATGTATTACTTTTGAGTCATATTTCCATTGATCGAAAGATACGTTATAGAAGTAAAAGTCATTTAGGGTTTCCGTTCATTTCTAGATTTTTTACCTGATTACGTGTAAAAAGAGACTTTAAATATAAAAAAAAACATGCATTTTATCATATAATGTGTTATTAAAATGACTAATATTCGCTTCAACTGTCAGAAATCAATATAAAAGATGCATATATTTTGTTGTCACACCACGAATATCTCCTATATCGTTAGTACGTTAACTAAGACAAATTCTGACAACCACAAGTAGCAAGAGCCCATAAAAACCATCTTTCAAGCCATACAGATATTTAGTTTATGTGGAAATTACCCTGACCCATAAGTTGTTCATTCGGTCACTGCGCCTTCAAGCCGCCAAATAATTTTATTGAAAGTGCCTTTAGCCCAATAATTGGACTTCAGATGCGCTACGCAGTTACGCGTGCTACGCAGTTACGCGTGCTACGCCTGATACGCGGCTACAGGGCTACGCAGATTTGCTACGGCAACCTGTCGCCTCAAGCTCCATAGACTACTCAGGTAACTAAAAAAGGTCCGTCACCTTTTAGGATCTTTAAAGAGATTCTTGGGGTTGTTTGGCAAAAATTTTGCCGCTAAGCAATAATGAGCTAACATATTTGTAAGTAGTAAAATTACTGGGCATACGAAACTTAGCGACTGCGGGATACTACTTTTGTTGCTGAATTCGGTTACCAGGCAACCCGTAAGCTTGTTTGTCATCCTCTAACGACAAAAACCGGCCAAGTGCGAGTCCGACTCGCGCACGAAATCGTAATGGTATAGAACCCTATACCATTACGATTTATGACTATTAAAAAAAAACACTTACTAGATCTCGTTCAAACCAATTTTCGGTAGAATTGGAACATGGTAATGGACAACATATATTTTTTTTCAAATATTTGAAAGCTCAATATCATTTTTGAAAATCTATCCATAGATACCTCACACGAAAGGGTTTATGAAAAAAAAAATGAGTGTCAGTCCTAAGTATGGGGAACCCCCAAAATTTACTGGTTTTTTTTTCTATTTTTGTGTGAAAATCTTAATGCGGTTCACAGAAAACATCTACTTACCAAGTTTCAACAGCATAGTTCTTATAGTGAAAAAAGTGGCTGTGACATACGGACGGACAGACAGACAGACATGACGAATCTATAAGGGTTCCGTTTTTTGGAATTTGGCTACGGAACCCTAAAAAGTAGGTACTTTCTTGAATTTTAACTGAAGCTTTACACATAATTCACGTGGGCCGCGTCTCGTTCGCAAGTGACGTTAAAAAACCACGCGGTGTGCGTGGGAGGCACTCGTGCGGCTTTACACTAATTACGCACAGAGGTGACGTTCTTTATTTTTAAACAAAATTAACAACGCAGAAAATTAACCTAGGTGTTATTTGGCGTATAATTAACAAGTATTTTACACATTGTCATAATCATAAAAGCGACAATTATAGCTTAAAATATAACATAACATACCATCACAGGCAGTTAGGCAGAGTCGTGATGATATAGGTACACCCACAGTGCGCCGGTATTTTGTTGTTTTAAGAGGCATGCTAACAGACAACAGCCAATTCACCATGCAACCAAACTACAAGGTGCTACTGAGAATTTCATAGAATAACATCATCATCAACAACAACAACAATCCATATACAGTCCCACTGTTGGGCACGGGTCTCCTCCCATGGTGAGTGGGATTAAGCTATAGTTCACCACGCTAGCTTACTACGGGTTGGCATACTTCACACGCCGTTAAGAAAATCTCTCAGGGGTGCAGGTTTCCCCAAGATCTTTCTCTTCACTGTTTTAAGCGATAAATGATAATTAAATGAATAAACACAAGATTCCGAAAAGTTAGAGGTGTCTTGGATTCGAACTCGAGACCTTTGACTTGCCATTTCAATGGACATGCCATTAGGCTATCATTGCTTTTTTAGAAGAACGCAATAAAACAATCAACCTGCATCGAACCTTGGAACAGTCGCTCAGCAGTTATATGTAAATTAACGATACACTTGAAGTTTTAATCGAGAATGTCTACTCAATAACGCTGAAACTGATTTGAATATAATTTAATCTGTGTCGACTTGAGATTGCAAATGTTAATTTACTTAACGGGTTGACTACTAACCTAAGTTTCTAAAGTGTTGCCAAAGCATTGCCGCGAAGTTAGAATATACCAACGTAAGTCTGAACGCAGCACTAGTTTTATAACAAAAAGTGCAGTGCAGTTGAAAATTCTCCTATATTTTAATTTTTTAACATAAAATATTATCACGCCTGTATTCCCCGAAAGTTAAGGCAGTGGTGTACAAATGAATACCGACGGTCCCTGGTAGGTTTGGATCCCATCTAACGGGGAGCCCATTCCTATTAACCGGGCACAAATCCAAACTATTACCACTGATACTACTACTACTACTGAAAAATTCATAGAAAAACCCAATAACACTTTGTATAACCTGGAAATCAAACCCAGGACCTTTAGCGTAGCGGTGTCACATTGAAGACCACTAGACTAATGCAGCAGTCAGAATTTTTATTTATAAAAAATAATATTAGACTGCCTCATTAGTCTAGTGGTCCTAAGCGCGACTGCTACGCTTGAGGTCCTGGGTTCGATCCCCAGGTCGAGTAAAGTGTTATTGGGTTTTCTATGAAATTCTCAGTAGCAGCTCGGAGTCTGGATTTGTGCCCGGTTAATGGCAATAGGCTCGCCCCCTATTACATGGGACCTAAACATACCGGCGAAATGTGGGTGTACATTAGTACACCTCTGCCAAACCCTTCGGGGAATACAGGCGTGATGGTATGTTATTTTATGTTATATTAAAGAAAAAAACGGATTTCCGTGACTGTTAGATGTAAATGGCTCATTAATATGCCACAGCTCATCCAGTTTAAAAAAAACATATTTATAAACGTAAAATGAAAATCATTGCAACTATCCTATTTTTTTCTCAATAACTTGACTGCAGAGGAGCAGCCCTAAAAATATATATTTCCGATTGTATTTTTAACAACAGTGGCTCTCCTATTAAGAATATGCTATGTAATTAATATATTGAGCAATCTATTCTAAGCAGGTCGATATGCTTCTGTGCCTCAGTAGAACGTTCAGCCATCGGTTCTGGTAATCATAAGAAAGTAGTAAAGTGGTTGGTGATTTTTTTAAAGCTTACTAGCAATGTGGGTCGCATATTACTAGTATTCCCCCTTCTTACGAGTGGGTTCACGTCGGTAGTGCAACGGTTGGGTTTCAAACCGGCAACCACATGATCGCAACTCCGACGCCCTAGCCAGAACGCTACCATCGCTTCTAAAGCAGGAAAGTTTTGACATTCCTACTGCCAAAATTTAATAACTATGTCCAAATGTATAACATCCTTCTTACCAATCAGACACTGTCATTGTTTCGAGAAAGTGTGCACTGAAAACAGCTGCTAAGTATTTTGTTTTAGTTCCCACGCTGGGATTAATTGATACAATATATGTTTTTGGCCAGTCTCTCGTCACCAGCTGTAAGAATGGGCTACCAAAATGTCTACTGCCCTGATGCACATTGTTTTAAATTAATTTGTATCACATATTGAAACCTTCGAGGCTTGTGGCTCGGTAACAATTACGATAGCCTCATGAGGTAGGTTAGTGGTACTAAGCGCGACTGCTACACAAGAGATGCTGGGTTCGATTCTCATGACGCTCAGAGTGTTATTGGGTTTTTCTATGAAATTCTCACAAGCTAGGAATTTCGGAACGGTCAATGACAATAGGCTCGCCCCCTTTTAGGTACATGGGACTTAAACATCTTCGAATTATGGGTGTAAAATCATTAGTACACCTCTGCCTAAACCTTCGAGGAAAACAGGCGTGATGATCTGCTACAATACTCTTGCCGCGCTTGGTATGCGGATGAGTGAACATTCTTTTGCGATCCCTTAGTGTCGTGCCCAGCTGTCGTACCTAAGACCTGCCAGTCGTTAGTGGTAGTACGTTGTCTGTAAAGCCGTTTATCCTGGGGAAAAAGTGTTGTGGATCTTTGTAATTTTCATGTCAATAAAATGAGACAGTACTTTAGAGATCATATCCTACTTTTCAGCACTTGCAAGCTTTTAGCTAGATGTAGTTTTATGGTATAGATTCTGTTATGAATGCCAAAGTCGCTTAGATATTGTGATCGAGAGTCTTATTGATTTTGAAAAGATTTAGTTGAAGAAAGTTATATACAGTAAAAATGCTGTTAGTCAAAGTGAGCTTTAACAAGCGGAGAAGGTGAAGGGTTGGGGATCCCTGTTAAAAATATACGTTACTAAACTTATTAGTTGAATTTGAATAAAAGGCTTGCGATCACGTTTTTTCTAAATTATTTATGTACAGATTCAACCAATAACAGTGCAACACAAAACACAGCGCGTCAGCTTTAAGCCACGTATAAGGATAATGCATTGTACTGGGTTAAAAGTCGTCGTAGTGCACGTCCGTACCCGTTCCTCGCAGTTGACTTCACAACTTGCTACTCTATTTCGAATAAAATCATGCTCTTTCCCCTAACAAAGTATAGCACTGCTTACGATTGGCAAAGGCTTCCCCTATTTTGTAGAAAACATGACCAAATATTGTGCTATTTTTGACAAGACGACTAACTCCAAGTCTACTATGAATTATTAACTGCCTATATTAGTCCAAAATGCTTTTGGGTGATTAAGTTTTTTCCTCACTACCGGCCTGTATATTTAAGACTTCATCTTTGCCTCGGCGGCTAGAATGAGATCAAGAGCAAACCCATCTTTAATAAAAAACATGATGAACTGAATTACAGCCACAGGTCGCCGATATATTCTTAGCAATAGTCTTTGCCTCCCATGTAATAGAGCGATACATAATCCAGCGCTGTTGCTGAGATATTCTATAGAAAATTCAAACAACACTTTGCTCGACCCGACAATCGATCTCAGGACCTCAGGCCCAGGAGCTGTATTTAAGACAATGAGACTGATAAACTTATCAGTCTCATTGTCTTAAATACGTTAATCAGACCTAATTTTAAAGGCTTTAGTAACTACTAAAGCCTTTAAAATTAGGTCTGATTAACGTTATTTTTTCCAACTACGAAACACAGTATTAAATCCATTCGGTATTGGCTACGGGATTTAAGGAGGACGTCACTACGCCAAGGAGATTTGATTTATTACATCAGGAAATATAAAATGGCTCTCGTTGTAATGTTAAGAAGCTTTTTCATCATGAAATGCGACACACAAATGCAGACATTGCTTCTCGAATCTTTCTTCCATAATTGATTCTGTCTTGAGATATATATTATTTTTATATGAGTACAGCAAAGCTCGAGGGAGTAGCTTTGTTTCCCTAGTTTTTGTTTCGCTACAGAACTTGTGTGTATAGTTGTTACAATAAATCAAATATACTGCGAGAATTATTACTTGTAACTTGTTTTGGTGTTTTGTAACGTTGGGGGTTTATTAGACTTCGTAATTCTTTCTTATAATTAATTGAAGTTCGTAATGAGAGTAATTAATTGGTGGATTTCTTTTTTGGTTTCCAAATACGAAGAATGGAGCAAAATAATTCGTTAGACGACGGCGACAAACGACGGTTGTCGTAAACTAAAATTAAAGCGATAGCAGGAAAGACCTAATTTGGATGATATTGACATAAGATACCATAACAATAATTATGGTTCCCTGATCCATCAGTTGGTCAAGTTATCATCATCAACCCATTACATTTTCCCACAGCTGGGCACGGATCTCCTCTCGGTACGAGAGGGATAAGGCTATAGTCCGCCACGCTAGCCTACTGCGGGTCGGCAGACTTCACACGCTGTAAAGAAAATCTCTCAGGCATGCAGGTTTCCTCCCGATGTTTTCCTTCACCTTTTAAGCGCGTGATAATTAATAATTAATACCTTGGACTCGAACTCAAGACCTTTGACTTGGCAGTCCAATGACCATTTCCCTAGGCTAGCACTGCACTTAAAACAAACACACGGTAAAACTGAAAAGGAGTCAGACAGAGAAGGCTAGGTAACTATGTTACTTTACTAACTATGTTGTAGTACAGTCAAAGTGTCAAATTTTTGCAAATGATTTTAAACCTTAACCTGTTTGATGATTAAGTTCAAAATCGATAGAGAAAATTTGACATTTTGTGGTAACCTGATGTGCTGGTGACACCATACGTCAGTTCAATTTAATTTAATATTGTAATTTTATGGGTGTGAGTCGGGTGAGATCTGAAACACAGATCCCGAACCCAGTATACTCCAGCTCTCACAAAGGTTTGAATCAGCCTATCTCCTTATACTATGTCCCAAAATTGCAACGTTTTGACAGAAAATAAATAAATAAATAATTAAAACTATTTTTGCCAACCAGAGTCGCGGGTTTGCGTGCAAAAGTTTTAATAGTTATATTATTACCTATCTTTCTTTTCTTTTCTGTCAACGTGGTATAAAGAAACCCAGGATAGACAATCCTGGACGAAGTTAGGGGAGGTCTTTGCCCAGTAGTGGGAAAGAGGCTACATAAAATTAAATTTCTGATTCGATTACCAGTTACAGTTAATAATCGGTATCACGAAAATCTCAGTTACAATGTTTCCCTTGTACCCAGTCAAAGTCAATGGGCTTAGGTGTACATGAGAACACCTCTGCCTAACCCTTTCATGCGCAATGGTATACGGTAGTTTTTATGATTACTGTGTTAACAAACTTATAGGTAAAGGGGTTCCCGCATTTCAATTATAAAAATAAAACAATTAAATTAAACCGACTCATTGCTTCCTAATAGTAAATACAAGCATGTTTTAAACCGTGCGGGTGTTAACTAAGTTCAACCACTAAGTTATTGGTACGTTCGGTTTTTTCGTTTCTGCTCCTGGCTTTTTTAAATTTGACTTCAAGAGCTTTCAGATTTTATAAAATTAGTAGCATGGTTATTAGTTGAATATAAAAATACATAAGACAGGTATATACTGCTGATATTTTCAGCTGTAATTATGCAGGTTTTTTTTTATCTGCAGTTTAAAATAATTTGGGTGGCAACTGTTAGGTGTTAAGTAATTCCTGTCACTGTCACATACATTATTCTGAGTTTTCAGCCTTTTGGCACAATTATTAAGTACCTACTTAAATAAATATGTGCATTATCCCGTTTTTGTGCCAATCAATATGTTTTTCATTTTATATATATTTTCTTTTTCTTTTTGCGTTTACTAATTATACAGGGCAATCTTGGAAGTATACACTATTAAATAAAAAAGGAACCCAGAATCAACTCAAGATCACAAGAGCGATATCTTCTGCGAACCGATTTCGAATTTTAATGTTACTTAAAAACCTTATTATAGTGGACTTGGGTTTCAAATCCGTCACCATAACACTCGCTGCCCTGCCCGCTACCCCTAGAGTAAAGTCGACAATTTAATAAAAATTAATGCATCGCATATTTCATTTTATGACAAATCTGTTATATAAAGGGACCGAGGAAACCGCCGCTCGGGTCCCACCCACGCGTTGAATTTCGGTTTCAGTGGTATTTATAGCGATGATAAATAAAACCGCTGCGAAATAATAACTACTTAACCGGTGTTGAACAAAATTACTTTATCAATTTTGGACCACGTATTTTGGCAATTTAACCACAGTGCCAACAGATCAGTACGTTAATCCAGTCATTGACTTTTATTGCATTGTGCCACTTTCACGACTTGGGGTTTTTATTCAAGATACCGGAGAGCTAAAATAAAAAAAAACTTTTGCTTGCTCGAAACCTTCATTAAATTACTCTTCCCATAAATTAAAAACATTTCGACTACAAAATAAACATCACGTTTTGCTACGTTTGTGAAATAGTGGGTTTGAACGTGAAGTGCGCGGGGTTTACGACGCAGCCGCCGCGACAGATCAGGCCGCCCGTAAATTTCCCCGGTTACGGAGCGACGGACGTGCCTTGTATCGTGTGAATAATTGTGTACACTCGTACCTGCGTCTGCGTCACGCTGCACCCCTAGATTATTCAGAATCACTCAACATAAACATTAGAATTTCTGAGGAATGCGCAACAGCCGTATATTTTCTTACTGTTCTCGATAAGAACAAAATGTATGTGCGTGTGCATGTTTTCAATAAAGATACAACGTTATTAACTTTATGTTAAAGTACCCATATAGAACTTACAATAGATACCTAATACAATTCGACCATTTACAAAGCCATCATTGAAATAATTTACACAAACAAAATAAATACCAACTCAAACTTAAACAGCTTTTAAAGTTTGGAAATTCCGAATAGAGCACTAAAATATTTTTGTATTTACATCGCCGTCGCACTAACAACGTAAAACGTTTGAGCAAACTCTGTTAGCCAGATCTGCGTCGAAGTTTGTGGTAATAGGGCAAGACTTTCCACCGCGTTATACGATTTCGTCCGCTCACAGTTTTTGAACTCACTTCAGCAAAGCAGTTCCGAAATTACACTCGTAACTTACATTTTATGCACTAAGAAATAGGTACGGACTTTAAATTGTGTAATGAAGACTACTAAATTAATGAAATGTAACGATTATCTCAGCTAAGCCCGTATTTGAATTGTCTACCGAGGCAGATTTATTAAATTAATTCGGTTCCCGGCCGCTAATTGTCTTTTGTATCAATTCAATTAGAGGATTATATTTCAATGTTATTGCAAAATAGTTCTAAGTGTATATGGACGGCTGTTTCGCATAGATATGAAACGTTGGTATGCCGATTACATATTCATAAAGTATGCATACTAACATTGGATATTGATAAAAAAGGATTCATAAATGTGATGTCAATATATAAATATTGGCTTTTCACACCGAAATGTGGAAATGTGGAACCGACATGTAATATAGAGTTGTTTTGAGAATAGTTAGTTCAATTTGTTGTAATAGTTAGGGAAGTTAGACTAGACGTTAAATTCACGCAAGTGCTTTGTTTCACAGAGAAAACTAAGTCTGACTTAGGGTTGTTCAGGTTCTTGACTCGGAGGCCTCAAATTTCCGAGTAAACTTGAGAGCTACTTGAAAATGCCGCAGTGCAGTGCCTTTATCATGTAAGGATGTGAACGTTTTACCAGATTAATATTATATTACACACATGTACAAAACAGTACTGTGTTTCTTTTTTGATCTATACGTTCAGAACTGTTAATTTTTTTATTACCCGACTGCGTGGCGCAAAGGAGAATGTATAAAAAGTAAACTTTTTATTTAAGATGAGAAGATATTGAATTTGATCTACGGTCACGTCTTTTGTGACTTTTTAAAATTAAGATAAATCGATTGACGTAAGGATCATCATAATCAAACGTCAATATATTTATAAAGACTGAGAAACACATTACCCTCCTAAGCGTCCCGCAGTCGGATTAAAAATAGGTAAATAGGAGCTGGCGGTGGAGTCTCTTGGTATAGCATCAACGTTTCCAAACAAGTAGAGATGTAATATTTCATACATGCTTTTGTAGAAACGTACTTGAATTTTGTAATAAAATCTTTTGAACTTGATCAGTTTTGGTTCGAGTTTAATAATTACGCGGCGTTACTTCTATGGTTGGTTTCAAAGGAATGTGGAATACTTCGTGGAAGTCTGTATAGTAGATTACTGGCATGACACAGGAACAACAAATATGTTTATTTTGCATTTATAGTAAACACTACAAACTCACAATGCTACAGTATACTATTTTGCAGTACTAATAAATGTGAATAGTTTTATTTGTTTGTTTGAACGTGCTAATCTCTAGAACTACCAGGTAGATTTAAAAAATCTACATCTACTACAATTGATAGCCTATTTCTTGAGAAAGGTTAAAGGGTATTTAACAGCAAGTTAAAACTATAAGGAGCAAGGCAAAGCGAGTTAAACTGGAGGACACAGCTAAAATTGGTAGAAAGCATAGTATTATTATTAGACTTATTGATTTGCTCACTACTAATTAAGTACTCAATACTCATTTAATAGCTGCGCCCGCGATTTTCATTGTGTTAAAATATAACGCAGTTTATGTCACTCACTGTCTCGCAGTCAGAAATAATGGCAGCTACACTTTCCCTGAATGACAGTGAAATAATTATTAAAATTTTAACAGCTCCTAATACAAATCTTATCACTAACAAACTACTTTACCTATTTATAACATTAGTATAGATGTATAACAAATGAATGAATAGCTGTTGCTGAACAAGTTCACAGGAACCCCCGGATCGCCTCCTGTAACTTGCCTTTCAGAAGTTGTGTGAAATAACCAACTAACCGCTAATTGCTAGTTTTCCATTTTCAGTATCCTATATTTGTTCACAAAACTCGGGCGTACTGCCCAGTTTATCTTAAACAAGAAAGAACTTAGATTTATAACTCCAGTTTTGTCGTTTCGAGAGACTTGGTATTTGTATAACTTATAAGGTTTATTACGGATCATTTATTTTTTCAAACAATATCTATATTTTCTATCTACAAGTTTGGTAAACCTATTCAAATAGAACACAACAAAACAATTAAAAAACGTTATCATCATGATATCGTCATGCCTGTATTCCTCGATGGCAGGGAGAGAGTGAGTATACTGATGTACACGCACAATTCGCCAATTAGTAATTTCTAACCGCTTGTAATATTAGAATTCGGTTAGTATATTTCATTTAAACCGAAACATTGTAATCCTTTACTCTCTTATATAACTTCAATAGTCAAAGTCGTCGCATAAATTAATTTTAATTAGTACTCAAGCAATCAAAACGTTCCACCTCCTCAACTAAATGGACTTGAATGTCATTATGATAGGCACTTTGGGTGTTTTATTACTCAAGATTGTGCTTTTAACAGATTCAGTTATTCAATATATAACTTTAGACTGTTATTAACGGAAAAGTATAGAATTATCTTTTTTCATTCGTTGTCAGTTTTTTTAAAGACATCTACCGCACTAGAGAACAAGCCCTGTCGCGAAGGACTTTACAAATATGTTATTAACGAACACAAAGTACACTCAGAGTCAGACTATAAAGCAATATCCGTGTAGGTGAGTACACACATATATCGAACACACGACGCTCGGCGAACAGTAATTGCCCATTAGTATATTAGGTTAAGGATTATTCTATATAGCAACAAAACATATTAGTTTATCATAGCGCCTAGTGCAGTGATAGCCTAGTGATATGACCATTGGACTGCCAAGTCAAAGGTCTCGAGTTCGAATCCAAGGCACGCACCTCTGACTTTTCGAAGTCATGTGCGCATTAACAATTAATTATAACGCGCTTAAACGGTGAAGGAAAACATCGTGAGGAAACCTACATGCCTGAGAGATTTTCTTGACGGCGTCTGAAGTCTACCAACCCGTGGTAGGCTAGCGTGGCGGACTATAGCCTAATCCCTCTCATACTGAGAGGAGACCCGTGCCCAGCAGTGGGACAATGTAATGGGTTGATGATGATGACATAGCGCCTTAAAGCGAAAAAATGACTCAGATCAAATAAAAAGTAAAGATGGAACTTTGTGAACAATGAAATGAGGCCGGCTAAAACTACGCCTTGCCGTGTACAAACACAATTACACGCACACCGTATAACGAAACTACGCCTTATCTTGTCAGTCGAGCAGAGCAGAGCTATCGCTACTCGTCTAACAAAACATCATTAACGTATCACGTGCGAGTGTGCGTGTAATTGTGTTTGTACATGGCAAGGCGTAGTTTTAACCGGCCTCACTTCTTTGTTCGCAAAGTTCCATCTTAACTTTTTATTTGATCTGAGATAAATGAAATAAAGAACCTTTTATTTTAATTCGCTAATCCTGATCAAGTACATCGTATTTTTACATACATCTGCAACTGATTCACAGTATAGAAACATTACTATTGTACCCTTAGGTAAGTTAATTTACTTGGCACATAAGACTTAACTATTTACGTCTCAAGGTAGCAACACCCGCTGTTAGCATCTTTAGGTAACGGTTACCGTTTACCATCGGTCGACCGTGTGCTGTCGGGGTTGCGGCGAATGTGCTAACAAGTCCCATGGCGCCGAACTAGGGCAAGCGAAGGCAGGATTGTGTGGTTTCAGTGGGTACCGACCGACATATCCCGCCGCCTCCCGTGGTGACGGACTATCTATGAGGATTTTCCGCACTATTAACTTATGAAGTTACGAAATAAAAAAAACCTTTCTGTCACTATTAAGCTTAACGCACACTACGAAATTTAATCGTTAAAAGTTAAGAAAACTAAAAATAAAGGAAAAAAATATTGTAGTATCTACCTACCTACTTGGAGTCGTACCAATATAAGTATTGTTAATCGATTGGCGATAATAATCCACAACGATTAAAAACCTCTTACTTGTTCACTTAGCCTTAAAAAAGAGTGAAATAAAAATTCACTCTCATTTAGTCACAAATACAAAAATAACAGCCGGTGTTCCCCAAAAGAATGGCTTGTTTGTTGCTATTTACATTGTTCCAATAAGATACTGTGTCTAAATGTATTGCTATTGAATTTTGTTCACCGTTTAAGTCACTTCAATCGATCAAGCTGCGCTTGATATATTCTTCCATTATGTATCGCGAAGTTTCTAGCAACGCCGTCTATTGAAGTTGTTTTGACCCTTTTGTGTCTACTAATAAAACAAACATTAAACTATTTGAAAATAAGTAATTGTCTTCGTTATACAATTGCATTCTTTAGAAAACATTATTCTTTCGTTTAAAATATTTCTTTAACCGTGTCAGCTACTTTTGTACACAAGCATATCAATAAATGAAACAATGACTTCTGTTCCAGGGACTTCTAGCTAAGTTATAAGTGAGCTGATAAACCGATCTGCACGGTTAAGCTGCGTTCGCCGCGGTCGGTGCATGGATGGGGGACCATTTTTACCATATACCCGGTTGTCATATGAACACCTGTGACGATCGTTAGTAGTAGTCAGAATACCAAAAAGCCTGATAACCAGCCCATCCTCAGAATATCGGTATCCCATTAATTATGTTGCAGGGGCCTGATGTCATTCACTACGTGTAAAATACCCCAATATAGTTGGCAAACGATTATTGATTTATCAATAATCGTACTTACGACTACTGTAAGTGCAGTAGGAAATTTTGGGACCAGTTTACCCTGTGAGATCGTAATTTGTTTTTCCATTCTAATTTCGCGAAGTTAGTAACAACTACGATGCCATTTTGTTGTACATAACAATAATTTAAAAACGTTTAAAATAACATGTCCCTTCACATCATGGCGATGGGTTCTTGGTTTGGTAGTTTGTAAATTGATAAAATGCAAATAGGTCAAATGGTATTTATGTGAACTGAAACCGCTGAAACATGAAAATTGTATAGTATGTGCCAATGGTTACATTATCTCTTTGATTTAACCAATGGTTATTAATTAATTGTTCCTGCCGCATATGGTTTGAACTGCAAATCATTTATAAATTAAAAGTACAGTTCACATAAATGTAAAACGGGATACAGGACAGTTTAAGAATGCAATACTTGCATCGTGTAAGACGCTTGCGGTTCGTTAGACACGGCTTTACCCTAGGGACCAATTGCTTGGAGCGAGCAGCGAGCGACGTTATGTTCCTACAATAAAACGAACACTCGTGACTCACAAACAGATTCCGTTCACTGCAGGTGTTCATGTATTGTGATAGTTTATTGCGAAGCTAGAATACACACACGACCACTTTGCACCTGAGGTGTCGTGCTGTTTACGTTCCTAACCAATTGTATTTGCTCAAACAATTTTATAGGCAATAATTAATTGTTTATATCCCTCGACTGCAGGCAGTTGCTCTTTGAGAGAGAGAGTTGGGTTTTGGGAGAGCTTTTTAGAGAGTTGGGCTACATCACTCAAAAAACAATTGTCTAATCCAATGACAATTCTTTTTTGAATTATTAGTATATTATTATACAATTCTTATTAAATAATATAAAAGCCAGAGATAAAACATAAAACAAACTCTTGAAGCTTTACTAAAGCGAATTGCGATAAGGCCGCCAATTGTACTTTTGTATTAGAATAAGTTATTGTCATCTGTATATTTTTATTATGGTGTACAATAAAGAATATATAATAAAGCAGCGAAGATAATATTCCACTAAGAAAAGGTATAATAATATCACCTATTTAAGAATAATAAACAAAAATAACTTCATTTTTAAGTTTAAGCATCAGTATAATCGGAATATTTAATTAGATCATTGATTCCGCATCGTGTGAGCTCAGCTTTGTGTTATCCCATTATGTAGCTAAATAAATAATTTCATTGCTTTCTTATTCTCTCCTCTTAGGCGTAAACGAGATTTTTAAGAAATCCAATTATTTTTTCCCCCATTTTCCGCTTTAATAGGTTCTGATGCCTTTAACAATTTGTTATCGCAAGTTCCAAGGCTTTGTCTAGAGGACAATTGAATCACATTCGTCTCGTTCGCTCCTTAATCCTAGCGAAATGTTTTAGGTTTAACCAATAGTAGGTATAGAACATTTATAGAATAAATTTGATTTTGAAGTTAAAATGGATTACTTAATTGTGTTAAAAGTTAGAGAATTCATACAGTTATAAACTAAATCAATCCAAAACGTTGAAAGTTGTATTTGAAAAAGTGGAAACTGAAATTTATCCTGAAGTTACTATAGGTACTATAAGTACTAACCCATGGAAATTAACTTCAGGAATACCAAATAACAACACGTATTTTCATAAACTGTAACTCTTCGAGACCTGGAGACGAGACCCTTTTTCGTCCGAAGGGCTTTTTGGCACATTACACCTTGAGCTACAAATACCGAGTACTTTATTGTGCTTGACCTATATGATAATTATTTTTATTATGGTTTATATGGACACTGGTTTAATAATAAATAGTTTCTACTAACATCCCCTCTTTCATAAATTGCAAATTTAATAAGTATCATGAAACATTACGTATTCTTATGTACTTAACGTACATGTTGCAGTAAAAGAGACAGTCTCTTAGTGTTAAACTTACTTTTGTCTGAAAAATGTGGCTCTATCTTCCCTATTGTTTAATCAGGAGTGTCTTGCCAAAATACGATTGAGATGGATAATATAAGATATTCACAAGGGAATATAGAGATTTTTTTTGTTTTTTTCATCGCTCATGATATACCTATGTTTCTTTTTATATTATGTATTTTGTAGTAAATATCGCATTGTGGAAACCAGATTGGTTTCGAAGGAAGCGTGGCTACTGTTGTCTATGCAGTGGGCCACTGAAATTATTTGCCCGATCCGCGATAATACTTCTGTTAAAAATTCTGAATCCTCACTGTAAGGATGGCATTTAGGAATGAAATAGTTACTAAATCATACTTTACAGTTATTTTGAAGTCATACCCGCTCAATTATATTTTCTGAAAAGTGGTTTGACCGATTAAAAGTTAACACTGCAGCATACTGGGAAATGGCCGTCATAATTCCAAGAATATTTAAGAAAGGTACATTAAAAACACATTAACCATATGTAATATCTGCCTGAAATGCTCATTCCCTCTACCGGGAGTGACGTCATCATATGAATACTTATTGTTTCATAGCCTTGTAGCGCATTCGAGAAGAAGCCGCAATTTTATACTCGTATTCCGAGACAAGGCTCGATTTAATTTAACTTTACTGTCCACATTTCGAGCGAGCTACGTCGTCATAACAAAATAGCTGCCTTTCATATAGAACACGCATTTCAACTCTTAAATTTTAATGTTTAAGCATGAAAGTTGAGATTTTATTGTTACAACGAGGTAAATTAAAATATTTACATTGCCATGATAGGTACACTCTGTTGAGTATAGCTGGCGTCAGGTGGTCCTAAGCAAAATGTAAATAGGCCTGATTATTCGCTCTCTACATTCTGTATTCGTTACAGTCAGCGAAATAAAAGGTTAAATACGCTTTCAGTTCTTGGTACACACAGAGAGGCCAGCCGACAAAACAGTTTTCATAACATAACATAACATACCATCACGCCTGTATTCCCCGAAGGGCGCAGAGGTGTACTAATGTACACCCACATTTCGCCGATAGATATTTTTAGGTAACATGTAAAAAGTGGGCGAAAACATGTGGGCGAGCCTATTGCCATTTACCGGACGAAAAAATCTGGACTCCGGGTTGCTCCTGAGACTTTTATAGAAAAACCCAATAACACTTTGCTCGACCTTGAGATCGAACCTCGAGGACCTCTAGCGTAGCAGTCGCGCCTAGGTCCACTAGACTAATGAGGCAGTCAATCTAGACATACTAGATATCATAATCGCAATCATGCAAACAAAAGGTCTATTGCAGTGCCCACTGTTAATGTTTACGTTCGTCCATTGGTTTACCAATAAAACCAAACCATTAAAGATTCATAAACATTTTCGCATAAACGATATTACATTTCCTTTAGCAATAATTTTCTAATTAACGTTTATCTTTGTTTTATGTAGCTTACGCGAGAATTAAATATATCTTGCCAGGGATCTCACAATCATGACCATTTGATAAGATCATTAATTTCTTGTGCCATTCATTTTACCTTATTATTAATAAAGCGGCGGTAGCCTAATGGATAGGGCGTCGTACTTGCGATTATGTGGTTGTCGGTTCTAAACCCATTTATTGCACTACCAACGTGAACCCACTCATAACACAAGCATATAACTTAGCACGAGGGGTTAACAAGAATACCAGTAATGTGCGACCCACGTTGCTAGTAAGCAAGTAATAAGTAGTAATACAAAAAAAATGCATAGGGATGGATAAATTATATTAGAATGAGAGGCAACGTTTCTCCTTTTGAAGGTCTTGGTGATGGTTAACGAATCCTATGGCCTATAGGGCAAGGGTAGACAAGTGCGGTTTTTAGTTGGTATGAGTCTAACATAAATGCCGTCTCTTAACATTGCAGACAATCATTAAGATTTCCCACAACCTCAAAAAAGTGATGGATAAATTATTACTTCTATCGATTATGAAAGTAATAAGCGAACGAATTATTGGTTTTTTATCATTTTGTGTATGAGTGTTATTACCAGGAAATTAAAAGCAATTACCTAATGATTGATTACAATTGCATAATACTGGTTATAAAATCTAGGAATGCATAATAATCTATACATATTTTAATTTTTTTTTAGGTTTCCTTATACTTTGTAGCAGGTTCTTGCAGAGTAAAAAATTACGAAGAAAATTGGAAAATATTAGAAAATTTAACGACGATTTTATAGGCTCGCCCCACATTACATGGGACCTAAACATACCGGTGAAATGTAATGTGTGCATTAGTACGCCTCTGCCTTTAGCCCTTCGGGGAATACAGGCGTGATGGTATGTTATATTTTATTAAACAACTTTTCCCAGTCAGCTCAGCCGATGAATGTAATATCGATGCTTTCTCGATTAAAATAAAACTAGATTTATAAGCGTTTCAGAATTACCCATTTGGTTTGATGCATCTTTCATTCAAAAAATCCAAACCTGTGGGTGGATGTGTAATTGGCAGCTAGTACTTCAGCACCGCGGCGCCCGCATGCGTCGGCTTATCAGCAAAAAGCTTCGCAGCTTTTTATACTGTCTGAAAGTCTCTGCAATTATTTTAAAAGCTTGATCTCTAATCTCCTAGGGTGAATCCATAAAATATTCGTAAACATTCCGGTATAGTACTTAACATATATTGCAATAAATCCTTATAGATTTCAGAATAATTTGGCAGTAGTTATAAGCATAACACAAGACATGTTAACTGAAATATTTCCATAGTTATTATTACAAATATTGAGTAATATTAATTTCACTTCTTTCGTGTGAAAATATCCCTTAAAATGCTGATATGAAAATGTAGCTACATTTACATATCAGCATTTTGTGCCCCACTGTTTCACCCGCTTTGCCTTTGCTCTTAAGGATAGTAGCGTGATGCGAGAGCCTTCCTCATAAATGTGACTATAATAAACAAAAAGATTTTACAAATCCGACTCGTAGTTCTAAAGATTAGCACGTTCAAACAGCACTGCTTTAAGCTATATTATGTATATTAGCATAGATTTTTACTAGACTCACATTTCCATTGTATATAACACCTAACATATAATTTATGGTATGTACATCCACACCTGCGATTCGCCGATATACGTTTTAGGTCTCGATACTCAATGTTTATTGCATTCCACAATACACCTAGTTCATATGGATGGCAAATTTTACGAGAGGTACATTTGTTTATTAAGGACCCTGTCGGGCACAACAATGTGACGAGAAGAAGCAATGTATATCTTTATAAAATAATATAATATAATCTACAAATTATCACTTTTACTATTATAATGTTTGCTTGTTGTTATTATGTTAGGAATATAATTATTCATATAATTTATTCAGTTATGTGTTTCTATATTAAGCAGAGACTTTATTTTTAATAAGTGTTTTTATTGAACAGCGTTGATTTCTCTAATTATGACTTTAGTTTATGATTTAATATTTACCTAAGACAATATTTTTTTCTTATCTATAATTTCTAGTAAGAAAGTAGTAATTCATACCAACATCACGCCTGTATTCCCCGAAGGGTTAGGCAGAGGTGTACTTAATGTACACCCACAGTTCGCCGGTATGTTTGGGTCCCATGTAATAGGGGGCGAGCCTATTGCCATTCACCGGGCACAAATCCAGACTCCGAGCTGCTACTGAGAATTTCATAGAAAAACTCAATTACACTTTGCTCGACCTGGGGATCGAACCCAAGACCTCTAGTGTTGCAGTCACGATTGGGACCACTAGACCAACGAGGCAATTAATTCATGTTTCCATTTAGTTTGGTGGTAGGTCCCATTTAATAGGGAGCGTTTTATATTCTATTTGTGAAAAAATCAACGAAACCCACACGGAGAGTTATGGTCTCATATCACCAAGGAAAAACTTTGGATTGACCTTTTCAGCTATTGAGATATGCAGAATTGAGATGGATGATTCTTTCGATGACAGTAAGCAAAATATAAAACAGTAAAATAATACAGAAAGTAATACAGTGTTGATCCCCATCTATCTTTATCATGAACATCCTATGATTGATGGACAGGAGGATCTAACAGAAACTCTCGTTATATTTTATAAGACTGGCTTTCGCCCGTGGCTTCACTCAAAAGAATTTAATCAGAAACCAACAGAGATGATCTGTTCTTTCCATGGATCAATACATTAATGTACAACAGAGAGGTCAATCTATCTCAGGATCAGTTCAACTTATTATTTTTTAGATGTGGCATGTGCTTTCTAACAGCGAAGACAAAATTGAAATCTGTTCAATCGTTTTTGCGAGAAACGTTTTTTCAAGAATCATATTTTTGAGTTCGGGGGCGTTCATATATATTCTAACTCGATGTTTTAAACATTTTGAATGTATAGAAACATGTATTTTATTTCTTTTTATAATTATACACAGTATATAAGTAGTATAAATCTTTAAATAAATCTTTTTCTTTCTTTCTTTCTTTATACATAATGTGCCATTGGTATGACAGGTTGTAGCCGCTCGGCTTAGCCGCTTACGATGGTCCCAAATAAATTATGGTAGTGTCTTAAGGATGCCGCAGCTTAAATTCCGTTATCTTTGTTTAAAAATAAAATTATTTAAACTTTACAAATCGTAATATCAAATTCTTACTTCTACTTCAACAATAGTTCATGCTGAGGTTTGACATTACAGTCGTCTGACAGTTTAAACCTTGTTTTGACCAATGTCTACTTCGTGACCAATCCTAAGATGTCGAAAAAAACACATCCCTACATTTAAAATTTGTCGAAAATCACTTTTCTATGAAATTGATTTTTCTCAGCCAGTAATTTTTTTCACAATTTAGGGTTGGTCCTATAGTGAAAATTCTTCATAATGATGACTAAGACGAGCCCCTTTCGCGTGTAAGATGACTAAAATTTCACGGTGTATATACCTACTCGTACTGTATGTATTTTATTTATTTTTTTATTTACTTAATTAGAACGGCCGCAGGCCACACACTATTTAAGGATAACAACTTTCACACTGACTTCTCACAGTACTTCAGGCATACTAACAAGATCTTCTTCCATTCATCGGAAAAAATATCACAATTACCTATTGTGATAAACTCAATTAAACCATCGTGTAAATAAAGGATTAACTATAACTGATGTGACAATATAAATTCTGTAATAGTTAATTAGTTACATAATACAGAATTAAATATTTGTAGCGTCCATCCCTTCTACGTGCTCTCATGCCTAGATAAAACTCACTCATTCGATAGACTATGGAGCACAATGCTCAAAGTTTCCCTAAGTTATAAAATACGGGAAGGGGGAAATTGGTGAAAGAACCAAAGTTCCCGTCATAGCTCAAGGAATTAGTAAGGCCGCATGCTTGTGGAACCGATGACAGCTGGCGAAGAAAGTTCAAGAGAAAAGTTCTGCGTGACGGCCAGAAACTGAGGGCTATAACGCACTACTATTCGAACTGAAAGGAAAGGGGACTACTTAGGGAAAATCTATTCCGATTAGAAATCTATCGCTGTTAAAAGTAAGAATAACATAACATACCATGTACCCATGTATTCTCCGTTAGGCAGAGGTGGTAGGTATTTACTTCTTCTTTTTATAGTTTATCGCGGCCTCTCCGGCTTAGCACAGGTATTATCGTCATCTTCCTCTCAGTCTATTAATTACTTAAAAGTCAATCAAAACACACATGCCAGCCTTTTAGCTTTGCATTCCCTATTTGCATTATCCACGAAATGAAATAATCCGAGCAAAAGAATCCCTGATATGGCAATCAGTATTGTAAAACCTTCAACGTTTTTGAAAACCGAAGCGAGGGAACTATTCTCAAAATCAATAACTATTCATACGGCCCGCTCACTGCCTATACAAACATTATTCGAGAGCTGAACTCTTTGATAAATAAGAATATTCTTCAAGCCGACATCGCGATGTCTTTACGTACCGCAAGAAAATCCCTCGGAACAAATCGACGACCAAACGCGGTTCTATTACACAACCCTTGTAAACTGGTTTACCTCACTCAAACGTTTCGTTCACTTCAAAAAACGAAGTCTAATCAATATTATCATAATAAGTTTCTATAATTAAGTACCATAATATTGCAGGCAGCATGGCACGACGCCTGTATGCCTCGAAGGGGTTAGGCAGAGGTGTGTACTAATCTAGATCCGCAGTTATGTTATATTACTGTCAGAATGTTTGCGTTTTTGTGAGAAGGATGTATAATCGTGTTTGTATTTATTTTAGTAAAATGTAGTAGTTATAAGTTTCTGTGTCTTCAGTTATTGTAATTGGTATGTACCGTTTTAATTGAAGTAAATAAATAAATTAAATTGTACCCAATTGCTTTTGACAACATATTTTTTGCTTATTATGCAATTAATCAGAAAAATCTATGGGTGTGTTTTTATGCTTCCCTATGGACTCCAAAATGGCTGATTTGATTTTAATGACACTTTTCAGGAAACCTTCAGAGTAGCCCAGCGAGTGATCCTGTGATAGCAGCGATCGGAACCGCGGGTAAACCCGTGGGACACGACTAGTAGAATTTAATGTAGCTATCTTTTGCTTTGTGAAATAGATTCCTTATAAATCATGGAAAGTAAGAATCTTTATAAAATTAGTCTTAGTACGGTATAAAGTACCTAAGGAATTACAAAGTCCTGCGAGAATTAAAAATCTACAGGTAGGTAATTATGGTAAAGCAAACTTATCCGTAATAATCGGATACATATGTTGATCTGAAAATTAATCAAAAAAGCAACTAGAACTCCGTTTCAGAATGCTTATCAAATATCTTTAATATACAAATGTTTCAAAGTACGAGAGTACCATATTTATTTCACATCAACTTTTAATAATAGTGAACGTTATCTAAACGCCAGGCTAGCTTGTCACCATCACATGTTAGCTATTCATAGTCTGCTTACCAGGAAACGTTTAGCAAACATTATTATACGTACATTTCTTGTGGTTTTACGAAAGGCCATTCATCGAGATGAGCTTGAAAATGTAAACAAGTCGACTTTCATTAGGGTTGGAAGCGAGCGCGAACCATATGCACGAGTATGTCCACTCAAACTCAAACGTCGTTTGATGTTCTAAAGAGGCTTCTTGTAAAGGTTTTAGGATGAGGTTGCATGGGTATATTTAGATACCTTTTTATGGATAAATCCCATGAGCTTCTCAATCCGTTGCCAACCATAGAGATAAAGTTGAAAAGCCTTATATATCTGTTATTTAACCAGCCCTAAAACCTTGCCAACAGACTTTGAGGAACCCGGAATAAAATTTCAAAAAACAAAAACGTAATTCACGCAATCTCATTAGGACTAATGCAAAATACTGCCTTGCACGCAACTGCTGAGTTTAAGGTCCTGATTTCTATTCCCAGGTCAAGCAAAGTTTTATTAGGCTCTTCAATGGAATTCTCATTAGCTGCTCGTAGATGGTTTTGTGCCCGGTTACAGACCCTATTTTTTATATGTTTTAAGTTCGGTATATACCAACACCACTTAACCCAACCATTCACGGAATACAGGCGTTATGGTATGTTTTATAAGCTGAAAACATTTTCGGTGAAAAGTATTAGTTAGTATTAGGTAAGTACTAAAATACACTGGTATTGCCGGTATATAAATAGGTCCCTTGTTATAGGGGGCGAGCCTAATCACATTAACCGGAATAAACAAATCTAGACTCCGAGCTGCTACAGAGAATTTCATAGAAAATCTCAATAACACGTTGCTCGACCTGGGAATCGAATCTACGACCTCTAACGTAGCAGTCGTGCTTGGGACCACTAGACTAACGAGGTAGTCTGCTAAGCAATAAGGTACTTAAACATTAACATTATTGTGTTCTATTCAAAACATAATTCCAATCCAGTCGCAATGTATCATAAATTACCATTGTCAAATGGTGGTCCTCAAAATCACCAGTCAAAGTGTAACATAAACTATTCATATCTATACATATTAAATCAATTAGAGTGTTTTTATGCAGTGTCAAAATAAAGTGTTTGAAGATTTTGTCTTTGTTCCAGTTAATCTTCGAATCGGCTGGACCGATTTTCATTGACAGATAACTGATGTTGTAAAAAGTAACATAGGCTCATAACATCACCCTATAACCCGAAGAGCCCGAGCAGAAAGAAACGGCGGATAAAACTACGCGGGCGGGTACACCTAGTTTGATATAATAACTATTATAATTATTACAAACAGCATTGAAGAACCGAATAATGGATATTTACTATATTAAATTTAAATTATATTTTAAACATATTTGAGTAGGTACTTAATTAAGAATTAAAATTATTGTGATGAGATTGTCACAACTTACAACACAAATTAAAAACTGTATATATATTTTTTTTCGCAGAATTGAATGTGAGGTATATGAGGCTTATGAGGTAGCAATAACCGTGTTTTTAAGTTCATACACTTTTTGATATATTCCGCAACCAAACATACGGAGCCTACCAATTACTTACTCTGTTTCTGCCACTTATTGCAACGAGTCTAGCAATAACATTTTATTATTATTCGTGAATTTTATTATGCTTTGCTATGCTAGAATTTTATTTTTTACAATATCGGTTTCAAGTAGATAAGGGCTATAACTTAGAAATGGCGAATTTTCAAACTCTTACTTTGATCATGAATTCCCGTTTAGCAAATTTTCACAATTTCGTAGGAAGTTTTTTTAGGGAAATTTTTGGCATGGTTGTACCCAAAAGTTGCTTGATTTTTATTTACATTTCCACAGCTCACTCATAATAATAGGTATAAAGCTGTCGATAAACTCTGAACTCTCTCTCACTATTTTGTTACGAATACTATAAAAATATTAACATTCAAAATTTATATTTTATGCAAGTACAGTAACCATTCTAACTAGCCCGGTCTGCATACAGTCTTTCTACTTTTATTAGTCATTTGAAGATCTGATTAGCCGCCAGTACTCCGGCGTAACGTGGGAAGCATTTGTAATCAAGGGGTTCATGCATGTTAAATATGCTAAGGAGGTCTACTGCCGTCAAGATAAACGGTTCCTCGTTCCTTTTTCCTTTGCGGGAAAAAGTTCGAGTGTGAAAATAAGCATGAATAACTCACGGAGTAATTCTGAGGTAATACGGAGTATTTCTGAGTGTGAAAAGTAGGCGCATAACCAAAATTCAAATTTTAATTTATTTGAACTAAGAAGCCCCCTTTATACGTGTCTCAAACGCAGCCATCTACATTGAACGTCATGAATCAATCACTACATAATATAAAACCAAGGCCAAATCGGCCTGTCTCTCTGTTCGCGTTATACTCAAAAATTACTGGACGGATTTTCGTGCGGTTTTCACCAATAGCCAGAGATTTTCATGAGGAAGGTTAGGTGTATAAATTGTTAAGATTTTATGTAAATTGGTTGAAATATGTCGATAATTTGTACCGTTCGAGGCAGGGGCGGGTCACTAGTCAACAATATATTTTAATAGGGTAAGTCTGAGTGCAACTTACCCTGCCGTCTCCCCGTGGTCAGAAGATCCCTGAAAACCCGCATTCAGAACTAAAAAGCACTCGCATGATATTAAGATCTGTTTATCAGCTAGAAAACGATACCAACTATTTATAGGTAAATTGTTACATCTTAGAAAGACCTGTAGAATTCAAAGCGTTTTGCCCTCTGCCTCTCTTTCAAAAGGTTACTCCTTTCATATCTCCGCTTCAATTTCACAGCGCAATTTATATGCACTTTGTAGCGGTGGCCGTTCAAAAGCAGCTCACCGCACCGTTTATTCGTGGAGAGTGCTACTGTTAAACGCCGTTTTTTCTGCTGAAGAAGAGTCGTTGATGACGGCGTTCATAGTTAATGAGCAGCCAGTATCCGGCGGGTGTTACTGCAAATTGCCCTCTCTTTAGAGGTTCGCCGTTTGCCAACTCGACAGGAGTCGGCCTAGCGTGAAAGACGTTTCCGAGCGTGCGTTATTGTTTACCGCCGGAATGACTTTCTTTTGCTAGCGCAACTTACGTACATAGAGATTGGAAGTTGTTGCAACTGCACAAACATATCTCTTTTTGAGTGACGTGAACAACATATAGCCATCAATGCGGCGCTCTCGTCGCTAATAGCCCGTTTTGTGTGGACGAATAGCTGCAAGCTTTGAATACGTGACGTTCTGCCAGTGTACACTATTTTTTATCATGTTCAAGCGCATAGTTGGCGATTCACATAAAAGAGAACAGAATTTTCTTAATAATTACTCTACATTTTAATTTAGCTTGCTCATAACATCATAAATCTTGTTACAAACGACTCGGAATAACTAAAAATAAAATTCTATTGAATTTGTGCCAATGTCATGTCGGTTATCTAACATCGATGACATTCTTTCTTTGACATATATTTTGAAGCAGTTATTTAAAACCAATGGGCTAGGTACCTATTACTTTAAATGTTAATATAATTAATTCTGTAGTAAGGAACTGGTGTCAGAACACTAATGTGTTTATAAACATTGTACAAATTGAAACGGTTATGGGGTTGTTACACAGAGCCCGTATCATAATGAATGGTCTCAAGTTCATTAATAATGTAGCTCTGTTGCCTTAAGATTATTGACGTGTACTTGCAACCCTGTTTTAATTTTCACCGTCAAAACAGAAGAATGTTTATAGGTATATCTAAACTTAATATTATAAAGATGAGATTTGATTGTTTGTTCGTATGCTTCTTCAAAATTCTTTCACCAATAGAAAGCTACATTATTCCTAAGTAACATATGCTATAATATTATCCCGTTAAATGAAAAGAAACGTAGAGATAGTCCACGCGGGTGAAGCCGCAGGCGGAAAGCTATTAAGTTATAAAACATGTTTGTCGTAGTGGGTGAGCGGCTCCTGCGCTTCGTGTCACGGGATCAAATCCCGCACGGTATAGATATTTCTATGACCTTACAAGAAGTTTTTCGGGCATGGAATATTAAAGTCCACGTTTCCAGGTCTGGGTGTTTATGCTACCACCACCCAATACAGGAGAAAATCCTACTGGGTGGAAATTTTTACTTATTTTTTTCAAAAAAGGACTAACTTAATATTCTTTTTCAATCGATAGATAAAATTTGGGAAATTAGTCTTCCTTATGTACCTAAATCTTCTGTACTTAGGTTATTTTTAAACAAAGCGGAGCTATCAGCCAATTAACACTAGCGTAATGATTCTAACATTTACTTTTGTTATTATTATCACAACTTTTTCTGTCATAAGGTTCATTGTACAAATGATAAATAGTTACAACGTCAATGTTATGAAATAGCAATGTTTAACCTTTTCTAATAAGGCAATTCCAAATACAATGGAAAATACAGTAGTATTTAGCTAATAATAAAGGCTTCACGTTGGCCACCGCGTGAAAAAACCTTGTTAACACATACTTACAGTAGGTAAAAAAAACATCAGAGAGCAACACTACTTCGTTGTTTTTACAAATAAAGTAATCACATCAGAAACATACATACGAAGCGGCGGTAGCCTAATGGCAAGGGCTTAAGGACTTACGATCATGTGATAGCCGGTTCGAAACTCATAATACAAGCATTTAGCTTAGTACAAGGGGTTAACGAGATTACTAGTAATGTGCAACCCATGTTGATACTAAACTTTAAAAACAACTAATATACCTGTACCAGGCGCCTAAATTTACGCAAAAAGAAATGAGATTAAATACGCGGTTCTTTGTTAAGTACCTATATACCTGACAGGCTTGCTATGTGCTGCTTAGATCCCATGAAATAGGGGTATTTCATGGGAGATTAAACATACCCGCAAATGTGGGTTTCCATTAGTACAACTCTGTCTAACCCTTTGGGGAATACAGATGCGATGGTATGTTCTAATTGAATCAAATCAAATGTTTATGTTATGTTGAAATTAAGAGAAGTGAAATCCCATAAAACATGAACACACGCTGGAAAAATACTCAATTCGGATAAAAAACGTGATGAGAGTTCCTAGTACTTTTACCTGATGATTTAGTTCTTTGAAAAATATATCGAGAAACGACCTCGATATGATATAATATTTTGGCTAAGAGGTCGTCAAAAACCTTCTGCGATGGTCGATAAGCTTCACATTACCACGATAACTACCTAAGTACTTACAAAGTTCGTTTTCATTACTGGTTATTTTATTACCTTTTTCAAAAGAACGTATGGCAGGCCATTTCACTGTGTAAAAATATTAATGTCTAATGCTGACGGGATGTTGAAACTTGGAAATGAGCTAGAAGTTTAGTTACGACTAGTCACATCAACTACAAAATAACAATATATGACGTTGAATTTTTCGATAACTACTAAAGATAAACTCGCCAGGAGGACAACCTCTTATATTAGATGCTCGCGAGTACTCCTGGCTTAGAATAACCTATGTCTTGAACATGTCCTGATATATAAATTTATTAAAAAAGTTGTTAATCCACGCCAATATATCGAATATATTCAAAACCGATTTCATTCAATGTTTTAAAACTTCTAAAATCTGAATTTTATGGTTCTGATAGACGCTAATGAAAATTAGAATTTATGTAGTATTGTTAAGTTATGAAAACACAGTGGACGATGACGCGGAAAGCAGCATCACATGTACGTCCGGCGCACACGTTTCTTGTTGAATAATTCTTACTGGCTTATTTTCAAACTGCATCTATTGTGTGCCCACATACTTGTAGCATCGACATATTTCGACGTCCAGTGATTAATGTATTTTCTATTATGGCAATTGAACGCAGTGCGCATGCGACGAATTGTATTATTAGAGGGACGCTAAACGTGATCACACGGGCTCGTCGGTGCCTTGCAGACTCGCGGTCAAGTGTTCGTTGTGCTTTCTATACAAACTATGTGTCCGCGCTGAAGCGCTTTCGACCCGCTTGGTGTGTCTTTAAATTAATAAAGATAACGTGAATGTAATTGTTAATTGAGCTGTGTTCAGGGTCAAGGAAAAATGACCGCCAACAGCTGTGATGTTGGTAAGTGCTAAATTATTTTTTGATACATTTCTTATCGCAGTTTTTTTTACGTTAATCTTAGTTTTTCCTACTTAGGTAGACTTTTTGTCTAGGCCAAAAATAAAACTAGGATATAAGAATAGAAAATTACGAGGGAAATATTTTACTAACTTTCGACTTTTCTATTTGTATACCTACACATACCTATTATTTTTTTTGTTGACAGTGTAAAAGTGTGATTATAAATTGACTAAAGAGGAAAAACTCATAGAAAGAATTACAATACTTTTAAAGAATATTTATATAACTTCTGCTCTGCTGCTTGTAGTTAATTGTTTTTAACACAGCTAATTCAGTCCAATGTTATGTTTTAATAGATAACAATGACCACTAGTTCCTCACAACAAATATCACTTATAATAATAATTAGTTTCACCTTCATACTGATTAATACTGGCTCTTTTCAGCGATTGTTTGAAATTATCGCTGAAAAAACACTCGTAAATCGCGCTTGGTAATAACCGCAATGTTCATGGACGTAAAAATTTACAGCATTCAATGTAGACAATTTCACGTACATTTTCAAATTTAAGGCACCTTTAGGCACCTAGCAGGGGAAGGAATATGATATTAATATTGCCAGTTTCATTAGGTTAGTGAAAGTATTTAAGACTTTATATTATAATTTTTTTATAAAAAGCAAAGAATACTTAGGTTTTTCTATGAAATTTTTAGTAGCAGCTTCAATTTTATTTGACCAATCCGTTTCGAGCAAATACTGAGTGTTTTTTATGAAAACCAAATTTAAGTTGTATGCAGGCGGCATAGAACCGGTTGTTGTGGAAGTCTCTGGGGAAGCTGTCCTTCAGCAGTGGACTTCATTTGGCTGATAATGATGAATTAAAGTTTCCACTGACTAAAATTTTTAACTAGCATCACCTCAAATAGGATCACAATCAATACCTATATATAGCTATATCACATATATATGTACTATTGCTATAGGTATATGAATTTCATGGTAGGTTATCGCTTTTCTTTATTACTTATAGTGTTTACCTTGAGGCGCTTGTATGTACAAACGCCCTCAATTTGTTGATAAACATAGGTAGGATATGCATAGCAACAGACAGTTTTCTATCTTAAAGAGAGCAATAAGGAGGGTTTCTTAGGGGGTTTCTTTGGCGGCAGAACAAAACCCTTCTCCACTTCAATCAATGAGACGATTAGATTGATATACTAAGGCTTAGTGCTCGTCTTCTGGGCCACGGAACGTAGGCTCCATCCCAGCTCGTGGCAAATATTTGTATGGTCTACGAGTAGGTGTTTAAACTAGACTCCATGTTTATGCTATAAAAGCAAATTCTAGTGTGAGGGACCATCTTAAATCTCGTTTGTTCAAGCACATTTGATAGACTCTTTGGTACAACAGTTCATGAATCACAATAATTTTATTAAAATTTGAGTTTCTATATTTGGATTCTTTAATATTTGGGTGTGTTTTACTCAATCATGCAAATACGGCTGAACGGATTTGGATGTAACTTGGCGCACCAATAGTTTATTACCTGAAGTAGCACAATGTAGGTAATGTACTATATGTTTTTATCCAGGTAAGACATAATTTTAAAGTCACAGATATAAGCTAGATAAACAGACACGATAGCCTCGTTATTTTAATATCTTACTTTAGCTAGAGAACGCCATTGTTTTATAGTAGGGAATATATCCTCATGTATCCTCTGCCGCCTAGGTAAATACTAATAACTATTGAATTAAAAAAATTTAAAAACCCCGACAATTGCATGGTCGAGATATGACCAATTTTCATCAAACATAGCTAAAAACACTCCCGACTAATTCACCTTTCAAACAAAAAAAACTAAATCAAAATCGGTTCATCCGTTCGGGAGCTACGATGCCACAGATAGACACATACACGTCAAACTTATTACACACATCAAAGTCACGGCCATGGGATTCCTAACATTCGCCACTACCATTACAGAGCCAGAATACGCCCAAGCGAATTTCCTAGATAGAAATGTTTCGATGATAAAAAGAACTCGAGATCACGAGCCCCATGGATACGAGGAAAGGCCAGTGTGGTTTATATTAGATTCTCACGAGTCCACCATCTCTCCTGGCGGAAGATCTTTTAGTGTGTAGATGTTACGCATTGTATAAAAACGTAGAAAAGTGCTAGAAGTAAATTAACAATTAACTCAGGGCTGAATTAAAGACACATAGCATAAATACGACATAACTACTCGTATCTCCTGACACGTGCATATTCCAAGCAACAATAGAAGATGATATATGTTTAATAGTTCCATTTTCATAATGAATACAAGCGGCTATTTTGTTTATGCGCGGCTCACATTAACTCAGTCATAATACTCGTTATAAATGCCATTCCCACTGTCATTTACGTAACAGCCTAATAATGATAAACTCCGATACACGTTTCTTGCGACCTTAAAGCATTAATTTTAAACTTTTCTCGTCGACACCTCCACAAAGTTATTAATGTTATTCACAATGCTTTTAACTGGTCATAATATTCGTCCCGCATAACGACTTTTGTTCTACGAGTTTTTGCAAATAAGTCAACAAAATGAAGATGCGTAGGTAATATTACCTTAATAGGTATATATCATAATTGTCTAAGTTTACTGTCATATAGGTTACATACTTCAGCTTTATTTACGACATCATCATCATCATCATCATCAGCCCATACTCGTCCACTGCTGGACGTAGGCCTCCCCTAGTGAACGCCACAGAGCCCGGTCTTCGGCTTTCCTCATCCAGTCACTGCCAGCTGCCTTCCGCAAGTCGTCACTCCATCTGGCCGGCGGGCGCCCTACACTACGTTTGCCTAGCCGCGGTCTCCACTCGAGAACTCGCTTGCTCCAGCGTTTGTCAGTTCTCCGACAGATATGACCGGCCCATTGCCACTTCAGCTTGCTAATCCTTTGAGCTATGTCGGTAACTTTAGTTCTCTGACGGATAACTTCATTGCGGATTTTATCCCTCAGAGAGACTCCGAGCATAGCTCTCTCCATAGCTCGCTGTGCGACTTTAAGTTTGTGGACCAGTCTTACTGTGAGTGTCCACGTTTCGGCTCCGTAGGTCATGGCAGGTAGGACGCACGCATTGAAGACTTTCGTCTTAAGGCTCTGCGGTATGGGTGACGAGAAGACTTGACGAAGTTTGCCAATTTAGTTACGACTTCTTACCTATATTTTTCCGTCTCATGATGAGAGTAGACCCGAGCATAGCAATATGACAGTATATGGGTTGATAATGATGATGATGACATTTTATTTACATTTAAAAAGCTACTAATGAATACTTGGCCTTATAGTACCTAAATAAGCACTTGTTGTTGAAAAATAAATATATTTTAAGCCAAAATATGTAATTTTAATTAGCAAAAACGTACAATAAAACTGCTCATCTAGTTTATTGAGTAGGTACAATCTTCCCGGAAATCCGAGAAATCAACAAATTATCTAACGTAGCAATGTTGTATAAATATTATATTTAATTTAATAAATTAATGATTCGTGTTCATATGAATACAAAACAACAGTTTTTACATCGTCAATTGTGCAGGCTCTTTTATTGGAAACTAGTTATTTATTTATGTAAAGAATATTAGGTTGTAGGCTAAAGTCTAGCTTAAGGTAACAAAAAAAACCTTAAAAAATACCTCTTGATTAATTTGTACGTACGGCTACACATCAAGCTATACAAAACCAGTTTAGCTGGTCTCTTATTGTATGGGACCTACACAATGCGAGATCAGCTTAAACTGGATTTGTATGGTTGACCTGTAGCCGTGTGTACATGTTAATTTTTCTTTCACTAGAAATTTTCTTTCATTAGAAAATTCATATCTTTGTAATTTGTACTTAATAAAAAATATTATATTATTTGTGATTTTTCCTTGGCGTCTACAAATTTTTTATCACTCCTCGCGTTTTTTGATCGTTCCAACCATTGATTTGTAAAAACAATCCCAGAAATGACAAGGACGTCGCTGCCCACCACCTTCTCGTAATCTCTCAGTCACGCCACTTCACTCAAGAATAGAGAGGTACTCTTTACGGCCAACCGTATACGGAATGGCACTTTGATACGCTACACATTTATTAATTCCAAAACCTTTGTCTTCCCAGATAAAAATGAAAACATAAGAGGCACTAACGTGACAACTTTCGACCTCAGTTCCGCCAAAACGTGAGTAAGTACTTGTATGTGTATATAACTTTCCACACTCGCCTTCCTAAGCCGTAGATTGTTATTGTTATAATGTATATATACGAGTAACTTGTGTCCGTATACTTAGTTACACTCTTTGTTTCAGTAACCACCCTGAGAAAAATGAAAAGAAAATATTACTTGGAAAGTTGTTGCTGGCGCTTCCCACTATTTCCGAATTAAAACAATACTTCAGCGTCTTTCTTTGTGGTGAGTACTATGTGTACAATGATGATACATCGAGAGAAACAATAAGTGTTCCTTGTACCTACTAGAGCGATTAGCACTCCATAAAGTTTTCAATCAATGACTGCAAAGGACAATGGCGAACTCCCAAACAAATTTTTGTTGACATTTTTTTGTTGCGTCTGCGCATGAAAAATATGTCAAAATATAGATTTTGTATTTCTGATCAATTTTTGGTTTTAGACCGAGATTATTAAAAGTCAGGTATTAAAGTTATTCCAGTTTGAAGTATTAGAGGTTAAGTTTTGAAAACAAACAATTAAAACAAGTATGAGTGCAAAAAAATAAATACCATGATCAGGTATAATATTATCACAATCAGTGTTTCTCTACTTTTTAAATATATTTACATAGTTATTATGCCTATTTAATGGCAAACTATTGCAAATAAGTATTCTATATGCAAAATAAAGAACGATACGAAACGAATAACAAAACGTAACAGTTGTCAGTGAGCCGATTGACAGGTGACGGACGGATGTCATTTTTTTGTCACCTTTGTTGCCATACTAGATTCAAGGTTAGAATTATTATTACGATTTCATTTTATTTATTTTTACACCTAAAACGGTTGTCTTCTTAGCACAAAAATAATGTTGTCATTTTCGTATTTATTCTGATACTTTGCATTATGTGTATTATTGAATATAGGCCAAACACTTTATGTAACAGGGAATTTAATTTAATACATATAGCATCACTTAAAGTTCAACTGAGTAATGGACGAAAGATGAAGTCAATTGTGTTTTCAAATATGATGACTTTTTTTCCAGACTTAGACCAACTTTATTAATTACTTCAAAAAACATGGAAAATAATTTTATATACATCTATAAAGATGATATTTATAGATATTATTAATTCCCTCAAAAATTTTTTCGCCATTGTCCTTTGTATCATGATATCGGTTATGCAACAAATAGGTATACGAAATCATGAGCGGTGACCACGATAATTTAGTTTGAAAATGACATGTTCCTTTCGTCATAAAATAATTTTTCGTGATTAAAACAAATACATAAGTAACTAGTACATGTGAAATTGATCAGTATTTGGAAAAAGTCCCTTGTATGATAATTGTTAATGAATATAATTAATAATATTCATCAATAACAATGACATCACACCACTGTATTTGCGACGGCTTTCATAAGACATCATTGATCCGTGTGAGCTTGGTCGTGAACTACACGGCAGAGATCGATGTCTGCCGTGTAGTTGACGATTCGAAATAGGGCTACTATATCTGATAATAGGTGACTTAGAGATTATAACGGCTGAACGAGCAGCATCATTCACGTGTGAACTAACAACGTTACTCTGCCTGTGACAACGTTTTACGGTTACCGTGCGATCACCAAGCTGCTTCCAAGCGCGATGATGTTTGGAAAGATATTTCAAGCGTAAAGCCTATAACACAACGTTGGCGCGAAGGTTAACGTACTTACCGCAGTTTCTTCGCCAGATTCCGAAAACGTTGGACAGCAAAAGTATCAGCTCGTCAGATCACTAATTTCCCGACAACTCATTGCAATCTTTTGAGTAACTAGATTAAAAGTTCACACACAGCACTATTGATATAACACAACACAATTTTGAGCTTTATTTCAAGATTTACTGTCTGTTTGGCGGGATTGAGGAGAGCCTTCAAGTTCGGGTTTTATTGCTATCAAACGGAATAGAGTAGGGACTAGGAAATGTACTACATACCTAGTAAAGGATTTTTAGGCTGACTTTAACATAGCGCACGTTGCCTGATATTTGCTCATACAGTGGATTGATGTTACTGCATAACGACCGACACGATCTTGAGATCGTAGTCTATTTTAAAGTCGATAAAATTATGATTGAAAATAATATTGAAATCTAGGGCAATGATTTGAATTGCATCTTGACGAAAAGCAGTAATTGATTTGAGCTGTTGCGTCAACATCACACAGATGGCTCGCATGAATCAGTCATCGTGTAACTCAACCCTATTTTAGGGAGTTTAACGACCTGACGCTAGTGTCGGTATATCAAATGATACTAGGTAATACAATACAGAAATACTAAGAAGCAAGTCTTATCGCAAATATAGGCATAGTGATTTTACTTTTTAATCATGACGATTAATATTACCTATAAGGTTACACCCTAGAAATATATATACGTCATACATGCCACAAAATATATGGTATATTAAGGTACATACATAACTCCTTTCGTGTACATTTTCATTTACACATAATTAACGAGGTTGCATGTGTTGTTAAGCATCAAACGATTGCAGATGCCCGATAACAATTCTTTTCTATTGTGTCTGTATTTACTTACTTGACAGATTCAATAGCCAAGGAAAATATCGAGGGGAAATCTTAATGGCTAACATAAAATTTCCCTTTCTCTGCTGAGCAGGTTGTGTTCATCTCTGAATGAGATGAGAATCATGCCCAACAGTGAGTAATGTATTAGCCAACTGAAAAGACTCGCATGACCTAGCGATCTGCGACATCTGTTTTGTGGCCTACATGTCAACCTAGCAGCTCTGAAATATGCTCTGGAAGATGCTCGGGGAGGTTATGAATGTACCTACTAATTAATAAATATATTGGTAAAATAAGGGTAATTAAGGTGTAGATACTTATAACGCATCAAACTCCTGGTTATTCCACCACATGACACTGAAAAATACACACAACCATTATTTTATAATTCAATCCAAAATTTGCCACTAACACCAATAGCTGTGCACAACCGAAATTCGCGCGAGACCATGCAGAAGGATCTACCATCAGCGCGTGCGCAATAGTCTCATTGTTCACCGAAAGAAACACGAAATTCCGTTAAATTCGCAATGGCAAATAATCAAAGTCCGCGACGTTTCGTTTAGCACACCCCGCAAACTATAATAACCCGACCGTATCAAATAATGAAACATTTGCGGGTAGATTTCAAAGAAATTAAATCAAGTCTACCCACATTATACGTTTAAATATCTTCTAAACCAGTCATATTCGGCATCAATCGGGTTTTTTTCGGTTCATAATTTGGTTCTTTTCGATGTATCATTCCTGTTCCGATCACATACTCGTAGTTCTAAACATTTTCCAAATTAGTTTCGAATACCGTTTTAAATATTTTCTAAGCAGCTGTTCCAAAATGAGCGACGGATAAATGTCAGGTAATCAGAAGCAACCTCAAGCGTCTTTATTGCTTCCAAAAAGTGAACGCGAATTGGTTATATTCAGTATCATGAAAATTAATTACTTCTAATAATAAAATGTACGTTTTTCAGTTAAGAAGAAACAATACAATAAGCGCACATTTGTAAGAAAAAAATACTGATGAATTATGAATGTGTCCTTCATTGATTCGTTAAAAAAAATATGAAGCCACAGGATTTTATGACAATAAATTAAATCATTTTATAATATTTAGATATATAATATATATTTATATAATATATATTTATTATTCAATGAATCTTGCGTTCTGCCTTGACTTCAAAGATATCATATGTATGTACTTACGGTCGCCATCGGTCGTTTGATTGGCTTTCCGAACCATAAGAGGTCAGCGTAAACTGGATTTGTATAGCTTGACGTGTACCCGTGCGGACAAACGTTTCATGCTGACACTATCGTCGTGAAAAGAAGAGAAGAAGCGTTTAGAATATATTATAGTGCTCCAATCTTGGTAATGCACAAGAAACACTTTTGTTGAAATCGATAACAAGAACGTTTAAATATATATATAGCCATATACTGTAGCTAGGTACTGCAGATCGTCATTTATCACTTTTTTCCTGCTGGAAATAAATTGCTCTAAGCCCAACATTATAATGAATTCATAACATGATTGTTTAAGTCACTCTTTTTCTATTATATCTCAACTAGCTTTCCGCCCACAGCTTCGCCCGCGTGTATTCTCGGCTTTTCTGCATTTACATTATTCCCGTATTTGCAACATTTTTCATTTATGCTCCGCTCCTATTGGTCTAAGCGTGATGAGATATAGCCTTCCTCGATAAATGGGCTATCTAACTATGAAAGATTTTTTTAAATCGGACCCCTAGTTCCTGAGATTAGCGCGTTCAAGTAAACAAACAAACTGTTCAGCTTTATAATATTATTATAAGTATAGATTTGAGAGAGAAAATAAATCTATCAAATTTTTGTATGAAAATGTTCCCAATGCAGCCATGTCCGTTTTACTTTACCAAAAGGTAAAGTAAACCTCTCTGGTCTATAAATTAATAAACATTTGAAAGTATTTTTTAAAGAATACTTATAATTAAAACAGATCATATTTTGAAATAAGCAGCTTCTTGATGATACTTAACGAAACACGAAATATAAGAAAACTAGGATATTACTTTATATCATCAATTCAATAGCCTACTATCCCACGGTATTGAAGGAAAAATAAGAGGTGTAAAGTCAATTGAAAGATACGCCCCAGACAATTGTGACAATTGAAGTGGAATCAAACTGGTTTCAGTGAGCCTGAACTATTTGTTAGCGCTTAAGTATATTAAAAACAATTAGTCTTGTACTCGTAATATCGTCGAAAACAGTTATTAAGTAATTACTTCCAATGAGTGCGCGCTTTGAAGCTGTTGAGCTAAAATCTAACGCTATACTGTAGACTGTACTAGAGTCTTTAAAAATAACTTAAAAAAGTCGAAATAATAAGAAGTTAGAAACGTGGTTAAAACCACGTGGCACGGCTTATATTTCATATATTTGGTCTATGGTCACGGCCACTGGCAGTTTTCGAGTCCAAAATATCGGAATTTAATAATACCAATCAAACGCGAAGACCCAATATATAATTTTTATCTCTGCACACACATACCCTACATAATGGAGCGGAGTATAGGTACTTATGCACAAATACATTTCAACAAAAAGAAAATTGTTTAACGCTACCTCTGTATTAAGCAGTTGGTATTTCAATGGGTACATAACAACGTTTCGTCTATTATAACTTAATTGAAACACGATCAATGAGCAACTCCTTGCAAATACTTGAGAGACAATATCAAGAGCGTTCGACGAACTTCTATTTCTGAGTGCAAGTTCGACAGAACCCTTATAATATTAAAGGCCATTTCCTCATTGTTAATTGTTTTTGAACATAACTCCGTGAAATGGTTTAATAATCGCTGTTATTGACGACTACGAATACTACTTTATTCTACGGCATGATTTATTTCTACAACATTATTTGATATCAACCTTCTTGAATAAAAGTGCTTGTAAAAACATCTTTAGAAGGGCTATTTATTTAAGTACCATTTATTAGCAGTTCAAGCTACCAGTTTCAATCGGTTAATGGCAATGGGCATATCGATAAATTGTCGGTGTATGTATATGAACATATTATCTCTGTTTTGCCTTTCATATTTAGTGACTTTCATTGTTATGACATCTTTAAAGACTGGACAACTAAACTGAAATGATTTTAAAACTGTTACGTTCCCTGCCTGCAATGAAGCTGTGTTAAATATTTGCCATAAATATCGCCGGTGTAGTCGCTTGGCAAACATGCCACGAATGTTTACTACACCTCATATAGCTCCGCGTTCATATCGAACTTTCCTGAAAACAATAAAAAATCCTTTTGTGATAGTCGACGTTTACCTATCCTGTGCGTAAAATACACACCTTTTCCGGTAAAAGTAAATATTTTACAGAATAAATTGGAATCGACCGTTTATTTTTTGTTATTGAAATCGGTATATCGGCATAAAGAAAGAAGCTTATTCTTCACTGGATTTTTTAAATTATAAATATTCAAAAATATTTTACTACAATCATGAGTTTTTGCACTTGATTCATTGATTCAGTTCATTCCATTCTAACTAACTTAGCTGCTTTACACTATTTTGATACAATGTGGTTTACATTTTTTTTTTAATTATATCTATCAACCAATACAAACGAGTATTTTTATTAATGATATTTTTGAATTTACAAGAAAAATCTGAAATTAGTATTATACAAAATAATTGTCACACCCAGGCGTCGAATACAGGAGACTCGATGTGGTCCTCCACATAGAGGACCACATCGAGATGCTGTCATCTGGTAACGTGCCTAGAAGACTGGCAGCATTGCCATGTTGAATGGCCATATTAATTCTTTGCCAAAGAATAAGCCAGACCCGTGGTGACGCGGTGAGTAGACTCTTGGAAATTATGTTTTAATTTGTTTCCAAGTTTTCATTTTGATTTAATATATACCTCCGCTTATTTTTCTTCTCTCAGCTGAAAAAACCAACAGGGTTCTTTGATACAGTTGTATCCTCCACGTGTGTTGTTTTTGTCTAAAGAACTCACAATTCTAGATAATATTTGTCCGGTTAAACGATCACAATGGCTAATTTATACTTCAGAACGTTAGTTAGTTTTTACAATCCAGATGCATCTAGTTCTTCCTATATCTCGATATCATCGAATGAGCGCAAATACACTTATGTAACACAATATTGATACTTCGTTAGACATAACACTAGCCGTAGTGATATAGGGCTTTGGCAAGACTGGTTACAAAACAATCATTGACTAGATTACGACGGAGTCCTATAAAGTTATAATAATTGTAAAAAGAAAAAATCTAAGATAAACTTGTAAGTGCATCTTGAACGCCAACTCTCGCTTCACCTGCTGAGCAACAGATTTTATGATGTTCAATTCTTTCATCTTATTTATATAATACTTTGTAGAAGTAAGTAATACATTTACTCCTCTCACCGAGAAGTGCCTGTGTCCCAACAGTGGGAACATTATACGCTGATTAGATACCTACCTATGTATGATGTATGTATGGACTGTCTCTAAACCTTTGACATTTCCTTCCACCTTTCTCTTTTGTATTTTTCAGCGCCGACAAACACCGCCACGCCCTACACAGAACAACTGCAAAACATAAGCTGGATCTATTCTATTAGTCATCGTTTCAAATATATAATTTACATCTAAAACGGAGCAAACGGATTGAAATCGGAATGTTTTATTGCTACATGGGATACCCGACCTTATTTAATAAGTGTTAGAACAAATTCAAATAATTAATCTGATTAATTTCCATCCGCAAACGGAAATGGATTGAAATTGAATGCCTACAAGTTCATTGCCAATCGGCGTAGTATATCCACCATTGTTATTGCGTGCCGATACGCACATTGTACGTCCGTATTGCTTCGATCATGTTGTCGATTTATACAGATCGTAAATATAGCCGCGTGCGACCAACGTATACATCAAACAAAGACGTAACAATATTATTGTTGACATTCGTAACACACAACTATAACATGTAAACTTTATAAGCCTTGATTGAACTAGTGCAGAGCATTCGAAGTGAATTAAACCGTTCGAAATCCGGATCAACTAATTTAACCAGGATGGGATTAAGCCATATTTTACTTTTGGGAGAAACAAGGGGAATAAATGTACCTAAATGTTATACTTTAATAACTTCTAAATTTTTCATTGCTTTTTATCTTTTTAATACCATATTATACAGAATAAATATACCTACATATTTCATCAGAGCCTGTTACTACGTCTAAAGAGTAATGGAAAAATCTTGAGCACCGGTATTACATACATAACTTTTATTATTTTTCGTCCGTATTTTATGAAATTGTCCTATTGCTGAAATATTCTTTCAGCTGAGACATAGGCGTGGGTTATCACTGGGGATATAAAACTGGAACGTGGTTTTATTACATCGTACCGGTTACAATACCTGCAAACATAATACTGGAAAGTAATACAAAGATAAGAGAAAAAGAATAAAATCTAAACAAAACCTTAAAAATAGATCATTCTAAAAGAGCGAAACAAAAAATTAAAGAAATATGCGGGAAATTAAAAAGGCAGTTTAATTTACTGTGCATGCCGCGTCCTTTTAAGGAGATGAAAGTGCTCTCGATCATAAGCAACTTTCACTACGAAACCAAGCCTAATATCACAACAGTGAATGAACCATGTAGGTATATACTTCAAGTTTAATAGGTACATACTATAGTTTTTATGTTAAACAAAAAAAACGAGAATCTATGTAGAAGTGGATAATCTTTAAATTTTCTGAGATAAATAATAATAAGTATGCTAATTTTATTAACGTACTCTGTTTTTTTATAAGTATTAAAAATATGATACGGATACCTAAATCAATGCAATTAGTTGATTTACACAAGACAATTAAGTACTATTGTTGTCTGATGATGATCGTAAAGTCTACTAGAGAGTTGTCTATGGCGTCATCCGCATAGATCCCACAAGAATAATGTATCTTTCACCAGTTTCAGAGTTTCCCGATTACAGAAAAATAATCAATGTTTCCTTTTTATACTATTACTTTAGTATTTGTTGTAAGATACATTAATTATTGTTAGTAATATAAAGATGATTAATATCATAATTAGTCATTAAATTACTTATACGATGTGTACCTACTTAAATACGAAAACCCAGAGGTTAATATTCTCCACGCACGTGTAAAGCTACTTAGTAACTTGTGTATTTACACGAATTGCGATTAAAACTACTACCTATTTGGATATTCGTCATGTTTACCTTTCCGCGAATATGGTTCCTAGTTTTAATTTAGCTGAAACTTGAACTGTACGAATATGAGTACATTTTACAATTTTCATTAAATATGTAAAAAACATAGGGGCGGTATGCTCAAACGAATTCAATCTCAGGTTTAACTCGGTTTTCCCTGTTGTGTAGTTGTCGTAAGGGAGACTGATATACCATATTCTAGTAACCAAGACACCACTACCATATACTAATTTCCAAAATATTGGCAACGTCATCAAATCATATAATTTCAAATGGAATTATTAATCTAATACTTTTGTTCCATCTCCGTCATTAATTAACACGTTGACTAAAACTTGATGCAGATGAGGCCAATATTTTATAGAGTTACCTAATTGATATTATAATGCTCCTGCTCCAAATGTATTAATGTGCATAGTAATCATTATCAATGAACGCATTTAAATAGTGGTTACATCTGCGTATTGCATTAGTAAGCGCGTTAATTAACAGGTGACAGGGCAGATGGAGCTCTAACATAAACAAAAAAAAACCATCAAAAGTGAAGATGAAGAATATTGTCTCAAAGCGAATATATCTTACGCTAGTATGTCTGAGCCTCGGCGAAGCGGCGATGATACTCTGATTTGTTTCAGCGTTTCTTCTCAAAGGCCAAAATAAGGAAGCACTGACGCCATCTAGTGCTAAAAGCCAAAAACATTTACTTATGAAAGTATTTAGAAAAATTCTATTTTACATTCTATCAATGGAGTTCTTTAGCAAAAATAATAAGAAAAGTCTTTACCGGCCTTATTTGCCTATACCTGAAATAATAATAAAAGTTAAATATTCCTACGCTGATATACCTAGACACACAATTAACAACAGTAAAAAGAAAAGTTATGATTATATTTTCTTATTTTAAATAGATAATTGATATAGACATTATTGCATCCTCTCCTCTACATTGCTGTGCCCGACAGGGTCCATATTGAACAAATGTATCATTCATATAAACATTGAGTATTGAATATTGTTTCTACAGAAGGGCAAAGAAGCAACCCGTTACTTGTTTACATACAAAATGGAATCTCAGTACCAATTATTATTAAATCATCAGCAATTATGTATAACAACAAAATAAGTCAATATTATTTTTCCAGGCCTAACGGTATGGGGTACCTCGTGGTTCGTATTCAAGGACGCCGTGCTACCGGACGGGTTCCTGTTCAACATGGCCGGGGTGGTGATAGCGGGGTACATATTCGGCCACACGCTAGAACGATACACCACAGTCAACCCAATAGTCGGCATGACGTTGATAGGAGCACTGTGCAGAAATTTCGCCCCACCAAACTTCCTACAAAACCCAACTGCGGACGTAATTGATTTCCATTTAAGGTTCGTAAACTGTTCAACTGTATTTGAAGAATGACATTTACAAAGTCTCGTCATGCACAAACTCCTCCACAATGACGTAAACAGCACCTGCACAAAAACTTTTTTAATTAATTAAATAAATAAATTGTTAAGTCTCAGCTTTCTTGATGACGTAACAAATGACTGTGCTTAATTGATTCGGATCTTGCCACATCGTAACTTTGTAACGTAATTATAAAGGTACCTACATATATATTTGTAACGAGCTACCGCTTCACAGAATACTTGATAATTTAATGGGGACTTACATTAATTTTGCTAATAGGAGTACATAGTACTACAAGTACATACTACGGTAGGGAAGCCATTAAATTAATTACGTCGACGTGCCATCCTCCTCACCTCACTTTACGAGGAGATGAAAAATTTTGAAACACATTTTCAGCTTCCAAATTTCATTTTAGTTTCATCATTTACACGCGCATTATTCGTTGTAACACTAATATTATCATGATTAAATATCATGATCATATCATCATAATTATCACATAAAGCCTAGTAGTTACTAGGCGAGGGAGGCTTTGTGTCTTTATGTAAGGGACTTTTCTTTTTCATATACGTACGTGGTATATAAATGGTTGAAGACTGTAAATAAAGGGCATATTTCCTATAAGAGATTCCTTTAAAACTTTAATGCTCAAACATTAAGAATATCAAAAATAAAAGTAAAAGTTTTGTGAAAAGACCTGTTATAGTGACAAGATATAGGCCTTTTTACAACCACTAACCCTGTATGCAATAGAAAAATAATGACGCCGGATATTGCGTTAACCATGCTAAAATTACTGAGCAAAATTATCAGAGCAGTAAAATACTACATTATCATGAACCATTTACTGTCTCACTGCTGGGCACGGGTCTCCTCCCATATTGAGAGGGGTTAGGCTAATAGTCCACCACGCTAGCCTACTGCAGGTTGGCCGACGTAATTTAAAAATATTACATTATATTTTTTGTTTGAATTCTTATTAAATAAGAGCTGTAAAAAACCCTGTTGCTAAAAATACTACCAAGTATTTTAGTCTTCTAATGAAGACTTCATTATAATTAATGAAATCTAACATGGAAAGGTAAAGTTAAAATAAAATTATATCAGTCAACTTTTGTCCTACAAAGGCGCTTTGTTCATAACTTCTAAACAGAGTCAGCATTGCCTGTTGAGTGTCAACTTTGACTGCCTTCCGGACATATTTTCCAGTTAGCGCCATAACACATTTTAATTAAATAAGTAATTAATTACACACGTTTTAATGATAAAAGAATACCAAACACAAAAACAAATTCTCATATACACAAACATCCAGAATCCAATCTTCATATTCATATCTGTAGTATTTATGTACTACAGATATGAATACGAATATTTGTTTATATGAGTCCCTAGCCGTAACTATCCGGCAAGAGAATGCAGGTCCTGGTGTGATTTTTAATTGATACAAGCCCGACATAAGTTTTTATTATAGTCCAATTGAATTGGAATAATCACAATATTTTAAATGGGACGAAATTTCCTTACATAGTATTCAATGAACAATGATTTCTTTTTATTCTTTCAGGCGAATCTACCCCGTCATTATCTTAACGAAGGGCCCGCTTAGTTGGAACTGGGAATATATAAAAAATAATTCAGTCAAAGTTTTCTCTTTGGCCACTCTGCCTTGGATCGTCGAGTGTTTGTCTACTGCCTTCTTCACCCACATACTACTCGAGTTTCCTTGGTACTGGGGTGAGTAACATTTCAAATCAACTTAATGAATTTACAAATTAAACTGTACATACGTACCCAAAATATACGTAAGTACTGTTGTATATTGCTTAGTACAAATTCAAATACGAGTAAGTTATTTTGTTAATCCTGTTTACACTGCTAACCACAGAAAAGCCTAAGATAAAATACCAGCACCACCGGTTATTGCTCGGAAACGGCTCAGTGAGTTCATTCTCACAAATCCCCATTCATCTGACGACAATTGTGCTTTGTGCAAGTCGAGAATATTGAATAACACAAAGCGTAATATTTCAAAGGAAGCACCTATGAGGGTACAAATATTTGGAACCAATGGAGCTCTTACATGTTTTCACGTTTACAGGTCTACATCTGGGCTCTATTTTAGCATCGGTGTCACCAGCAGTAGTTGTACCAACTGTGTCAAATTTGTACAAGAGGGGCTTAGGAACCAAGAATCAAATAGCGCTCCTGGTAGGGAACGCTGGGGGCCTCGATACAGCCTTCACTGAAGGCATGTGTGGTGTCATTAACAGTGCCATATTTTATCCTGCACCACTCGTATATAGGATTATAAAGGTAAATAAAATATCTACAAATATTTATATCAATAGTAAAAAATAATCAATATTTTTACAGGGCAATTCTGACGAATTCTACTTTATACAATTTATTATACACTTGAGCTGTTAACTGACTGGAATTCAATGCAAATTCATAAAACCATTATTGTACCTAAATGTACAGTCAGAATATATATTGGTCACATATCCCTAAGCGTTCTTTTTTTATCGCGATTTATTTTTATCGTAGACGATAAATTTAAATTTCGAAATCCAGCCGTTACTCACACTCGAGATCGTTTCTAAGAAACCTCAAACTCACTTAAGTTCTCTAGTGGTTAAATTTGGGTATATGGGGGTTTTAACCTTTTTGTTCGTTATATCGGCAGGGATTGCTGGCTATTTTCGTGGGTATTGCCCTTGGAATATTCTGGGGAGTGTTATTAGACTGGCTGCCGGATCACAATGACATATACGCGCCGACAATACGGAGCCTGCTCATTTTTTCCGGCGGTGTATTGTTGACCTACGCCGGTGGATATCTCGGATGGGGCGGTACTTGTAAGTGTTTGCACGTTAATCTAATTCTTATTCGTGTCTTGGAAACTAGATCTAAAAATAAATAATATGTGAATCTTACCGGTTCATACATACAGCCTTTACAAGAGGCTAGATCAGTATCAATTTAACGTCCTGATTGACAAACGAATCGAAACAAAATGTATGGAAATCAAAGTAATGATTGCTGATTTGTCGAAAGTTTAGATCATTTTCATACATTTTGGAACTCAGAAGGTAATTCTGCTTTTGATTGATCGGTGTTACGTTTTGGATAATTTTTGAGTATGAGAATTGCCCTACATATTGGAACTAGTCTACAATACCAAACACACGTCGAAACCGTGGGGAACAAAATGCGAATCGAGACATTTTGAACTTGTAATGTAGGTACGAAACCCATAAATCTAAGGAAATGCTGAAGTAGTTAACACGTTCATTGTCTTCTTAAAGGTAACTATAAGGCGTATCAATTAATTATATCAGTTACAATAGTAAAATGGCTAAGTTGCATAATACACAGACAAACAGATACCTAGGTACGCCAAAGTTGCTCCTTACATGTGGTTAAGATTAAGAGTATTTGTAAAAGAGATATCTTTATTAAGAATAAGCTAACGGGTTTACTTGAACAGCTCGTTTATATAGGGTTTACCTTAACAAATATGATGATAAGATCAGAGCTGTGTTTTCTTTACGTCTTAGCGTGAATATAACGTAAAAAAACAATTTCTCCTTGTGAGAAGTCTAAGCTTAACCCAGACTGAAAGTATATTACACATCACCACTTTTGAATGTGATATCACAAAAACCGATTACTGCTACGAACCTGGAATTGGACCAGGTTATTTGTATGGTCTACAAATATATTTTTCGGGTTTCTGTGTGCCTGCCTGTGAGATTAATGTTTGTCGTTTACGATACAGAAGAAATCCTATTGTGCAAGTTTTTAAAATTAACTAATGACGATGACAATAAGGCTGAATTTTGTCTGTACTTTCGGATTCCTTAACATAGGTCCTATATGTTGTTATAATGACATACATGCCTGCTTAATAATCGTGGTTATAAATTATTCCCTTCGGTTCCATAAGAGATCTTTGGGATGCCAAGGGGTACATTTTGTCACAAGATAACGGCCTCATCAATTTTTATTAAAATTAGGCTAAGGTTCTTTTTAATGTGCAAAATCATAATTTATTAATGATGTGTCTTACTTTTCACAGTACAGTAAAATATCCTAGCATAGGGCTTGCTTTGCTTAACATCTCATGCTAGGCTAGAATCTCTAATGTTGACAGGACAGTAAATAAATTGTCTTAAGGCAAAACCTAAAGACAATGGACTAACCAGTGTGTGTCCAGTGATGACGTATGGTACAGAGACGTGGTCGCGCACTATGGGTCTCATAAGAAAGCTAAGGCCACTCAGTGACCTATGGAGGGAATTATACTGGGCATTTCTCTACGTGACCAAATCAGAAATGAGGATAGAAGAACCAATAGAAGAACGAAAGTTGTCAAAGGATTAGCAAATGCAAGTGGCAGTCAAGTGGACGGGGCATATAGCTCTTAGAACTAATGGCCGCTAGGGCAAAAAGGTTCTCGAATGGAAACCACACACTGTACCTAAACCGCAGTGTAGGACGACCTTCAACGAGATGGACAGGCGACCTGGTAGAGGTTGCTGGGAGTCGTTGGATGCAGGCGGGAAAGAACCGGTCACAGTGGAAGTCTATGGGGGAGTCTATCGTTTAGCAGTAGACCTCATTTGGCTGATATGATGATGATGATGAATAAATAAATTGCGAATGAAGTTTTATAATGTTTGCACTAACTTATTTATTTTTGATATCATAAAAACTAAAATACCTACATAATAACTTAGCAACTTATAAATCGTTTGAATTTGAACCCTTCGTAAACTTAGAAGTTACAAGGTAACTCGTTAATATTGATATCGTACCGTTAGTTGTAGTAATAATCAGTCAAAGTCAAGTGTAACTGTTTCATTTTGAATGAAACATAATTATAAACGTTGTACGCAATGCGATACAATGTCACGCGTGTTAAGCTTAAATACACATACTATTTGATGTGTAAATCCGAACACAAATAATAATTGTGTACATTCGCAACGACAAACTTATTCAACATCATATGAATGGTTATTGTATTCCTGTTACTTCCACTAATCATGGTCATTAGGCAGACACATGTGAATTTTGACTGCACGTAATGGTTTAGATTACCTCACCGTTCCATTGCAATTAGTTTCGCGGATTCGATTTCCACCCGTGACAAATTATTTCTAGCCTGGGCCAACTTTAGAAATAAAACAAATGTTATTGTGAATTGCATGTGTATTCACTTAAAAATGCAGATATAGCCTAATGATATGACCATTGAAATGCGAAGTCATAGCTCTCGAGTTTGAATCCAAGGCACACACATTTTCGTAATCATGTGCGTATTAATATATTAATTATCACTCGCTTCAAAACGGTTAAGGCAAAGCTCGCGAGGAAACCTGCATGCTTGAGAGATTTTCTCGATCGCGAGTTAAGTCTACTTACCCGCAGTAGGCTAGCATGTTGGACCCTAACCCTTCTCACTCTGAGATGTGACTCGTGAGCTTATGCCCACTAGTGAGTCAGTAAATGGGTTGATGATGATGCTATTTAGCCGGGTCATTGGTCTATTAGGCCAATGGTCCAGTCGGGCCGCCGCTGGGTATCTCAGCTTTGAGTCTTCGGTTGAGTAAAATGTTATTGAGTTCTTCTATGTTAAGTGTATCTATAGGTGTTGGTTAATTAAGGCAAAGGCCTTCACAATTATCGGTACAATGAAAACCCAATCAACATTCCACATGTAATGACTGAAAATTGCGACTTATAAAATAATGTCACTATTATGTTTCATTAGAATAGTGACAATATGGATGTAGTGGATTCGAATCGGTTAATACCAGTTAGTACTGACATACGCAGTGGTCGTACCAAATTAATGCGGACGTGAACCAGTACCTACTTGCTTGCAACCAGCTCAGAATGAACCGATATTATTTAAAAGTAAGGTTTAGGTAAGGTAAAGAGGCCACACTTCATCCTTATCATCATCATGCTCAGCCGGACTCAGGATAACGCCACAGAGCCCGATCTTTTAAGAGTAATTGTTCTGGATGAAGGTAACTAGCTTCCACGACACAGGGAATCCTAGTGTGGGAGCTAGAGCCATAATTTGTATAGCACTAAGTTTATTAGGACAATAAAGTTATATTATATTATCTGCGACTCCCTTGCAAATCATATTCCTGATACATACTCCGATCGAGGCTATTTCCATAGCTTGCTGTGCGTCTTAAACTTATGGACGATTCTCTCCATAAACTTCAAACTCTCCCTCACTTCAATGATAAATACTCCTTGCCAAGTAGATAATAATAGATCCTAGTACCAAATGAGCTGCGTTTTGTTGACTTTTTGAACACGAGTTTCTTCCTAACGGGGCGGAATGTTTTGTATTCTCAGCTGTCTTCTTATAGACGAAACCTATTTACCTGGATTATCCTATTTTCGTACTTAGTGAACAACTTAGAACTTTTGATGTCGGCGCGGATCGGGCACATTAGCACTGAAATGATTAAGTTAGTTACAATCAAGCACTTAGCCTAACAGAGTTGTTCAATAGGAATGTTGTTCTGCTTACTTTAGCAGATAACTCATTTTGGCTACTCAAAGAAACTTCTTAATTGAAAATACTACTCAACTTTTTGTAACAATAATTTCACTGAAGCCAGTAGTATTTTTCAGTCAATAGGTAGTTTAATTTATTTATTTATGCCCATATTAAAATGTACAAAATAAAAGAAAATTATAGCTAATAATAAAATAATGTTGTCTAAAACAGTTTGGAAATCGGTGACTTCTATTTGAGTTGTTCTTTTGTTTTCGCCAACGACTTCCCAAACTGTTTTAGACAAAATTATTTTATTATATTTTGAAGGCGGTTTTCCTTTTTTGTTGAAAGTAATTTTATTTTTTGTTGAAAGTTTTGTTTATAAGTACTTGCTAACCAACTAAACGCACTGCTCCAATAAGACAGCGATGTTTCGGAGTAAACGATAATATCATCGATGTAAATATTTTTTGAAATTTATTGATATTTGTAAAACTGCTCAACCGATTTTGATTTGAACGGGACCACCTCTGAAGTATGACCTACCAAACAAAAAAAAACAATCATTAAAATCAATCCACAATTGGCGGAGAAATCGGGTAACAGACATAAAAAAAACATACACACGAATTGAGAAACTCCTCCTTTTTGAAGTCGGTTGATAAAAAGAGTGAAACATACATACACAACCAGTTCAATAGAAGCAGTACTGACTTATAGTTCCATACCCATAGGTACTCAATCCCAAGAATTGCGAATTATGAACGTAATAACGTTAACAAAACCTGTGGGTTTACCCTGTGACAGCACGCAAACATAAAGTAAATCTTTGTCACTAACCCTTCCTTAAACATTGAGTTATTATGTCTTGCGTAGGTACTAAAATAGACAACACAAAAAAAATCTAACATCTAATTGCTGCGTGCATACTCAAGAACTGATTGTAGGCTTACACGAAGAGAGAAATTGTTAATTTTAATTCATGTAGGTATAGGGTCATTCGAAAAAAAAACATTTATAATCTAGTTAGAATCATTTGTCAATCTTCCACATTTGTGGTATTTAAAATATACTTACTTCGATGAATATTTCTGAGAGACTATAAACATTCTATGTAAATGAGTGCGTAAATATTATTAACCAGAAGGCCAAGTCTGATAATAAAAAAATAACAATTTATTCAATATATACTCATAGTTTTGATCTAGGCCATATGTCGTAAAGGAAGGTAAAAAATGTTAACTTTCGATATATATTTTTTACAATAGGTTTCACATTACACTGTTGATTTATTAGTTTAAGTATCTATTTTTTTATTTACGGTGACAGACTACATCAAACAGTAATTTTGACCATTATTGACCAGAACTGACTTCAGGTTATATGAGACGTTTTATACGCAGTATCACAAATTTTTATATAAGATGAAAATATAAAGGTAAAGGTGTGACATAGCTAGAGCGCGACTTTTCTAAGTGCAAATATGTTTGACGCAATGGCTCTAGTACAAAATACCTCAATGTCCCTAAATTATTTTTGGGTTCGGTAGTTATGAAGCGGCAAGAGGATTTCGCTCCGGCGGGGTTATGAGAGGCTGACTAAAGTAAATGCGAATAAAAAAGGAATTTCACTCATCGTTCGTGTGCGCTGAGAAGGTTCACGTTAAGGAGTGCTTCCAAGAATTCCATCGCGAAATATTACCTAAGATATTCCCGTACACTCCTCACAAAAACGCTTTAAGAATGAAATTTACTTAACGATTATACTGTTCAGAAACTTAATCTATGCATACCAAACATTTATAATTCCATAAATTGTTTTAGTATCCTCGTAACTTTGTTCAAAATCTTATCAGTAAATACTACGTACAAAATAAATAAAACACGTCACGTCGGACAGATAGCCCAACCGTATAATATCTCCATCAATATCATATATTATTACACAATTATCGTATTAACAATATTGTGACGTGGAATACATAAACGAATAAAGATTAATAGAGACAGTTTGCTTGTTTGTAATTCTTATCCCTATTTGGTATTTGTAGTGTCGTTACAATTTATGCTCGAAGAAAGTAATTGTTGCTCATTAGCCAAAACACGATCAGTTCCTTCCTGAATTTCCTATAATGCGCCGAGTTTGTGGTTTCAAGCTTAACGAGCTTGAGCTCCGGTGCCTTTAGGGAAATTATAATTACGGGCAATATTATGGTACCTACCTATCGTTATTTCAAGCGCTACAAATCCAACGACAACTAATTATCAGTTTTTTTTTTTATTTGTAATTATCTAATATTATGAAAGTCTATTATTAAGTACATGTATATAAAGATTACAGGATTGATCACAGGGCATGAAACTGAAAGCGAATATTTATCAATTGGAATATTAAATATCGAATAATAGGTACTTTGCTTTTCAATGCACAATTCAATTCAACATTTTTAATTAGTTGCACTAAAGTCTTACTTGAAAAAACTAACTTAACTAACTGATCCAAAATACAGACGACTTTTTAATGACTGCACTGATACACACGGCAACACATCAAGCTATTCAAATCCAGATTAAGCTGACCTCACATTGTTAGGGCTTTCCGTGCAATGAGAGGTCAGTTTATACCGCACATGTATTGCTAAATGTGTGTTGTGTGGGAGTTTTTGCATCATTTATTTTATTTTTTGTTCGGTTAGGCTGCGGTCTTTGCCATTTGTATTCTCATTAAGAATACATATACAAATATCTATATTATTGAGCACACATTTGAAGTCCATAACATCATCAAATTAATTAGTTCTCGCGTCTTATATCAACCTTCGTTCCAATTAACCTCAATAAAACACAGTAATTTTGTTCGCGTTTCTGATGATGCGATTTAATTTTAAAAATTCCTTCGAAGAATACATAAGGAAATATCTAATGATAGAATATTAGTAATGTGACGCCGGATAATAAGTCCAAGGTATAAGTTATTGAATAATGTTTATATTGGAATCCGTTTTTAATATAAGTCACAGGATGTCCATCGTAACATTAATTAGAAATTGTTGCGAAAAGAAGAAGAATCGTCTTTGTAGTTTTCTTTGTCTCGCAGATGTGTACGATGGTCATGTTTTTCCCAAACCTGTGGGATTTTCCCAAAACCCCGTTTTAATACTCATGGTACACATAACTTCAAAACTCCAAATTTAACTTTAATTAGTTTGTATAAAAACCTTATTTTTTTTAGTACGGAAAATCCTCATGAATCGTTTGCTAACTGGGAATACCGCAGAGTACCTACTCGTACCGACAAAAAAATGTGCTCGCCTTCCCTAGCTGTATAGTGATTGCCATGGGATTTGTGACATTCTCCACAACCATGACGGCTTTTATAAAAACCTAACATGTATCAATTGTTGCAGCTGGCGTGGCGATCATGGTTTGCGCAGGCACAGCGGCGACGCGGTGGGCGCGCCGCGACTGGCCCATCACCAACAACCCCGTCTGGGAGGTCTACAAGCTGCTCTGGACGATATTTGAGCCCATGCTCTTCACCCTCAGCGGGTATTTCTTGGATGTACATATCGCTTTACAACTTCATATTTAGCCACTGAAATACGAATTGAGAATCTGGGGGCACGGCAGCGCCCCCACCAAGTCGAACTATATTATATAGTTAAAAGGAAAAGACTCTGATCACACCAACACACCAGTAAAAGCAGTAAAATTCTCAGTAGCGTATTGGCCAGTTAATTAATATTATTTTTATATTCGGTTGAAGAAGTAGTAGCACTAAATTTGATCAGAAATTTCTCGGCAAAATCTTCCTTATACAGCTGATTATAAGAATATCTTCAGACATAGTTTTTTACTCCGTCTAGGAGGGGGTCAAATTACTATCAGTAAAAAAATAAAACTACGTCTCTGCAGATTCCATGGCACTAGGTATATTAATAAATTTTGTTAGGATTATAAGAGTAATATGCAGTTAAGTATTTTAAATAACTTTACCTTAGCAATTCTGTTTTTAGATTTCGCAAATAAGTGTGAAGGAGCTCTGTCTGATCCTGGGATGCATTTCATCCGCGCTAGTACTGCGGCTGCTGACAGCGTTCCTGGTGGCCCTGGCTAACGAGCTGTCGATCAAGGAGAGCCTTTTTGTCGCCGTCACCTGGATACCTAAAGCGATTGTAGAGGTACGCCATTTATTACCCTGTTTGCGGTAAAATGTTAAAGGTAAAACATTATTGGACCGACATAGATTTTTGTTGCAACTTGGAATAGTTTCTCATGTAATAAATGTAAGCTTTCCAGTGCAATCAATGGCATTTAGATATTATTTAGATATTTGTTAGCTATTTTTATGTAGGTAGTATTTCTATTTATTATTTATAATAGTTATTACATCTACGACCCTAAGTAAATTGATATCGTTTACTTATAAATCACACAAATCTAAATCACTTTATACAATTTGGTTTTTCCAAACTTCCTTCGTATACTGAACAAAAGAAACTAAATTTTTTTAGCCATTCTATAAACACAAGAAGCCAACCCAATATCCGGTAATTTTGTTCTACCCACAATTTTCGACAGATATTTTGTGACCTTGGCGACCTTGGTAGCTGAATATCAGGTCCGCATTTTATTGATATATTACTTATATAGATATAGGTAGTAACATTTTTATATTTAAGTAACATATAAATTTTATAATTTATGTTTTTTCCTTGACTTGCCTTGACGGCACGTTTTGACTTAGTCGATAAGCGAACGGCTTCTGGGGCATTAGTTAGATACGGATTCAATCCCCGCAAAGAACAAAATATGTTGTTTGCAAAAAATGTAATGTTTATGTAAACGCAACTCAACATAGAATAAAAAATATCAGGCCACGGTTTTTTACAGGACCGAATACAGGATGTAAATAAAGGTTGTATTACATTTTTTTCTAATTAATTAGGACATTTCTTCTTATTAAAAAGGGTTTTACTGGTTGACAGATAATATTAATAACGGCACAACGGTGCTCGATCATCATCCATCATCGCCTCCACAGCGGGACCTTGGATGTGACGTTGTCAACTTCCTATTTTCCACAGTCATATGCTCTGTTACGTCACTGAACACATACAAACATTAGTCACGCTTTAATAATTAACTTTAACGCCAATAGCTCCGCGGTTAGAACACTCGCCTGTTGCGCACAATGGTCTGGGTTCTACCAAACCACTGTTTACGGATATTTTTTATTATATTTGACTTTAACGAATGCTAAATATCTTTAAAGATAAAAATCCGAAGTTAGGCGGGTTCGGACCCTGTCCGAAACTGACTGAAGACTGCGTCATTAGTCTAGTGTTCATAAGCGCTACGCTAGAAATTCAGAGATCGATTCCAATAATTTCTGAAAATCTCAATAACAGTAGGTACTGTTTCCTCAGTAGGAGCACGGAGTATATATTTATGAGTGTGGTCTCAAAACATACTGGCTCACTATTAGTATATGTTAGTACACTTCTGCTTTTAATTTTTGGTGAATACAGGTGTGATGGTATAAAGATATAACTTTTACCAAAAGACAAATTCGATCTCAGGCAGAATACTAACCTATCCTTTCAGTTAAATACACTGGAAACTTAAGTCAACTAAGCTACCGAGACCGCTGCCTGTGATGTCGAATTTCTCATCTACATTTCACATGATTATTATATGTCATGAAAAGAAAAGATTTTCCATGCTGAGATTCTAAAGTTACTTTAGTGAAGGAAAATTTTGAATGCGGGCAGGATTTAAAACTGTATCTTCTGGTTAAATCACCAGACGCTATGACCAACTGAGCCATCGCGAGTCTTTTGCCAGGTCGAAATTCGCCTTCATATTCTGAATTTACGTCTTCGAGGTGACGTCAGTTACATGTGTTGAAAAGCAAGTTTGCTTCACAACCGACATGACTTACTTTACTGCTAGTTCGATGTCGTACGATGCCACCTTACCTATTAACTATTTTTTGTATTTTTTATGCATTTTCCATGCAAAATTATAAAGCTATTTTATGACGCATAATTCAAAGTATCTCGCCACAACCCGTCCACAAGCTTTTGTCCTCTGTATTAGGTGCTGATATAACTTTTAAGTGATCTTTTCATTAAGAGGGAACTACACAGACAGTCGACCAGCGAACTAAGGTTTAATTCACTTTGAGCCGCCCCAGCGCCAGTTTAGTAATTTCAAGCTTGTTTACATGAAAGCTTTAGTTAATATAGATCTTAGATCTCTTTGTAATTTAAAGAGTAATTAAATACACCGCTTATTCAAGAAAGTAGAGGATAGTAGTCGACTGCTACACTAGAGGTCTGGGGTTCAATTCCCAGGTCAAGTAGTGTTATTCGGTTTTTCTATAAAATTCTCAGTAGCAGCTCGAAGTTTGGATATGTGCTCGGTGAATGGCAATAGGCTCGCCCCCTACATGGAAGCTAAACATACCATAAGCCTATCTATGATAAAAAAAATGTCTCAGGCATGCAGGTTCCCTCACGATGGCTTCCTTCGTTTCAGCGCTTAATTGAATTTTAATACAATCGCACATGGCTACGGCAAGACATATCACTAGGTTATCACAGCTTTTAGTGCTATTACTCTGCTACAAAATATAAATCTCCTCTCTTAATCATACAATTAAATTATTACTCTTCTAACATAATTGATGCAAGTAATGAAGCTTATAAATATGAAGTACCTATTCATTAAACTTTATCGTCATAATTTATTTCTCTTCTGAATCTCTTGCTATCTTTGTGTTGCCAGAGCTTATCTCAGTATTTACTTCTAATCAAATTTTGTTTAATCCTGAATACTTTTTTCTGTAGATATCAATGGTTTTGGCTGCATATACAATTTAATATGGTTTCAAAGCTACATGCCAGTCAAATAAGACATATTTGAAGCAATTATTAAATGGTATTTATTTACAAGACTCATTTTTCATTGTGCCAATTCATAGGCCGTCATCACCGTCAGCCAGAATAATGAATAAATTAGTGTTGGTTAATTGATGGTAGAATAATTACTAACTCTATCTAGTCATAAACGGTTTATAAGCCAGATAAAAGGCGCAAAATATCTTCTATCTAAATATTTTTGGCCCACAGCTGGGCAAAGTAGCCTAACACAGTAGACTTCACACTGTCGAGAAACTCACGGAAACTGTTTTCTTGGTTTTTTCTATAATGACATCGAAGATACTGAAGTGCGTGCGATGGATTAAATCCTGAGACCTATGACATAAAAAAAATAAAGATAATGTGACGGCAGCCAACTCTATGGCTATGTGTGTGTACCCACACAACACGTTTGTGTGTATCCTTGGCGAGCGATCTCAAAACAATTCGTACAAAGACGAATATTTTTTGCAGGTCTCTTCAAGCTATAAATCAAACTACCAGCGCTATGCCAAATCTCTATGATTAAGTTCCCTAAAGCCAAATCTCAAGCCACTAAGTACATCTAAAAGCCTAAAGGTACATACCGCCGAAGTAATGGAAATGAATGATTCACTCCAAACAATTGAGAATCGTATTTCCGCTTACAGGAACGATAATAAATTAGTCGATATCATTACCCGTCGGGACTGTGGAGTGAGATAGGGAAGTCAATGCCGACATTCCTCGTATTGTTCTCTGGAAAAAACGTTTTCATACCACTTTCATTAATAACTTTGCGCTTTAAGTATCAATTTTATAATATTTTGAGTGTTTGTTTTATTCCAAGGCAATTCATGAGTATACTGATGGTGTTTTTCTTTACCAAAATGACGTAACCATCTTTAGAAGTACTTGTTTCGTTACCTTCCTCAAATCTTAGCTTCCTGAATTAGCATTATCTTAAGTTACAATGTTTGAAACAGATTAATTCCTTGAAGAAGATCTCCATCGAAAACTACACGATTATAACGCGGAAATCTTGCTAAGTAAATCAAATCAAATCATTTATTCTTGTTAAAGGTATTTTAAGCCCGCTCACCAGCAACATACACTCACTACCGCTCACTAACAACATGTACCAGCTAAGATCTTAGGAAACCATTTCCCTAAAAGAATCTTGATACATTTATCAATAATTTAATTAAATTATGCCTTCGGGTTTTGCGAGCCATGTTACGTAATTATTTTTGGAAATATTATTCTCGTTTGTATTTTTTTGGCAATAATGGTTCAAGAACGGCTGTTATGTATTCATTCTTGTACAAAAGTGCCGGACCCCAATAAAGCTTCGTCAGTTCTTTGCCTTCATCAAGACGGATCCGCTTAGGAGGCTAAACTCAATGGGCTCAACGAGGGCAATTCGTATATAGACTGTTAGTACATCTTTAACTTATATCTATATAAATAAACATTAAGGACCAAATACGTTGCTAACCGCCAAACTCAAGAACGGATTTACCAATACGGCTTACTACTCTGTCTGTCTGTCCGATCGTGTCACAGCCTTTTTTTTCGAAAATATAAGAACTATGCTGTTGAAACTTGGTAAGCAGATGTATTCTATGAACCGCATTAAGATATATATCATAATTATATATATAGGTTATCATTATATAGGATATCATTTTTTTCTAAACTGAATAGTTTGCGCGAGAAACACTTCCAAAGTGGTAAAATGTGTGTCCCCCCCCCTGTAACTTCTAAAATAAGAGAACGATAAAACTGAAAAAAATATATGATGTAGATTACCATGTAAACTCCCACCGAAAATAGGTTTGGACGAGATCTAGTAAATAGTTTTTTTAATACGTCATAAATCGTAATGATACGGAACCCTCCGTGCGCGAGTCCGACTCGCACTTGGCCGGTTTTTTTTTACTGGAATTAATATAATAATCGTAGCTTATCAAACTTTTCATAGAAAACAAACTTTTCTCAATTATTTAAGTTCTTACGTAGGTAAGCTTTTTCTTTTCTAAAAAGTAATTTAATTAGGTATCTTCGCCGATTTTCTTCGAAAATTAAAAATTAAATTACTTACAATTAATTAAATTATAGATTAAAAACACTGATAACTTTAAGTCAATATTAAGTTAGTTGAAGTTATTTGCAATTACCTAATACTATTAGTTTTTGCTTGTTTTAGAAACATTGCACAAAGAAAATCTCACGTATTTATATTAATAAGGTATAATAAAACGTTATTATTATAAGCATTGTTATCTTAGTGATACAACCATTTGACTGCCAAGTCGTAGGTCTCGCGTTCGAATCTAAGCCACACCTCTGCCTTTTTGTAATCATGTGCATATTAGTAATTAATTATCCCTCGCTTCGGTGAAGTAAATCATGCATGGCCCATGAGAGATGTTCTCGACAGCGAGCGTCTAAAGTCTACCAAACCACAGTAGGCAGGCGTGGTAAACTATACTAAAAATCGGTCTACAAGAAAAATACATTAAGACACTATAGTTAGTATCTAAATATATAACGTCATTTTACATAAGGCTAAGGTTTATGTGCTTACATAGCCACATAATACAATTTAGTAGGTAGCTAGGCAATTTATGATGTAACCTCAAGGGCCGAACCACAGGGCAACAAATGACTGAAGGTGAAAGCCACTTACCAACTAACTGACTGACTTATAACATAATCTCACTAACCCTAGACATTCGATCTTTGAACTTAACAATATACAATATTTACCTGTACCTAGTTACTCCTTAGCACTTACATTATGTAAGTTCAATATTTCAGAGATTTGTTAAATATATAACATACCATCACGCCTGTTTTCCCCGAAGGGTTAGGCAGAGGTGTACTTAATGTACACCGGCAGTTCGCCGGTATGTTTAGGTCCCATGTAATAGGGGGCGAGCCTATTGCCATTCACCGGGCACAAATCCAGACTCCGAGCTGCTACTGAGAATTTCATAGAAAAACCCAATAACACTTTGCTCGAACTGGGGATCAAACCCAAGACCTTTAGCGTAGCAGTCGCGATTGGGACCACTAGACTAACGAGGCATTTTCTAAATATGTACCTATGTATATCGTATTTTTTTTCTTTTACGAAAAAGGACGGGTGCCGCTTTGATCTGTGGATGCCAACTAAACTATAATTCTTTCATCATCAATCCATTGATGTCCCACAGCTGGGCAGGGATCTCTCTCAGTGTGGGATGGGTTAGATTATACTCCACCACGCTGGCCTACCTAAGGTAGACAGCTTCTATTTTTTATATAACTTCCAATCAATAATTTTTTATCCTTCACACTTGGTATATCGACGTAAAAACTCCTTCGTTGAAAATGTTATACGTTTCCCCTTGAAGCAGAAAATTGTATGTTATTGTTAAAACTCTTTTAGCTGGAATTGATACTCCATGTCATGTTAAAATAATGATCATTTCATGAATCAGGTCGTATTATTTACAGTAAATACTTTTTAAATTCATAGTGAAGGACGTTAAGTACGAGGAACGGATAATATTGCAATGTTATTTGTAACAACAGTCGTGTACGTTTTCTAATAAAACCTCTATTGTGCTGCGACTACCGTTTGATCTATACGATATTGTTGATTGTTAAACAACTTTTTCCATTCTTTTTTTGGTTGACCGTAGGAACATGTTACAACAATCAATATTCAGTCTTGCACAAGTCAATTTTACTGCGAAATATTTATAAACATCATTGGCGGTTAAAGGAACGTTGAACCGATCATTCGACATTATTTTCGAAAATTCAAATAAAATGACTTCATTACTTACGTATGTTGCATTAAATTGCCCTCGCATAACAAACGTTGTGTACTCATTTGTAATACCCTATTTTGTGTTTATGTAGAGTCTGATTGAGCTATCTACAATCAAATTTGGTGTAAAATACTGATATTCTGGCGCATCTAGTTAACGTGTTATAAGATACAAGATACAAGATACAAGATCATCTATTTGTCAAACATGAGTATACACACACAGTAGGATGCAAGATGTTCATTACATAATTTTAACACGTCATGTTTTGCCTTAACGGCGTACAAACAGATATACATTTAATTAATTAATTATATTAATTTAGTTTCACTAATTTATTTTAAAATATTTGGTATTTAAAGAGAAAAGTCTGCATAATATAACTAAAAATTAATATCAGATGTCAACAAATTTTGTAGGTTCATTTAAGTTATATATTTTTATCATTCAAGAATTCCTCAATATTGTAATAGACTTTCTCCAATAGAATTCTTTTTAAGCTATTTCTTAATTTTGCAGTGGTATATTCTTTCCAACATTTCGGTAATTAATTGTACAATATTGGCGCCATACAGAAGATGCTTTTTCGCAATAAGGCAGTTCTAGAACTATGAATTGAGAGCTTGTTGTTGTCGCGTCTATTTCGAATAACATTATCTGATAAACGCGGAAATAGCTTTGGGTTTGATTTGACAAACATAATGGTCTCTAAAATGTACATAGATGGAAGGGTTAATATCTTATAGTTTTTAAAATACGGTTTACAGCTGTCGGTTACTTGAAGACCAAACATCGTTCTAAGGCACCTCTTTTGGGTCTTAAATATTACATCCTTATTTGTTGAGTTGCCCCAAAAAATGATACCGTATGTTAGGTTAGAAGACACTAAGCCATGATAGGCAGTTAGTAGCGCATTAGTATTTAACAACGGGACTAGTTTGTATAGTGCATATGTGGACTGACTAATTTTTTTGCTTAAAGCTTCTGTGTGTGCTTTCCAGTTTAATTTGCTATCAATTATTACTCCAAGGAATTTAGCTGGGTTAACTTTGTTTACAGGTTTATCCAGATATTTTACATTAACATTAGGAATAGTCGATCTCTGAGTAAAATGCATAATGTTCGTCTTTTCAAGATTAATCTTAAGATTGTTGTTTTCTAACCATTGTATCATAGATTCTACAGATTTATTAATGTCAGCTTCATAATTGTCTTTATTTTCAGATGATATTGTAATCGTACTATCATCGGCAAAAAGTGTAATTGGATGTTCGATATATTTGGGTAAATCATTGATATAGACTATAAAGAGGAGTGGGCCTAGAACACTACCCTGTGGTACGCCAAATTTAACTATACGTTCTGTTGACTTAAAGACTTCTTCACATTTCGTTTTTTTATTTATAGCTGATATTTCAGTAAACTGTATTCTGTTGCTCAGATATGATTGAACAAGATTTAAAACATTACCTCTAATTCCATATGCTTCTAATTTCTGAATTAGTATGTCATGACGAACATGGTCAAAAGCCTGCGTCATGTCACAAAATATGGTACAAACAGGTATGTTCCTATCAACTTTCTGCATAACATTATGTAAGAAATCATAAATCGCCAAATTTATTGTTTTACCATTCCTGAATCCTTTTTGTTCGTTTGTCAGTATATTATTTTTTTCAAGGTAAGTATACAATTGTTTATATAAATGTTTTTCGAATATTTTTGAGATTATACTAATTAGGGATATGGGTCTATAAAATTGCATTAGCTCTTTATTTTCCTTTTTAAATAGTGGTCGAACTATAGATATCTTGAGAGCATCAGGATACATACCAGTCTCTACACAAAGATTAATTATATGACTTAGATGTGGACATATTTCCTCTGCTACTGACTTTAAAACTTTCGTTGATATGTCGTCGTAACCTACGCTATTAGTATTATTTAAGTTTTTAATTATTTTAAAAATTTCGACTGGCAAGCATGGAGTTATGAACAATGAGTCTTTACTTTTATGTATTAACGATGTCACTTTTTTCCCGGAGCCTATTATTGAATTAATCTTGTCGATGAAATAATTATTAAATGAGTCTGCAATGTCTTTTGGATCAATAACAATTTTATTATTTACTCGAATTTGCTTAATATAATTTTTCGGAATATTAAATTTACAGTTATTTATAATTTTCCAAGTAGCTTTCGATTTATTATCTGAAGTATTTATAGTGTAATTGTTTTGAGCACGCTGAGTGAGATTCGTAATTTTTTTAAATGTTCTAGAATAATTTGTCAGTTTGATTTTATTAGTTTGATTAGGCTTTAACCTGTACTGCCACAGAAGTTGTCTTTTCTTTTTACTACATTGTTTAATGCCACGTGATATCCATTTCGGCTTTTTCATAGTATTAATTACAATATTTTTTTGTGAAAAGCATAGTTTATAAAATAATAAAAATGTGTCAGAAAATGATTTATACGCTATATTCGGGTCATTTGTTCTATAGACATCAGAGAATGATAGATTTTTCAAGCAATCTTTAAATTTAATCATATTTTCACTACAACAGTTCCGTCTCGTAACCCGCCAATATTTAAAGCTTACATTTTTTTGTGTTGGAAACTTAATTAACTGTGCTGTGTGATCCGATAGTGCGAGTTCGAATACGTCTACTTTACATACTTTATGAAAATTATGAGCGAAATTATCAATACATGTTTTACTTTTTAGCCGTGTAGGTTGATTCACTGCTAATTTAAAATTATAATTCAGTAAGAGACACTCAAATTCTATAGTTTGTAAATTTCTTTTTAAGACGTCTATATTAAAGTCGCCTGCAATTATAATATTTTGGTAGCACTTCTTTGTCAGTTCTTTAAGGAGAAGTTGTAATTTATTCATACATACATTAAAGTTGGATAACTTGGGCACTCTATACACACAGGCAATGACTGTCTTGAAGGTAGGTAACTCTATCGCGCAACATTCAAATACTCCAGTTTCTGATATGTCCGCTATCTTTTGTAATTCGGTAAACTGGTGTGCATTCTTAACCAAGATGCAAGTTCCACCTCTTTTACTTTCTTTTCTGCAATACGACGCCGCTAGTTGATAATTTGGAATAGTCAGATAGGATTCGTATCCTGCCATAATAAAATGTTCAGTAAAACATAATATATCCACATTTATGCCCTTTTCGGAAAATTCCTCTAGACATACTGTCACAAGGTCGGCTTTGTTTAATAGTCCGGCAATATTCTGGTGCATAACATAAATGTTGTCAGTCAAGAAAAAAATTTGTCAGTTTCTCTTCAATAACGTCCTTTGTTTTTTCGGCGTAATGGAATTCGATGTCTTCAATTAATTTATTTAAGTCGTTGAAAATTGTTAGCAGTCCTGTGTTATTTATTATGCCCGAATATTTATTAAACATGCTGTAATCAGTTGCTAAATTGAAATTTGAGTCTAAATAATATGCATGTTTGTAGGTTGTAATGTCCTCGAGTAATATACTATTAAATGTATCAACTCTCCAATTATATATATTAAAGTTATATCCAAGTCTGTATGTGGGCAAGCAAATAATTACGTTTGTGTGTTTAATATTTTGCAATATTTTACGAATGTTTGAAGTCATCATCATGTAATCGTTAGTCATTTTAAAATCTTCTTCCCCTATTAATATAATGCAATAATCCTCCATTGTAAAATTACATAATTTTATTTCTATATTTGTAAATAGTTGCTCTGTGTTTCCGTTCGGTTTGCTATAGTGGCATAAGTCAAACTTTTTATCGAATGTGTTTTGTGCCGCCGATAAAACATTGTTCCTTTTGTTTGTACTTAGTATGCACAGTTTTTTCTTAATTGAGGAAGGGGTCCGTTTTGTCATGATACTGTCATCAATAGAGGTTGGAGGTAACTTTTGAGGTGCCAAGGGTGCTATAGGGGGGCCAGATGAAGTTTTTTTCTTGTTTTTGTTGTCTCTTTTTTCGTGGACTAATTCTGTTTGTGTTTGTTTTGAATTTTTGTTGTTTTTTTTATTTGGTGTTGTAAGTTTTAGTTTGGCTGGGCTTTGGCTAATTTTTTTATATAGATCATTTCGCTGCAGTAATTCTGAATTGGCTTCTTTTAATTTACCATTTTCCAACAATAGTATCTCTATTTCTTTGTGTGCTCCATTCAACTGGGAAGAGAGATTTTGAATTTCGTTTTTCAATGTCTTTATTTGGTCACTTTCATCTTCGGACATGTCTGGTAAACTATTCGTAGAACACAGCAGCGTTTCAGTTAAAGTATCAGTATCGTCTATAGCTATTAGCTGTATCCGACTGTGTTCGAGTTCGATATCTACGAAATGTTATATTTTCTAAGTTCATCTTTTTGCCGTTTTTTACTTCTTATTTCAATTATATTGTCTAAGTAAAACCAATGAAACTCACAAAAAGTTTCACGTGATGTGGGGTTTGAACCACCTCTCAGTTGGCGGAATGAACAATTTAACCGATCCTTCAACCTCTAGACCAGTTAGCGCTTACAACTTATGTGTCAATTTAAGCATCAGTATTTACGTTTTCTTCATTTAAAAGAAAGACGTTAGGATTTGAATAGTTGTTTACATTACACAATTTTACGGACACAACACTTTTTCAATGTTTTATTCACTAAACAGATGTGTTGTTTGGCACAGTTGATGCAAAAACGTATTCTTTCCAGATTCTGATATTTTATAATTGTTTATTATTCATTTATAGTTCACTTTAAGTTTTTGTTTACAACTTTTTTTGCATTGGATATTTTTACTTGAAAACACTTTCACGTCTGTATTAACACATTTGACACTGAAATTACTTAAATTGAGGACAAACGAATAACTTTTCAATTTTATAATAATTTATAAAACGGAGCTGATATGAACGTGACGGCAGCGCCAAATACTAATTAATACTAAACGCAAAATTTATGTTGATTCGATGTGAATTTGCTAAGTTTATTAATGGCATCTCCTCTGTCCATACTTTTGCACGGTACATTAAACTGTGTACCTCCTTCAACAATTTCCGGAGAGAAGGACGGAATACATCAAATACTAAATACATCAAAGCATTTAACTGTCGTTAGCTTTGACGTGCCCAAGCCGAGTCGATATCTCGATAGTCGCTAATTGATTTAACGATATCGGAGTGAATACACACTGCATGAAGGGTGGGTACTATCTTTGGGTGAAGCATATTCTGTGGTTTAGCTGACCCGTCACTTAATCGTCGTTTACGGTTTACCGGTCATGCGACTAGGTTATCGCAGAACGTCATAAGCGGTAAAAGAATACGGATGATATATTATTATAATAACTTGATCGTGAAACGTTGGCGAGATGATCTCGATCGGTTTCTGCCAACGTGGTATAAAGAAGCCAAAGATAGATAATCCTGGACGAAATTAGGGGAGGCCTTTGCCCAGTAGTGGTACACAAAAGAGGCTTGATAAAAAAAATCTGTGCCCAAAATTCCAATATTAGTCATTAAAAAAAACAATGTTTATCAACTCCTCAGAAAGCAAACCGACCTAAGCAGTAATAATGAGAAGATAACAAATAAAAAGTCATTTAATAAAAAACATTAATTGCAGGCAGTCCTCGTGCGGGTTGCAATGGATTCCCTCTGGGCGGACGCTACCACAAAAGACAGACGGATAGCAACACAGCACTCAAATATCATCGTTATCGCAATACTGATAACGTCCACATTAGGATCCGTGCTGACAACGGTGTTGGGCCCTGTTCTGCTCTCGCATGACTCAAGGGTCGCCCCTGAAGGTAACTTGTCTATAGAACATAAATACTTAATTCAGTTTTAACATATTTTATGTAAGCTCATTAATTCAAGTAAGAAAAGGGTTGTGTTTTTATTTTATGGCACTTAAGTAACAGTAACTAAACTACCATCTATAATGAAAAAAAACTGAATTTACGTAAGTATCACTTGTAAAAACATAAGATTATAATAATTAATTTACGACAATTCGAAAGATACATTGGCCTCCAACTAATCTGAAGAAGATAACTATGTATATGAAAATATGTGGAAGTGACTTCACTTTTACAATGGGGCTTTGCAAGATACATTTCTTCTAGGTTTTTATTAAAGCTTACTAGCAATGTGGGTCACACATTACTAGTATTCTTGTTAACCCCTCGTGCTAAGCTAAATGCTTGTGTTACGAGTGGGTTCAAGTCAGTAGTGCAATGGGTGGCGTTCGAACCGGCAACCACATGATCGCAAGTCCGACGCCCTAGCCATTAGGCTACCGCCGCTTTTTTATTCTTAAATTGCACAGCTTCATGTGACGATGCTTGTTACTTTGTGATGCCCGCCTCGGTTGCGTTTACCACATGCTTATGCGGGGTAGTAATAACACACAAACGTCTACACGCCAAATATGTCCACACCTCCGTTGTTTTATGAATACGTACACACGGCTACACATCAAGCTATACAAATCCAGTTTAGACTGATCTCCCATTGTAAAGGCTTTCCATAAAATTTTAGACCTATACCTACTGGATTTGTATAGCTTGATTTGTTGTTGTGCGTAGGTACTTTCATGCTAAAAACTTCTTAGTAAATTCCAAAATAAAATGACTGCCTCATTAGTCTAGTGGTCCTAAGCGCGACTGCTACGCTAGAGGTCCTGGGTTCGATCCCCGGGTCGAGCAAAGTGTTGTTGGGTTTTTCTATAAAATTCCCAGTAGCAGCTCGGAGTCTGCATTTGTGCCCGGTTAGTGGCAATAGGCTCGCCCCCTATTACATGGGACCTAAAAACATACCGGCGAAATGTGGGTGTACATTGGTACACCTCTGCCGAACCCTTCGGGGAATACAGGCGTAATGGTATGTTAAATTCCAAAATAGTTATGACTCCCATAGCAACATACTTAAAGTACCTATTCACTAGCTTTACTATAGTACAATAAAGAAATAATAACTACTTATACATATCAACCAATCCAATTTGATTACAGTATGTTCAAGGAACCGACTCATGATAACATTAAACCCCTATTTATCTGTCTAACTCTTTCCTTTAGCCGAATAATCAAGCAGATTACTTTTAATTGCTGTATAAATTTGTAAATAAGTATGGAAGCGTATCTAAAAATAAATATTATGAGTATATTTATAGCGTTTGTCATGTTATGAGTATGATAAACGATAAGGTGTGGATACTTTATCGTATATTATGATATTAGTATATATGATCTGTTTTAGATATAACTTTATTTTTATTATTGAGATATAAACTAGCCTGTGCCGCTCTCAGCCCAGTGGCTTACAATTATATCAATGCTTTAGAGGTGGCTAAGTTTTGGGCAAAGAGTATAATATAACCATATAAAAAAAAAGAAACGTACCTTCGACACGAAGAAGAAGAACCTAAGTTTTTAACTTATTATCATTATTTAAACAACGACAATCCCCCAGAAGGTCGTAACAATTGGTTTTTTAAGTTGACGGCCCGAGTCGGATTTTTTCTGACAATATTTTGGAGTAAATTCCTCCCGAGTAGTACGTATTTTTAATGTGTTCTTAATATTTTGGCAGTTTAATAATTCCTACTCCATGAGAAACCTACATTATTCATAATAAACATTGCTTTACTTGCTTATTTCTTTAATATCCCGGGGCTTAACGGGATCTTCTGTAGGCGAAGGCGCGGACAACTTTAGAGTGTTATAATAAATAGAATATCAATGGAGTAAAAATGGATCATTTGTGTACCTTAAAAAATAAATCCGAAATCACCACTTACAGGAATTCATAATAACTTACTGTTTCATATACTACTGTAACATCAATAAACAGTACAACGACCGTGACCGTAGTCTGATAAAAAACGTTATGTCACTGTAACGGTTTTACGAATCCACGCAATCTGTGTTCGTTTTTGTGCCATTTTAAACAACTTCAATTAAAATAGCCCTCACACATTGTGAAGCTGCGAGTTTTTAAGTAACTTTAGAATTGACCGTTATAAGAGAGGCCATTGGACACAGTTTAATTGTTACTAAGATGACAAACAAACATACGGGCCGCCAAAAAATTGTATCAAATTGCAGCAGCTAATTGGTACTCATGCGTAGCTTTTCAGCGTTTGTCGTTTAGTAACATAAAATAACATAACGTAACATTACGCCTGTATTCCCCCAAGGGTTAGGCAGAGGTGTACTTATGTACACCCACATTTCGCCGGTATGTTTAGGTCCCATGTAATAGGGGGCGAGCCTATTGCCATTAGAATGAGAGTGAGAATTTCTTAGAAAAACCCAATAACATTTTGCTCGACCTGGGGATCGAACCCAGGACCTCTAGCGTAGCAGTCGCGTTTACGACCACTAGACTAATGAGGGAGTCAATTATTGTCCTTTAGTGGCCACCATAATCTAGATATTTAATATCCAAACACATTATATAATCATCATGTAAGCGAGGCCTGATTAGAGCGACGACAGGTAGTCTACGGAAATCCTAAAGGTGTTTGGAGTCCAATCACTAGACAGACAAGCGAGATAAAGTATTGTCTCATCGATGTCATTTGAGAGTATGCTAAAAAATAAGATGGTTATCGTCAAATTTTAATGTAAAAAAATATAGACGAGAACTCACATTCCATACATAAGTAAAACGTAAAACGTGGACTGTCTTCTACCTTATATTACGTAAGTATTCTTTTTTTTTTCAGCTTTCTACCGCACCCAGACTTTATCACCGCCCGTGTCATCGAATCTCGTCCGACGAAACAATACTCCGAACTCACTCCAGTATATAGATGTGCAATAAATAATGTATGATTCTAAAACAGTGCCTTTATTTTATCTAACCCCATCCAAGTTGAAGGCTCTTAGTACTCTAGTGCAGGGGTGCTAAACTTTTATTGATCTACGTGTAAATTTTTCTAAAGATTTTTTAATGAGATCTTGACGTGCCGTCAAGCAAACTCGACTTATAAGACGAAATTCTGCCCGACTCTGTCGCACAATCTGTTGCCAATCCAGCACCGTTAGCTTCGTTTACTTTGTCGTTAATATGACCTCAAATGGAGAAAAAAAAATATTCCGATTAAAGTACCTAAAATACTTCACAAATCTTTTTTGTAACTAAGTAGTCATTCATGGGTCATTGGTTCACCAACACGAATTGAAGCATACTAGCAATACTTACCTTGTTGTGATTATTGTAAAACGGAATCGTGTAAGTAGGACTCCCTATAACATCAAATAGAAATAAGACATAATGGGCTAAAACTAGTAGCTAAAACTTAGCTTTTCAACTTATTTTTTATTATTTTTTAGCATTAAATATTGCGAAATTTTCACAAAGAACTGAATTTTCTAATTAAAGAAAATTTCTAGTGAAAGAAAAATTCGATCTCAGGCAGGGTTTGAACCTGCGTCTCTCTGGTTAAGTACACCAGACGCTTTGCCAACTAAGCTACCGAGACCACTGCCTGTGATGTCGAATTTCTCTTCTACATTCTACGTCTTGAGGTGACGTCAGCACCATCTATTGGAGACATTACTATGTCTTCCAACCAACACGACTGCCTTTACAGGTAGTTCAATGTCGAACGATGTTGCCTAACCGTATTATGCTTATTTTTTATTATTTTTTAGCATTAAATATTGCGAAATTTTCACAAAGAACTGAATTTTCTAATTAAAGAAAATTTCTAGTGAAAGAAAAATTCGATCTCAGGCAGGGTTTGAACCTGCGTCTCTCTGGTTAAGTACACCAGACGCTTTGCCAACTAAGCTACCGAGACCACTGCCTGTGATGTCGAATTTCTCTTCTACATTCTACGTCTTGAGGTGACGTCAGCAAAATAATAAAAAATAAGCATAATACGGTTAGGCAACATCGTTCGACATTGAACTACCTGTAAAGGCAGTCGTGTTGGTTGGAAGACATAGTAATGTCTCCAATAGATGGTGCTGACGTCACCTCAAGACGTAGAATGTAGAAGAGAAATTCGACATCACAGGCAGTGGTCTCGGTAGCTTAGTTGGCAAAGCGTCTGGTGTACTTAACCAGAGAGACGCAGGTTCAAACCCTGCCTGAGATCGAATTTTTCTTTCACTAGAAATTTTCTTTAATTAGAAAATTCAGTTCTTTGTGAAAATTTAGCTTTTCAAGTTAAGTATCTGGTGTACCGAACCAATGATCGCAGTCTCAGGTCCTGTCCGTGGCCGAAGTTTCATTCACAAAAAAATAAGCTAGGTTCACCTTACCGTCACCTTTTATTAGATAGGCCGAATAAAAAAGCACTACTTAAAAAGTGTATAATAAAATAAAATGTCGAATATTTGTATTTTTAATACAAAAGCTATTGTATTTACTGATTCCATTATTTGAAACAACAATGTTAAAAAAATATCGAGTCGAGAAAAGGCTTATAATGTTTTTTGTGTGAAAATTCTATTTTCGATTTGAGTCACGCAAATTTAAGCCAAATAAAAAAATCATATGACTGAACGAGTAGGTGTTATATCATAGGTAAACGAAAGATTATTTTGAAGGTCGACGAATAGCGTCCTTAGTTACCTTTTTAACTTTCATAGAGTAAAAGAATAATTTATTATTCAGTACATAATATAGATCCATTACCTGTTCTCTGAAAATATTTCATGTTTTGTAACAGGAAATATTATATTAAGTAGAAAGTCATAATAGGAGGCACTGATCCCAAGAAATGAGAACATGTTTTTTAATTGTAACAGGTAATTCATATTTGCGTAAAATTATGTTTAATGTAGAGGATTTAGTGTATACAAGTGTGCTAGGTTTGAGATCACATATATATGTATTTATAGATATGAAATAAACGAAACACCATCAATGCAGTGGCAATATGTCAAGATGGAATGTGCAGAGGGAAATATACTATTTGCTGTAAAGCAAAGTCGCAACATAAGTAGGCTTTTATTTGTTTATTTATGTATGTATAACAGTTTTATTAAGTAGTTTTTGGGGCAGAATACAACATTTAATACTAAACATATATAAAAATAATATAAATTGAAACAACTGACTGCCTCGTTAGTCTAGTGGTCCCAAGTGCGACTGCTACGCTAGAGGTCCTGGGTTCGATCCCCAGGTCGAGCAAAGTGTTATTGGGTTTTTCTAAGAAATTCTCAGTAGCAGCTCGGAGTCTAGATTTGTGCCCGGTTAATGGCAATAGGCTCGTCCCCTATTACTTGGGACCTAAACATACCGGCGAGATGTGGGTGTACATTAGTACACCTCTGCCTAACCCTTCGGGGAATAAAGGCGTGATGGTATGTTACATCCGAAAATAAATTAGAGGAAAAAATTCATAAAAAGACGGAGGTCTGGCTTCTTGAAAAACATTTTTATAACAGAATGGACGAATTTTTAAATTTAAGAAAATAATACCTATTGATGTTTTAAGACTTCTTACGCCTCTCACTGAAGGCGAAGTTATTTTATATTTATTTATATTTAAGTACCTACTAGTATATAAATACACCAGTATCTGGGAAACACAGACATTGAGTTAGAGTTGGCAGTCATTAGACCGGAGGCAAAGGTGGAAACAGCTCAACCGATCAAATAGTTTTATGCACAATCTCTATTTTTCTGGTCACTGGGGGTCTTTGCTGAATTAAACAGTAGGTACTTAGGGACTCATCATTGAGCAAGAATCCCATGTATTTCGATATTAAGTTCACATTTTGAGAGGAAATTCCTCATTATTACCCATCGATTACATGTTACTTATTAATAACAATACGCGTTCAAAGTGGTTGGTTTGATATGGTAGAATCGGCTCGACTCGAAGTTTTTATATTTATTTTAAAAACTTAAAGTTTCCCTTTCAATAAGGTAAGTCAAGAAAAGGTTCTTTTAAATTCTTAGCAGTAGCTTGGAGTTTTGATTTGCACCCGGTTAATGGCGATAGGCTCGCTCTATAAAATATAAAACATTGGGCCAAAAAATGGGAAAACATAAACCCCTCTGTCGACTCCTTAGGGAAATACAGGCGTGATGTTTTATTTAGGAAGAAGGAACATTATGGAGAAGTTCAGTAACTAGGACTCTGTTTGTCATACAGTAATTGTGGAACTATCTAATAGTGTCGTAGTGTTTGTCGTTGATCAGCTAGCAGCCAGTCATTACTTACCCACTAGTGCGATCAGTAAACCCTACACATTACTAATTCACTCGTCTCAGACTGATGACGACGTACATACTGTGGACAGGGACATGTGTTGATTAGTAAACGAGGCAAAATCATCTCAACACATAACAGTGTAGCAAACAATTCTTGCAATCTTTAATATGAATTATAAAAATATTGAATGTACAGTTATCATAATATACTATCCGCTATATAAATTTTAAGGATACCTATACATATCCTAATCAACAGTTCAGGAAATCGGTAGCAATCTTTATGCAGTGGAAATGATAATAGAGGCTATTTATTGGTTCGGTGTGTGACGTGACCGCAGGCAGCACGCCGCGACGCGACGCCCGCCTCCGACGTATCCACTCATTCAGCTAATACCTCATGAACCATGTTCCTGTACACCATTGTCCGTGAAAACTGAACGAGAATTTTTGTGTTTTTATTTTTTGGAAATTATAAGTGATAAACGCTATCATTTTAAACCAAAATGGCAGAAAGTAAGTTTTTATATTTTAATATTTTTTTCTGGAAAAGTATTATTTATTTAATTATAATATTCCCTTTATAGTTATTAACGGAATTTAAATTATCACGACAAACTTTTAAAATATTAACGTCAATTTTAACATGTCTAATTTTGTAGGCGGGATTTTAGTACAAAAGTTGTTATTAATGAGGAATCTACAGTAAATAATTGCCTTGTCTTATTTATGAAGTGTACCTACCCAGTTAATACCTACTTACTGTCTAAAACAATAGAGATGTAACACCTTATATACGGGGCAATTATTCTGAATCAATATCTCACAATGTTGCTTATATAAATATACTTTTAATAATTAACTATGAACACTGTATCAAAGGTATCTATTTACTTATATTGAGGTTATCAGTAGCTACTTTCAAGGAACTAACTGCTCTTAGACTAACAACTGTGTTGAGTCAGTGGGGTTATTTAATGAACGCGCATAAATCAATTTTCTGTTGATCTAGTTCGTGACATCTTCACGCTCTATTTAAAGTCGATTCACTGATGCCATTTATAATTAAAAAAAACACCGGCGCAGTGTATTACGAAAACATTGTGTTGTAAAGAAGTCTTTATATGATCATAATCGAAAGTAAATTATCATTATTATTTATAAAAACATATTAAATTAATTACATTTATTAATGATCCGATTTGAAAGAAAATTGTATTATTATAATTTACGGTATCTACTTCTAATACTATAAAATATTCGTTGGTGTCACAAACTAAATCAATGAACTCATCATTTACGTCAAGTAAAACTGAAACTTGTGAACAATTAATACAGAGAAATATTACAATACATAAATCCTCATCAGGATGTAAAATGATGCGTCTCAGAGCTATTGTTTGTTGCCATAGCGTGTTGACTCCTTCTCATGAGCTGTCCTCGACATGACCCGCCGTAAACTTTGTACTCGATGCAATTTTCTATGATAAATGATTAAAATGTTTTCTTTCGATTGGTTTTTGAACATGTTATTTTAACATTTTAACCAATCTGAAGCCTAAAGGTAAAATTGTAAAATTGTTCATCCCATCAATGTTCCATTGTTCTCCCATTTTTGGAAACTGCATCCTTACGATACTATACAGTAAAAGTATACATATAGATAGTTAAAGTTATATTTATTTATCAGTTAAATTAATCTAGTTATTGTCAAGGCGTGCGCCCAGCGTGACATCTTTACACGTCTTTGAGAAATTTCTGAGATACGTAAGTTACCTGCCAATATTTTTCTTCACTTCGATATAAATTAAGAAAGTCTCAAGTTTGTGCCTTGGATTCGGAATAGAGAATCACTTAATCACCTTTGATAAATTCTATATTACTTTCTCGATAAGTTAAATATAGCTTCCTCTGTAGTAATTCAGTATATATTTTCAACATTTGGAGTTCAGTAACAGATATTGCTTTAATGTCCATTACGGCTATAGACGGGGAGGCCAGCGAATTTGCATAAGCTTTCCCATAGATTTCCATAACGAAGGATTCTGGGTCGGGGCACGCAGTGGCTTTCAGCCGCTTTAGCCGAATGTTTGTCGATTGAAATTGAGAGGAGGCTTGTCTCACACTCGATTCATTGATGCCATTGAAAACCGTTCTCCACGGGTAGCAAACATTAGTCTAAGACATATCTGTAAGCAGGAGCTTGTCTGTTTTTTAAAGATGTCAACTAAGAATTGGCTTCGTCCATCTCTGGTTACGTGTACTAAATTGATTCATGCATAATTTAAACTCGTCAGCCGTAGCGAAGAAGTTGATGGATTCTTTAAATGGGTTATAATACCTACTAAATTCCAAAGACATAATTAATGATACAATGCGAATAATTTGGGCAGTCAATTGCCCATGGCGCCAGTTGAGTCGCAAAATTGGGTAGGTACCGCGCTTCGAATTGCGGGTTTAATTCAACGAACGGGTAGTGGGACGAAAATAGAAAATAAACATATTTAGGCAAATAGGCATACGGTTCGCCTACTGGTAATCCTTATCGTAGCCGATGAACACTCGTCCTTAGCACCATCACACCACTATAGCTACTTACCTCGTCCCCACGAGCCAAGCCCATGAAAATCTACTCACCACCCATTTGAAGAATCTTATGTTATATTCACTTGGGAAGACCTCGCCAGTATCCATAGACTTTATTGAAGGGCTCGAATAAGTCTGCTTCAATATTCGTAGCACTTAATAGGCCGTAAATATTATATTTTCCTGACAATTAATGTGATATTAATTATCTAAGAATATCTTCCTTTATCTTAAACCTTCGTTTAAGTACAGTGTCAAGTATAACTTCTTTTAATTGTACAAATATATACTATTATTAAGTAGTCAATCGTGATAAGATTAAAAGTCGGTTGGTTATAAAACAATAAGGTCTACTTTGACTTACAAAATAAAATCATTTATAATACCATCATTACCATTAACTCTAGCCATATTTTCTAAGTTTTAAATAAACGTTGCAAAAGTAATGAATTATTTTATAAAAATACTCGCAACAAATAAATAGCAAAAGGCTCGCCCCCTAGTAGAATATATTCGTGATGGCATGTTATGCTTTAAAAAATACTAATTTACTTTAAAATTCTACTGTAAACGACCTTTACGATATTTTTTGTTAAAATTATTGAATACAGAATCCCTTCTCAGTAACGATATTTTTATTAAAAAAAAATATAATATCTATTTGCAGTCTATAGAATTACTTGCACAAATAAATAGTAATAAAAATATATTATCCACGCGGTGTTGTAGAGACCTCGTACTTAAAAAGTTCAAACGCTTTCAACATTTAATTGTGGGGTTCAGAAAGCTATTCCCATTATATAAAATTAAAGCGGGCAAACGAGTCTCCTCAAATTGAAAAAGCACTGGCAAATATTTTAAAGTATCTACTTTATAAATATAAAGTAAAGTATCTACTTTAAAATATTTCAATACTTCATATTAAAATTTATTATGCAATATCTAGAATTTTAAAATATTGTAACCTAGCTCACGCTTGCAGCTTCACTTGCGTTAATATAGATTCTGTCAATCAATTCTAAAATGTAGCCTCAAACCGTCTTCATCTTCGGGCATTATTTATCAAAATTGATTCAGCGATTTATGCATTAAAGCAAATCAAGCAAACAAACTCCCTTACGCATTTATGACGTTGGTTAGGATGGCAATAATAGGCTCGCCCTCTGTTACATAAGACCTAAACATACCGGTTACCTGTGGGTATATACCTACCTACATGTACGTTGTTACACATCTATCTATCTAACCTTAGAAAAATCCAGGCGTGATGGTATGTTAGAATAATGTAAATCTTTGCTATAATCTTTTTGCGAAAATATTTTTTTCGCATCCAGAAATAAAGACTTACTTATAAATATAAAGCAAGTGACGATATGATGGGTCACTAAACTCACTAATTGGTAGGTAGGTAGGTATTAGGTAATTGTAATCCAGAACAAACCAATATGTTTATTCACGTTTTTCGTAATCTAATCTGGTATATTACATCTACCAACAAACAAACAAGTAATAACATCTCTGAAAGAAAAAATCTCCATCATGCGTAATGAATGAATGATCTTTAACTTAAATAAATGATCACACATGATCTTTAATTAAAATAAATCGTCGATTTTCTCAAGGAACTGACAATCACTTTATCGGTTAATATCTGTTTATTAGACTTCGTAAAATACTCAGTTTAGCAAATACACGTTAGCATCTGGTGGTGTGGATTTTAAGTGCAAATATTTGCAATACAACTGTATAAGTACAGAAACATATGGATTATATGATAATTGCTGTTGTATCAATAGTTACTAACACTTTCACGAAGTTACTTAGACAAATGAAGACTGTTATAATTACAATAGTTTTATCACGCCTCCTTAAACTTGCGTCCTATTTTTATGATTTTACATTTCTGGTAACTTATTCATAGAAATGTAAATTATATCTGTCGTTTTATTGGATACTTTTTCTTTGTTTTTGTTGTGTTTTATTTTTATGGACGAAAATAATTATTTTTCTTTCTTTTTAAAATACAAGCTATATATGCTGTCTCTTTACACATCAACATTTATAAATATAACAAAAAAAAATTTCATTGATTTATATAACTTATAAGCTTGTAAGATATATTATTTCTCTGGTATTATTTTTGAACATATTCCAAGTTTTGTGTGATTTAGTTTGATTTCTTTTTAGCGAAATCAGGATTGGTTTAAAATTATATTACTATTGATAACTCCCGTTATTTTTTTATTTTGCTAGGCCAATGAAACTACACATATTTATTGAAAACGTATCACATTTCTATCTAGATACAATCCTATTGTAATTCTCTATAACCAAGCGCTGTTCGAGCGCAAATGTAGACTTTGGGCTTGCAACATGATTTTTGCAAACGCTGATGTCATTTGTATAAAAACGATACGATACGATACGATAAACAACGATACCAGTGAGTACTGTCTGATTTGGAAATCGATCCCAGGACAGTTCCCTTGAATCGATTTCCAAATTAGACAGTGTTTATACAATTCTTAATAGCAACCGGGGGGACTAAAAAGGTCGCTTTTGGGGAATCGTAATAATAATAGAATAACATAAAAATGAATTATTCATTGATATTTGGAACCCGAAATAATTTCCTTAGTAATTTTGTAATAGGAATCATATGATTCATCAAAAGTGGTCATTTCAGATCCGCTGGATTCAGAATTTGATTACGTTCAATGTCAATAGATTTGGCCCCTTATTGATTTTGAACCCCTTTTGAACTGCTGTACACCAGCAACTCGATTGTAGGCATGTACTTACTGATGCGGTTCATCAATAGGTACACCTCTAAGTTCAAGAATGAAGACGTAATTGTATGTTATACTTAATACAAGGTGTTACAAAAACTGTCGTTGTGCTATTTGAATAGCAAACAGTTTTTGTAACATGACACTGATCAGAGTAGGTAAATAGCTCAATCGTTCTACCCGACTTTCACAATTCACTGCTAAAATTAGACCTCTCTCAAATGTTTTGATTTATTTATTTTACTGTTCTTAAACTGGGACGATATGACTCAAACAATTACAGCAATTGGACAATTTCGTGAGTGTATTTCAAATATGACGTGCATGGCCTTAATATAAGGGTCTACTTTTACGTGTTTTACGATAAGTTATCGGCTGCTGCACTAATGGTCGTGAGTTCGATTTCGACACGAAACAAATATTTGTATGGCCTTATTGGTTTATATTTCTTCGGAGCTTGGATGATTCTAAGATTTGTGTTTATAATTGAACCCACAATACAAGACAAAACATTACTGTAGGGTTTTTTGGGACATATATCTATACCAAAATTTATCAAAATCGATTAAGCAGTATGTGCTTTAAAACGTAGTAAACAGACTAACATTACAGAGAGAGTTACTTTCTTCTTTAATATTAGTAAAACCAATGACGACCAAAGTTAGGGTTTAGATAAACCGCGTTATTCCTATTATGCCAATCCAGGAATTGAATATAAAATGCCAATCTAAACTATTGATAGATATCATTTAGGCAAAAGTAGTTTTAGTGATCATAATAATTTTTACTTTATGGTATATGGTCTCTGTAGCTTAGTTAGTAAAGCGTCTGGTGTACTTAACCAGAGGGACGCAGATTCAAACCATGCCTGCGAATGTTTTCTTTCATTAGAAAATTCATATCTTTGTGAACATTTCGCATTATTTAATGCTAAAATATAATAAAAAATAAGCAGTAGTTTTAGTGAGTTTATAAAAGAGGTCATTTTTAATCGCAATATGGAATGAATCACGCTGTGTTAAGTCTTTATTTTATCTGCATCTAGTGCCTACCACTATTGGAACATAACACCACTTGCATACTTCTTTCTTTAAAGTCATCTATGTTCATACATCTTGTCATACACATGCACCGCTACAGGATGTTATATATGATGTCTATATTGACTGATCAACGCGTCAAGTTGATCAGCTTTCCCTATGAAAGGCGTAGCTGATAGCTGAAAAATGAAAGTTTTCGTTGACACCTGAATATAGTCTGTCTACTTTTTTATTATTAGGTATAGGTATTTATTATTCACAAATAGGATAAGTAAGGGTTTCAAAGTCAAAGTTGTTAAGTACGACCGGTAGAATCACCCCTTCAACTGATGATGACTACATCGGCACCCTGTAGGTATACTCAACGATTAAAGCTTAGTTAGAAACTACGTCACAGAATTACATAGTCCGCCGAACCATATAAATATTTAATCAATTCTTCAGTTGGCAAATAGTCTGATCCCACTGTTAGACGAAATAAGTTTGTTAAAATTGGTAACATTTGTTTATATGATAATAATTTCTTCGCTTGTTTACATTGACACAAATTGTATTTTTTGATATGTCAGTAAATTAGACCCGTGATATTTGCAGTGTATGTAGTTTTTTATATAAACAATATAAAATAAAATTACATTAGCTAAAGTTTATTTATGTAGGAATGGCCTAGTCATATACGAGTATCTATATGATGATTCATACAATCTGATTTCATTTATATATGGGCAATCAAAGCCATCGTTGTCGTTTGTTTATTGATGCGCAAAGTAGCGACAATCATAGTGTTCGCATATAACGTTGAATAATCAACGAATACACAGCTCGTATATTGTTCGATATTCAATTAATATCTGTAGTTTTGAATCAACGCTAGTTTAAGATTCATGGCATCCATTATTATGAATCCGATATAAATGACTACACAATAAACCTACCGTATTGAGTATTTGATATTAGTACATTTTATTTCGCAGTAGGGTCTCGATGGCATGTCTATATGCCAACATGAATGGGTCGGCACGATCAGAAAAGTACTACCCTCCCACGGAATATCGACGTCAAGTAGCAGTATGCATACTGTTGCGTTTCGGCGCCGGATGCCCAATTCCTCCCTCATCCCCCTTCCTTCTCCATTTCTTCTTCTACTCCATTTTCCTTAAATAGGCTCGGTAACGCATCCGCAACTCCTTTGATATTGCAGATGTCCATGGTCGGCGATGACTAATTACCATCAGGTAGCTCGACTGGTTGTTTGTCTAGTTATACCATAAAATAAAATATAAGAAAATGTTTACACGTTGCTGATTTTCACTAAAAAAAACATATAATACATCTTTTCAACAAAAAAAGCTAACTAGAAACAACAGAAATATTTTTTTACAACAACAGTAGCTGAGATGAAGTGTAAAATAAGCAAATTTGATCTTAAAAATACATAATGATGATTAATTTTCAGATAAAAACACTACAACGACAGGCATAGATAAGGGTCTCTATATTATACACAACGAAGACTTTAAAACGTAAGTAAGTACTTTTTAGTGTGTGTGCGCATCATATGATTGCACTATTTTATTTAACAGTAATGAATGAAGACGACACGTTATTAGTAACAATACCGAGCCGACCACGTACAGTAATGAGAGACTCTATGTGAGTGACAATAAATAAATAAAAAGTTACAAATAAATTAGTGAGTAATTATATAATTAATAGTGCACCTTCTGAACTTTAAAATTTAAAGAAATTTAATTCATTATCCCTTTAACACTTTTTCATTGAAATAGTAGTTTTTATAAGCTTCATCATGGTTATGTGTAGACAAACTACCCGTAATAGGGGTTAAAATTACGTGCCGCGACATAATTTTATCGTTGATTTGGCTCGTCTGTTTCTATCGTCTCGGCACGAATTACACGACAACAAACTTATTACGTGGACCCATGTTACACTAGCGTAGATGCTAATAGTATCAGAAATCACTTCCCCAGTGTTTTAAGGCGAATTAATTACTCATAAGTTCAAATAAACGGTGCTATTCCCCGCTTTGTTTCAGAACGCCTGAAATAACGTTCAATTACAATTCAGGAAAAAGTGCAATAGAAGATGATGACGAAAAGGAAAATCCTGCATGCATTGCAGCAACAGCGACTTTTCTTCACTATCTCATATTAACAGTACTGGGTAAGTCTTTTTCTTTAAGGCGCTGACAACACCCAAATAGGCATATTTTAAACAAGTTTTTAGCCAAATCCATAAAGTTTGTGACAGAGAAAAAAATATATGTTAATCTTGAACATATTCCGGAGAAAACTGTTGCTTTGAAAACACGTTTTTGAAAAGTTTTCTCGATCCAAAAAAATTGTAAACTAACCTCTTAAAACAAATTTTAAACAAAAATATCTGTATTACTAAGCAATGCACGTTGGTAAAATTAATAACAATAACGTATCATATTTAAATACAGAACTTGGTTGCTTTATATTTTCGATAACTTAAGTTTTTTTTTAGTAATTAATTGTTTTATGGTTTTGTAAAAAGCTGCGAGTGGCTGCGAGGGTCGCATCACCGCGCTTCTCTTTCTTTTCTATGCAATCCGACAGTGATCGCATAGACGTGCTGCTAGACGGACCTACGTCGCTTCGCTCCGCGCGCTATCCGTTCATTACGTATTTTGTTGTTTGACAATTTCAAACATAAACATACCTCAAAACATATTACATATGTCTTTTTGTATTTTTTAGGTATTTTTTAGGCATTTTTCATTATTAAGTTATTTTAGTGGAGGAAAAATACGACATGCGGGCAGGATTCGAACGTGCATCTTCTGGTTACGTACACCAGACGCTAAGATGTATTTTGTTCCCAAATAAGATTGAAAGACGTAAAGACATTGGTAAAGGATATGGTTGAACTATTACTATAGTTCAAATATAAATAAAGTTCTAAGTAGTAAAAATATTTGCTGTAGAAATGGAAAACGTACAAAAATGCCAGCCCAAAAAGCGCTTTTATACTAACAAACAAAAACATGTCATGAAAGTAATAAAAAACAACAATTTTTATAGTGTCATAATTATGTCTTATTGGCAAAACAGATACACGAACAGTAATGAAACTATACGCTATTTGCTACAAAGGATACCGTAATTCGTCTACATTGGTAGTGTTCGGTTGGCCTAGTGGTAAATGCCACGATTGAGAAATCGGAGTCTCAAGTTCGATACCTGTTGGTGACAAGTGCAGTTTATTATTGTTGTGATCTTTTTTATTTTATTTTTAGTTTTTATAATAATTATTAATATATTTCCTAGAATTATTTCATTTTCATTACAGTAAAAAGAGACGTTTACTTTTACTTACTTAATATGGCAAAAAGCTATTAAGTGTAGAAAATATTGTACTATTTTTTGTTGCTTGTATTCTTCAATAGCATCCAGAGATAAAAAAATATAGTACCCGGAAACTCCGAAAGTCAAAATAATATTTTTAAAGCCACGGGAAATCATGAGAAATAGATTTTATTTATGGCAACAGAGCCCATGTATATATAATACAATAAATCTTAAACTAATAACAAATAAAATATCAAACATTGTACCTACATATAAAATAAGAATAAACACTATTTCTCGCGAACAGTTGGCGTCGTGTGTAGCGCGGTGTCCGGTAGCCGGCCTCGCACAGTGGAATGAATGTATGGGAGAGGTCGGACATTCGCACCTCAATTTTTTTTTTGAATTTAAAAAACTAATTATGTACTTACTTGACTATCTCATGCCTTCAGAATTTGTTCTGACAAATTTTCTCCTATCTATCGTATTAATTAAGGAGTTATTTAAACATTTATGAAATTTCACCAAGAAAATGACTTTATTGATCACTCTAATTTCTGATTCCGGCCTTGTTGTGGTCTTCGCTAATATACTACACATATCAAGAGCTGCATTTAGTTTTAAGGATAATGAAATATATATATTTTTAAATTTTCTTATAATTATGTTTACTTCGATTTATTTAACCGTAAATAGGCATATTGCCTATTTACAGTCAGAGGATATATATGTGTATTTAGATTTAAACGAACATAGCGTTTCAAAACACAAAATATGTATTGTAACGGTTTTCACTATCATACTACGCATATCAAGAGCTTTATTTAGTTCTAAGACACATGGTGCGCCAAACGGGCACTTTGTGAGTTATAAAGGTAGTTTATATTTATTACAAGAAAAAATATATTTTAGTTTAATTGATTTCTCATTAGACGTACTCGTCAAAAACTTCGAGAACAAAGTTCCCAATAGATATAGAAATGGGCGCGACATGGGCATTCGACATGATTTTTGTCTTGGCCATGTTCATCGTAAGACCCACTTGTTGGGAAACTCTGTCGAGGTCATTGAGCATTGTGCTGAGCTCTTGCAGCGATTCTGCGATGGCTAAAATATCGTCGGCAAATCGAAGGTGAGTGATATACTCGCCATTTATGTTAATGCCAAAAGCCTTTCCATTTTAGAAGCTTGAAGACATCTTCCATTGCAGAGGTAACCAGTTTCGGGGAAATAACATCTCCCTGTCTAACAACGGAATTGCCTCCGTACACTGTTCCTGTACTCGGACCGACATGGTGGCGTTTTTATATAAGCACTTCAGCACTTTGATATACCTGTAGAGAGGCGAGATGTATTGCCCCTCCAACCAAAGGGAGGATCCTCCAACCAGGCAGGTGTTTTTGCCTGGCGGGCTACGGCCCGACGGTTGATGTCAGGCAGTTGTATATATGCGAGTCGCACGGTAAACTCCACTTGCGCGATTCAGGATTTGCTCGACGTAGTTCCATGTAGCGCGCTAGATGTCGCTACATCACTCCCCTCCGAGACCGGAGATCGATGATAGCTTGGAAACAGCGGTCAGTGCGTCAGGTGCTTGCCAGTGCCAGTGGCGCGTACGTGTTCCAGTGAGTCGGAACTGGGTGCCGCGTAGTCCGCAGTGAGTCGGGACTGTGTTGCGGTGAAGCCCCAGTGAGTCGGGGTGATGCTGCATAGTCCTCAGTGAGTCGAGGTGATGCAGTGCCGCGCAGTGGCTGGCTGCTGCGTCGACCAGGAGAGACGGCTGCTGCGTCGACCAGGAGAGACGGCTGCTGCTAGTTGACCGGTCGAAGTGCAGTGTGCTGTGCCAAGTCGCTGATGTCGGCTGAGGGTGCTGACCAGGCTGCAGGGTTGCTGCAGGCGTGTGGTCAGGATGCCCGTTGAAGCCGGGAGAGTGCTGGCTGGCTGTGTGACTCGCTGCTCGTTTGGATGCTGTGCGGGAGGGAAGGTGATAACGATGATGATGAAGCTGCAGGTCTTCGAAGGCTGCGCTGGTGTTCTTCTCGGGGTCACCACTGTAGTGAGGCGAGATGTTTTGCCCCATCAACCAAAGGGAGGATCCTCCAACCACGCAGGTGTTTTTGTCTGGCGGGCTACGGCCCGACGGTTGTTGTCAGGCGGTTGTATATACTCTAATCGCGCGGTAGATGTCGCTACATACCGATAGTCAATGTGGCACCGCTTCAGAGATTGCAACACCGGCCAAGTTTCAATCGAATCAAAGGCTTTCGCATAGTCCACAAACGCTAAGCATAGTGGCAGATTAAATTCCTCGGTCTTCTGTATAATCTGCCGCAGCGTAGTATGTGGACTATGGTACTAAAACCTTTTCGGAATCCGGCTTGTTCGGGAGGCTGAAAGTCATCAAACCTGCGCTCGAGACGCTTCGTGATAACCCTGGAAAACAACTTATAGACATGGCTCAGAAGCCAGATTTGTCTATAATTCTTTAATAAGGTGTTATCACCTTTTTTAAAGAAAAGCACCAACTGGCTTCTGTTCCATCTGGGATAAACTGTCCAGTTAAGTAGGTCCAACTCCGAAAAGGAGGTCACTCATCGAATCCGACTCGGCTTGGCAGCGTTCGGGAAACTTCGCAACGTCTTTTCGTCGGGATTACCGCAGTGCCTTAAGACAAAAGTCTTTTACCAGTGTGTGTCACCAGTGATGACCTATGGCGCAGAAACGTGGTCTCTCACTATGGGCCTCATAAGAAAGCTCAAGGTCGCTCAGCGAGCTATAGAGAGAGCTATGCTTGGCATTTATCTACGCAACCAAATCAGGAATGAGAAGAACTAAAGTTTTCGTCACAGCTCAGAGGATAAGCAAGCTGAAGTGGCAGTGGGCGGGGCAGTCTATGGGGGACCTACCCTAGTTACTACATGCTGGTCAAAGAAAAAAATCAGTGCTATCCAGCCAAAGAAGATGTTACAATAACAGAAAGCTCTGCAAAAATCAAATTGTATGCCCTGATGGAACACACTACGATAAGACTATAAGTTTTTAGTAACCCCTGTTTCGGAGTTTTTATAGAACATCTGGCCAAAATATTTATAGTGAAAGACGAGTGAAAATGACTGATCCAATCTATCTAGTAACTTTTAAGAGTTAATTAGAAGGAAACCAAAAATATAAAGATATTTACAAATATGGATTGAGTTCCCTACACGCTCGGATTCGTTCAATGGAATTAAAGCATCGAGCCGGCCCTATTTAAGGAACTGGTTCTTTCGGTTCCGAAGTCAAGCTGGAACCGGGTACCCGGTTTTTTCGGTTATTTGGTTTTTTGATAAATTTAAGTGAAAAAAGTTGATAAGCTGTGTTATCTTTCTTTTATATAGATTTTCTACTATCAAAACGAACAATGTCCTAAGTAGGAAGCTTTTCTCTGTTTGAAGGTTTTCAAAATATCATTTATTTTATTATTATTATTTTCAGTCTCTGCTTTACTCGTCGGAGAACTTCCTCATTCGTAACATTTCAAACGCCTCTATACGTTTCCTGAGGTCTTCTTTAACCATCAAAGCCTCCCATCCGTATAGAAGGATGGGCCAGATAGAACAGCGAAGCATTCTAATACGCAAAAGAAGATTGAGGTTACGGTTGCAGAGAACACGCTTCATCCTGTTAAAAGATCTGCTAGCGATTTCGATACGGGTTTTTATTTCCTGCTCACTCTCCCTAGATGCATTTAACCGCGTACCAAGGTATTTGTAATTTTTTACCTCCTCAAATTTGTGTCCAGGATATTGCGGTTTGGCTGAACCGACCATGACCAAGTAGGTTTGAGTTTGGCCTATCTCCTTTACATTCTTGGATTTGCTTTTTCGAATATTTTGTTCATCTTTCTTACAGGATGGATGTTAAGAAGTGGCAGGTTAGGTCGGATGATGAGAAGAGACAAGTAGCAGATAGGAAATCGTATGTTCAGAATGAGTTTAGACGTAGATTAGGTTTAATAGTAAACTAGTATTTTAGTAGTAGTAGAAAATTATTGTTCTCTGATTCTGCAGTTTCAGTTGAAATTACTGGCTTAAATAAAGGTTTTAGATTTATTAAGAACTAGCTTTCCGCCCACAGCTTCGCCCGCGTGGACAACACGATTTTGACTGGTCCTTTCTCAAAGTCTAATCTATTTTTGTACCAAATTTCGTCAAAATCCAAACGGACTTTCATCCCCTATTTCATCCCCACGCAGTTTGAAATTTGAAAAACCCCATATCAATTTTTTTTTCTTATCAAGTGCCTAAACTCAAAGTTTAAGCGTTTATTTTCAACAATGACAAACTCCTATACAATTTTTCATCCCTTATTACAACCCCTTTTTTATTACAACCCCTTTTTTACGACAAAACGCAGCTTATATCCTTTCCCAAGGTCTAATCTATTTTTTACCAAATTTCATCAAAATCGGTTCCGAGGTTGGGCTTCAAAGCGTGACTTTGTTTGGAGTTCCATATGAACTATCATCCCCTATTTTATTCCCACACAGGTCAAAATTTTAAAAACACTGGAACAAATTTTTACTTCTTATCATGTGCCTAAATTCAAAGTTTCATCGTTTTATCTTCAACAATGACCAACTCCCATACAAATTTTCATCCCTTATTTCAACCCCTTTTTACAACAAAGCGTAGTTTATATCCTTTCCCAAGGTGTATTCTTTTTTTGTTCCAAATTTCATCATAATCGGTTCCGGGGCTAAACTTGACTTTGTTTCGACTTCTAAACGAACTTTCATCCCCTATTTCATCCCCACACAGGTCGAAATTTCAAAAACGGTAAAACTAATATTTATTTATTTCTTATCAAGTGCCTTAATATAAAGTTTCATGGTTTTATCTTGAAAAATTACGAACTCCCATACAAACTTTCACCCCCTATTTCAACCCCATCAAGACTATTTTTTGTAATAAAAGGTAGCCTATGTCCTTTCTCAAGCTTTAGTCTATCCCAGTACCAAATTTCATCAAAATCGGTTGAGTGGTTTAGGCGTGACAGACAGACAGACAGAGTTATTTTCGCATTTATAATATTAGTAGAGATTTAGTATAATTTAAATTAGGTTGATTGTTGTAGTTAGTTGTGGTTATTTTGACGTTTGAAAATAAGATGTTAGTTTTAGTTTTCTTGTCTTTTGTTGTACATAATATGTATAATATATAAAAGAATACATATTTAATCATAACCCTTTCATGAATAGCTTTAATATCATAATCACATGTATTTCCGAACGAGGGAGAATAAATCTCAAATATTGATAATTTAAATTTATATTGAACAGTACATATATGTACAGTTAATTGTACATAATGTATTAAATTATGTAAATAAAGCATTAATGTAATAAGTGAAGCATTTTTTTTATTATTTACCCTTCAGAAAAAAACCTATTTAACAAGTTTAATAAAGTAAGGTATTTATGACCTCGCTTGTAGGGCACTTGGACCACCGTGCGCAGGCGGAATCTTGTTTGTTAATAAAATAAACTCATAAGTACCTGTTACATTTGCCCAGAAATATATAATAGGCAAACATTATATACTAATACAATTTTTGTAGGCGAAAACCTCCTTATTTTAAAGTCGGTTTAAAATATATGGGTCTAGCTCAGGAGGTCCCCGCATGTGGAATTAGGAGTAGAAAATGATTACTTTCAATAATATACATATAATAATATGTATATTATTGAAAGTAATCATTATCATCAATAATCATCAACCAGACTAATGAGGCAGTCATAATGACAATAATAATAATTATTGTCTTATTATGACTGCCTCATTAGTCTGGTCGTCCTAAGCGCGACTGCTACGCTAGAGGTCTTGGGTTCGATCCCCGGGTCGAGCAAAGTGTTATTGGGTTTTTCTATGAAATTCCCTGCCTAACCCTTCGGGGAATACAGGCGTGATGGTATGTTATATATAAATAGATAATATTATACAAAAAACAAACAAATGAATAGTGTATTTAAAATAATGAAAATTTTGCTAGTAAGTATAAGTAGTGTGGGTTTTTATTTTCCTTTAGGTATAGTGTTTTTAATTCATTTTAAATAAAGTTGCATATAATAATTAATATTATAATAACTATTCATACTGTTCTAATTTGTTTCTAGTTTTTAGTACAGAGCAATAAATACAACACAGCGCCATCTATTGACTCATTGTTCATTATTGATTTTGTTTCTTATTTGATAGTTCGCTTCATCACCGTCGGTTTAAAAAGGAGCGCTAGATAATCGGAGCAATAGTAGGCGTGGCCCAAATACCGAAACGTCGATTTCTGTTAGCTGTTGTCAGCGCCTACATAAATCAGCCTATAATGTTCCCACTACTGAGAAACAGGCCTCCTGTCGGTAAGAGGGAATGGGCCGTAATCCACCACGCGAGCTCAGTGCAGGTTGGTAGATGTCACAGTTCTTCGAATTTTTGGTTCTAGTACATGGTTTTCTTACGATGTTTACCTCCATCGTTTTGGGGGCAATGGTGATGAAATAATTTACACAGGGTAAAGCGCCTGTCTGGGTTCAAATCTACGATCTACTCTTCTATCTACTAATGTACACCCACAGTTCGCCAGTATGTTGGGGTCCCATGTCATAGGGGGCGAGCCTATTGCCATTCACCGGGCACAAATCCAGACTCCAAGCTGCTACTGAGAATTTTTTAGAAAAATTCAATAACACTTTGCTCGACGTGGGGATCGAACCCAAGACCTCTAGCGTAACAGTCACGATTGGGACCACTAGACCAACGAGGCAGTCAACGTTTGAACAATTTCATACCTTAGTCGCAGATTCAGTGATCTCATACAAATATTGCCGTTGTACCATCTTAATCTAATACTTTTCCATCAATCTCGTTCCACAATGCTTATAAACGACAGTGAACTTGAACTTGCCCGTCACTGCCGCGATCTAGATAAATTATTATTTGTTAGCTTCTCACATGACTTCTTGTAGACTTAAAATTAGTAATATACAATAGAAATTATCGACAATAATCTAACAATAGCTAGGTACTAAAAGCTTACTTACATAAAATATATTTGAATAAGCAAATTACTTATGTAAAATATTTAGTTCCTTTTCAAACATGAAAATGTTCTGTGAAAATAAACGAATACGAGATTGGATTAGGATGAAGTCCTTATAATTTTTCGTATTCAAATAAATAATTTTAGACATCCGAGCCTTCCTAAAACTTCCATTATAACAATTGTTTAATGGCGCTGCTAAACATTAGAAAACATTCTAGAAAATTACATAGTAGGCATCCGGTCATGATCGGATACTATGTAATTTTCCAGACATAGTATCCAATCATCCGTTAAGCCGCAACAAAGCCGCATTACTGGTTTTACAAAGCAAAACTTTTTGGTTCAGTTTGCAGATAACAAAGATAATAAAGCAATATATAACTAAGTTGTAAAGTTGAACAAATGTTACTTGGAAGAACTGACGGATATTAGAAACATTGATTCCTGATAATCAAGTACTTAATACTAATAAAAGTAGGTAATAATCATGGTATAATCTAAATATCAAGATTGTATAAAGTTTATTTCAATTACTATAGACTTTATGGTCAATATATATTGGGACACCCTCTTTAAATAACAATACGCAAAAGGTATAGCAATTTATTATCCGTAGGATTAGCGACATGGGGTTTACTATGGTGTGCGTTCGGGGATGAGTGGGGTTGGAATGGGCGGTGGTTCAGGCCAGCGGTGGTCGCCGCTATAGCCTGGGCCACCGGTGAAGTGCTTCAGAAGACCACCTCTCTCCCGCCACTTCTGGCAGCCATCTTGACAGGCATCACAGCTCGCAATGTTGGGTACCTGGACATGCGACATTACACTGCCATTGATGGGTTCATGAGGTAAGAAAAAACATCTGTTTATTTGTCAATGTTTGTAGAAATCACGCTTATCCCGGATATTTACAAACATGTTGAGAATTTGAAAAAAATCGCAGAGTTAATGATAAATTACAATCCTTCTAATTATTTAATGAGGCTTCAATCCACTAAAGGCTTAAGTATCAAGCAATCAATAATCATAAAGACTGGTGTCAATTATATGCCAAAAAGCTTAATATATGTTTTATTGTATTAACTACTTACGCTTGCCACCATTTTCTAAAGTTCTGTGAAAGAAATCTTCGACCTCAGGCAGGATTCAAACCTTTGGTTGGAACACCTTAAGTTTCTGAAATCACAAAAACTTTTTCGTAACAGTTTCACAACATGTGACCCTCCGATTACACATCAATTTTTCTAACTGTATAGCTTTATGTGCGTATATCCATGCAACAGCAATAAAAGGAAACAAAACCAATAATAAAACATTTGTTTCAGAAAAATATACCCAGTAATAATTCTGGGTAAGGGTTCTCTGGGTTGGAACGTGAGCTATATGAGGGAGAACTGGAAGCAGGTGGCGTCACTCGGCGTTCTACCTTGGACGGCGGAGGTGGTCACACTCGCTGTCTGCATGAACTTGCTGTTCGGATATCCTTGGCTATGGGGTAATAGAAATTTTATCCCTACAAGAAACGGTCTATCCATTAAAAGAGCCAAACTCGTACTACTTTTACTCTGCGGTCGTATTTAAACTTGAACGCTATAACACATTGCGCAACGAGCATTTGAAAGTGTGCGTCCACTTGTTGCTGAAAATTAAAGTCCGTACTAAGCCTGCGCTTGCGCCGCGAGAATGTTATTATATTGAAAAGTGCTCAGAATAATTTATTTAAAAAAACCGGCCAAGTGTGAGTCGGACTCGCGCACGGAGGGTTCCGTATCATTACGATTTATGACGTATTAAAAAAAACTATTTACTAGATCTCGTCCAAACCAATTTTCGGTGGGAGTTTACATGGTAATCTACATCATATATTTTTTTAGTTTTATCGTCCTCTTATTTTAGAAGTTACAGGGGGGGACACACATTTTACCACTTTGGAAGTGTCTCTCGTGCAAAATATTCAGTTTATGACGTATTAAAAAAAAACTATTTACTAGATCTCGTTCAAACCAATTTTCGGTGGGAGTTTACATGGTAATCTACATCATATATTTTTTTAGTTTTATTGTCCTCTTATTTTAGAAGTTACAGGGGGGGACACACATTTTACCACTTTGGAAGTGTCTCTCGTGCAAAATATTCAGTTTATGACGTATTAAAAAAAACTATTTACTAGATCTCGTTCAAACCAATTTTCGGTGGAAGTTTACATGGTAACGTACATCATATATATTTTTTAGTTTTATCGTTCTCTTATTTTAGAAGTTACAGGGGGAGGACACACATTTAACCGCTTTGGAAGTGTTTCTCGCGCAAACTGTTCAGTTTAGAAAAAAATGATACTTGAAACCTTAATATCATTTTTGAAGACCTATCCATAGATACCCCACACGTATGGGTTTGACGAAAAAAAAAATTTTGAGTTTCAGTTCCAAGTATGGGGAATACCCAAAATTTTTTGTTTTTTTTTTTCTATTATTGTGTGAAAATTAATGCAGTTCATAGAATACATCTGCTTACCAAGTTTCAACAGCATAGTTCTTATAGTTTCGAAAAAAAGGCTGTGACACGATCGGACAGACAGACAGACAGACAGACAGACGGACATGACGAATCTATAAGGGTTCCGTTTTTTGCCATTTGGCTACGGAACCCTAAAAATGCCAAATTAGTCTTGTGCAAGGTTACGCCAGAGATCCTGGGTTCCCAGGTCTAGCAAATTGTACTTAATTTCTATGAAATTCTCATTAGCTGGCCACTTGTGTATTATATATTATGGGACTACTACTATCTATGTATCATGGGACCGTAATATACCAGCGAACTATGGGCGTACATTGGTACACGCCCTATCTTTCGGGAAATACTGGCTTGATGTATGTTCCATTGGATTACAGACCATACTGGCTAATGAGGTACGGCAGACTGGAGAAGGCAGTTTGGAGACTACTACTTTTATTCATAATGACGCACACTACTCCTGTTATAGTATAGTAGTATATATAGACATAGTACAAATGTTTTCAAAATGTGTGTGCCTTCCTGGTATGAAATAAAATACTTTCTTTCTTTCTTTCTTTCTATATGTCACGTATACAATTACTGAACGCCAGTGTTTGCCGATGAAAACATTTAATCATCATCTCTCTTTGTAATTTGCATTTAATAGTGAGAACTTAAATACAATGCAATCAGTTATTAACATAGGAAATGTATGTTTTTTTACCTTGGTAAAATTACTTGAAATTATAGGAAAAGTTTTCCATCCAGTATACATATCTTTAGTTATGTAACCCTTGATGAGATTATCTGTAAAGTATAAGGTCTATCCTATTTACCCGTTCACATAGTTCCTCAGTTTATACAATTAAATCTGTAAATAATTATGATGCTTATGTTTGATCATCTTCATCATCATATCAGCCTATCGCCGTCCACTGCTGAACGTAGGCCTCCCCCAAAGAGCTTATGTTTGGTACTGCTCAATTGTTCAATAGAAGACGAACTAAATAGAAATGCCTTTTAAACTGTTCTATATTTAGAAAAACGTGTCACACATTAATTCTGATAAATCACCGCCTTCATCGTCCGTTATTAAAACGTCCAACCTATTTATTGGCGAGTCGTCGCTGAAAATAAATTAAAAATCAACGATAACCGGCGAAAACCGCCGACTAACATTCGATGAAATCCGAAACACCTCAAACCGTGTAATAAAATAAAATTTGTCACGAAGGCTGAACACAATGGAGCGCGGTGTGTGCGCGGTACAAAGCCAATGCAATAAATTCTGGTACAGAACTCCTATTGCCAAAAGATTTGAATGCATTTTTGCCGCATGGCGTGATGTGGAGCTGTGCCGCTATTGAGATGTGTCGCAGTTGCCGCGCCGAGCCTAGCTGCCGCGCCGGCACGCTATCTTGCCGCGCTATAACCACTGCGCCGACCGCTGCGTGCGTACACCTGTAATTACGACTACACGGCCCGATTTTCCGGACAAAGCATCAAAGCGAAAAAGTTTTCAACAGCAACTTTTTATTTTACTTTTCACGCTCTTATTTACCGTACCCGTATGTTTTTTGCGTTACATAAACAATAATGAACATGCATTCGTTGATAGCAATTTAACTATATTGGATTTTTATCGTACGTGCGAAGAATTTAATGCGCTGCGTAAAATATGAAATGATAAACATTCTGTCAATTTGCATAAGCAAATTATATTTGCTGTATAATATCAATGTTCATAGAAGGTTGACGTGGTTAACGTCTACGCTTCCATGCAATTATTTATCAATGCAAAAAAAAAGTGTCAAGGTTTAGCTCAATGAGACCTTCGTATATTTTTTGTGTGCTATTGTTAAATCGGCTTTATGGTATCAGTATACCATATTGCAGTCAATATGCTTAGAAAACTAATGACAAGAATACAATAATGGTACCTTACACATTGTTTTAGTATTGTTAGTCCTCATTGCAGACACAAATTTATATTTCTGAATAGAACACAAAGAGCTTCACTGTACCGCACCTGGTAACAATAAATTGCAAAGATAATTAAGGTAATATAACTAAAAATGGATTAAAAAATAACTTGATTGTTTGTCTAAAATCATGCAAGACAAAAATAGTACTTTAAAAAAATTAACCCAATAATCTACTAACAACATTTTATATTTTTATTTAACACAAACTTAATTATTGTTAAGGTTTCCTTTTGGGGTCGATATACGCTTCAGTGTCATGTCCCATCCTAATGCCGACGGTGCAACGACTGACTGCTGGCAAGAACCTGGGTCAGAACTGGCCTCAGCTCATATGTACCGCGGGCGGGACCGACACCGCGCTCAGTGTTGGCGTGTTCGGCGTCATCCACAGCTTCATCATGTACGACGGTGACGATGCCTATCGGTATATTAGGGTAAGTATTATCAATGAACTAATGTTCTTACTAGCTGTATCCCAGGGTATCACCTCCATTGATCTCGATATTCTCAATCCCGTGTGGATTTTTAATAAGGCTATACTGCCTTTACCCAAAAATGCCAAAAAAGATCCAGAATTGTATGAAGCCTGCACTAACACCATTAACGACCTCTTTTTAACTATATTATACCATGAATGTTAGCTACACTGCAAATATGGCAACACAAAATAGGATCCGTTTTTCAATCTTGGTTTATATTTAAGTCTGATTTATTGAGATTAAAAGGAAAGTAAAAGTAAAATAAATTAATTCATTGATATAGAATTATAGTAAGATGCACCTAATATTGCAAATATCATACAATATTACGCGCAAAATGTCAATATAGCAATAAAAATCTTAATATATTTTTTTTCAAAATACGAATGCAAGTGTAAGTCTTGCAATTTGCAGTAAAGCGTCCTGCGTAAGACTGAAAGCATTATCTTCAGGCACAATATTTAACAATTACCACCAGTAGACCTAATACTAACAATCTCGAAATCTCTACATTTTCCCGAAGACGATACAAAGTTATCGTAATAAGTAGAATCTTGGCTGTAAGTGGAAGTTTGTTCGCAGGCGGCGTGTGCGCTGTTCGTTGGAGCAGTTGTAGGCGTCAGCTGGGGCGCCCTGGCCAAGTTCATGCCGCACTCGCGAGACGTTTTCGTAACAGAGTTGAGGGTACTATACGTTGTGATCGGAGGCCTCTTCGCTAACTTCATTACTGCGCATTTTGGATGGGGTGGCACAGGTTAGTTAAGCCTGACATAATTTTTACGGAGGTATCGTTTGCACTAAAAGCCTCAAGATAAAAATTAATATCTGGAAAATTTATGACGCAACCCTAATTTTTCAAAATAATTTGCTTATAAAATTTTTTGTTCACTTGCTTAACGATAAATAAACAGTGAAATATTTGTGTGGGCCACGGATATTTCTTTCTAATCTGGGTGTACTTTCTATCCATCAATTAATTAGATGTTTGTATAGCCCTCCGTGACACAGAGGTTATTCCCCGGTCATGTCTTTATAAAAAGGGTTAATAAACGTGTTAATTCCTCTCCCGAAAGGAAGCCCTTGCGCATAATAACCATGTTGCCTACGATGATCTGATTTTCCAGATCCCGAAGAAGTTTCCAAAAATCTTATTTAATCGTAGGTTTTAGTAGAAAAATATCATGTCTAAATATCATGTTTCTAGAGCTAAGTTGTACGTTGTCTGTAAATCAGTGTCAGATTTTTATTAACAAAAAGATGCTGAATTCTTTCATATCTATTTAGCGTATTTTCCTTTTAAAACATTAGGTATACAAATTTTACCAATAAGACGTCCAATACCTGAGTCTACTCTTGACCACGGAACGGACGGACGGACGTAAAGGATGACAAGTACAACAGAAAAACAAATTATTAGAAGGCATGCAATACAAAAATACCATAAGTAAAGTTGGGCTTCCCTCCATTCTACATTAACAATCTTTCATATGAGATTTATAAACTTGACCTAACATGTAACCCTTCAAGTCTTATATTATAGTTACAATGCAAAATCTATTATTCGCATATTCGTAACGAATATGTACTAACGTAAACAGTTACAGGTATAGTCCCAGTTTCGTAAATGTCAAATGGGATCAAAAACGCAACCGAATTAAGATCAAAAATTTACCCAAAAGTTACATTTGTGACGTATAATTACACCAATTTGTTATCCGTAGACCGTAATTATATATTTTTATTTTTTAAGTAACAGAATTACCCTTCTGAGCTTAATTTGCTAATGTGTAATGCAAACTAATATCACTCTCTTCTGATTTTTTCTATTTATATACCTATAATGTAAAATACAGGGTGGAAGGTACGTCGACGCACATCCGCTTACCACGAATTCAGTACATTATTCTGGACCCCATATTTTTTGTGGGTTATGTAAAAAAAATCTGTGTTTTCATACAAAAGTTTAATACCGACACGATCAAAATGTATGGAACAGCTGATTTTTTAAATCATAACCGACGAAAAATGGGGTAAGGGGGTCCAGAATCATGTACTGAATTCGTGGTAAGCGGATGTGCGTCGATGTCCCTTCCACCCTGTATATGTTTAAATAACATTGAACTTTCAGAAAAGAATTTAGGCATTCAAAAAAATTTGTTCACTAAACTAAAATAATTGTTTTAATTTGTTTACTGATATATTTTCTGTGTGTCAATCAAACAACTGACTTTTCCCATGCAAGCTTAAAACCTTCTAACATACATTTTTCATTTCAGTGATTTAATATCATGTAAAAATGTATTTCAGACTACACTACACTACGCGCCGGTAGCAAGTACATTTTTATGTAAACGAGCGTATCTAAGATACCTTTTAAGCTCAGTTGACTCGGAACGTAAACATAATAAAATTATGAAATTCTATTCTACAAAGAAAATTGTGTTTGCGTAACAAAAAGTCAGCTGAGAATGAATCATCAAAATAATATGCAAACTACATACAATAAACTGCTTTATGATAATCGTAGGTGCAAATATTTGTCATAAATTTTGCATCGCTAACTTAAATAATTCGAAGATTGTCTTTTTAATACGTAAACGATTATTACTTTAACTTATTATTACTTACTTTAAGTATCCCTAAAAAGGGCTAATACCTCGGTATTTATTTAAATAAATAATAAAAACACCACATATAATTCCTCCGACATTATTTCTGCATGCTGCACGACTAACAGTTCGCTTATTCTTTCACCTTCCTTCTTTTTGGGTGAGGAAAAGCATTATCGTCTCCCACCTAAAAAGACAGCAAGATATGTCGGCGTCGACTAAAAACTGTGTTCGCCACTTACCTTAACAGTATTCAACCTAACCCAAAAATAGTTAAAGACTCAATAATAATTTACTCGACCTGGGAATCCTACTCAGGACCTCACGTTCAGCAACCGCACTTACGAACAAAAGCCAATACGAATACAGCCAATCCCTAAAATAACAAATAAATTCGGCAGGGGGCATAGCAGTGCTGGCATGCAACGCGACAGCGGCACGATATTGGGCGAAAGATGGCTGGACGCTAAACAACAACCCCGCATCAACCGCCTATCGGGTCATGTGGTCCGCGGTCGAGCCGGCCCTCTTCACATACACAGGGACCTTTTTCGTGGTACGTACAATGATTTTTTCCTTTTATCAAATGTGTAGCGGTAGGCAGCATGTAACAGATCCTTGTGAAAACTCATAGTGGAAGCATTTTTTTTAAAAAAAAAAGCTTACTAGCAATGTGGGTCACACATTACTAGTATTCTTGTTAATGTTAATGCTTGTGCTACGAGTGGGTTCACGTCGGTAGTGCAATGGGTGGGATTCGAACCGGCAACCATGTGATCGCAAGTCCGACGCCCTATCCATTAGGCTACCGCCGCTTCAGTTATTCATTTGTTCTGTGGATGTTATTTCACTGGTATGAATGAGGTATATAAGTTGCAGAAAGGTATAGCATTTCGACATTCATCGTTTTCAAAAAAGCGTTCTGATTTATGATTCACACAGGGTTAGTGGCAATAAGACCTTGTCCAATAGTACAGTAAAACACAATAACACTGCTTGACCTGTGCATCGAACTGAGGACCTTTGACGCGACGAATTAACTTGCGAATCCTTCGATATTAAAGTACTCAATTTCGCTCTAATGTGTATGCATGTTGTCCGAAGACTGAATGTTGATGGTGTACATACATTTTCCTACTATCTTCTAAGATTGTTTTTATCTGCACAATAAAGAACCATAAATCGAGCTCTTTATTGAAAAATTGTTAATATTATTTCTACAATCGTGTCCCACGGTGTCACCCGCCAAATAATCTTGTTATAATCTTCATAAATCCGGTCTTAGAGGGTGCTTACGTCACAGAAGGCACCTACTATCCAAATTTCAGCGCTCAATTATTATTCGAGAATTTTACATTTATAAATAACTAAACATAGCGACTAACTGGGGGTACACCCCCGGTATTATCCGAAGGGTGAGGCAGAGGTATACTTATGTACACATAAGTATACCTCTGCCTCACCCTTCGGATAATACCGGCGTGATGGTATGTTATGTTAAGTAACTAAACTAGGTATAATTGATTTATCCCGGGGTGTTCAAAACGTGTTAAAAAACGGGAATTTTACGTGAAGATCGAAATCTCGTGGGAATTTTCCGTCTAAGTGAGTGGTTACATTAATATTCAATGTACAACAATTTAGAAAAAAAACTAAAATACCACTTATCGGATCCTAGAATATCCAACTATGAACCATAACTATAAACACTTTAGTTGTTTTAATCTAGGATCCGATAGAAATATCAAGGACACAAGTGTTATCTCTAGCTAGCTAAACCATGATCAGTGTGTAAATTGTCCTCAAATCGTTCAGAAATTACATGATCACAAACGGACGAACCAATGTAAAAATATTTTTTTATGACTGACTGCAATGTTTTGAACATCTTATGAGCACAATAAATAATATAATTATGAAATATTGCTGTAGCAGATATAAATTAAAGCTACTTTAATCTTTTGCAAATTGCATTAAAGTTGTAAAATTGTTACGTATTTATTTACAGATAAAGTCGTCGATATCTAAGGTGATGCTCATAGGGTTCGGCATACTGTTTATCTGCGTGACCGTCAGACTGGTCGTGGCTTTCCTGGTGTGCACAAATCTATCAGTAAGGGAGAGGTTGTTTGTGTGCTGCACATGGGTACCGAAGTCTATTGTAGAGGTACGTATCTGGTGATTATTTTATTAAAAAACCATTACATTTTTTTTTTAAAAGCTTACTAGCAATGTAGGTCGCACATTTCTAGTATTCTTGTTATCCCCTCGTACTAAGCTAAATGCTTGTGTTACGAGTGGGTTCACGTCGGTAGTGCAATGGGTGGCTTTCGAACCGGCAACCACATGATCGCAAGTCCGACGCCCTAGCCATTAGGCTACCGCCGCTTCGCCATTAGACTGACTCATTAGTCTAATGGTCCTAAACGCGACTGCTACGGTAGAGGTACTGGGTTCTCAGACCGAGCAGTGTTATTGGGCTTCTCTATAAATTTCTCATTAGCAGTTCGCAGTCTGGATTCATGCCCGGTTAATGGCAATAGGCTCACCCACTATTACATGGGACATTATAGTATAGTACAACTGTACCTACCCCTTCAGGGAATACAGTTGTGATGGTATGCATAACCATTAGTTTACCTTGCTAGTCTCCGGCGTCAACTCACTATACTCACTCAATCAACTCACTAATTGATATAATAATATCTGAAATTATTCTATCCGTCGTAATTATTTAATAATTTGATGTTTATTTCAGGCTGTTTTGTGTCCGGTAGCAATAAATGCGCTGATATCTCACGGGAACCATGATGAGGTAAAGATGGAGTACGCGGAACATCTCATGAGGCTAATAGTCCAGGCCATACTAGTCACTACGCCAATAGGCTTCTTACTCGTCAACCATGTAGGTCCGATACTGTTGAACGAGAAGCATCAAAATAGGAAAAAAGGTAATATATAACAATTATACAAAGTTAAATATGTTTTATAATTTAGACCACGGTTTGTAGCGTCATGTAAGTGAGTTAGTAGGTAGGTACTCAGAGAACTGCCTATCAAACGCTACGCAAACTCTGCTAAATAAAAGCTTATAACTATTTTCTTATTAGAAGTAGTGCAGTTGAGATATAGAAGTACTATACTCCTTTACTTCTACTGCACTTCTTCTAATATACTCTCTACTATACTTCCTAATTTCTATTATCTGCCTTAACCTAAAAAATACAGTTATCGAATGTGAATTTAATCAAAACAGAGTAAATCGTACAAGTCTTGTAATTAGTTGAATTGACATCAAAATATCTTTTGTAGTACCTAACGAGGTTTTTTATTCAAATTTTATACGCCTATCCAAATAAAATTGTTGGATGTTTGCCAACAAATACGCTAACATTTTGTGCACACTTAGCTTGTACGATTTGTGTCATATTATTAGGCCGTTACATTGCGCGTTGCAGAGATTGCAGAACAAAATCGATGCTTACTTTTTAAACTCGAAGGAATAGCGCGAAATCCCAAATAATCCCAACTCCCAATCCCAACCTCTAAAGATTAACATGTCGACATAACTTTGTCGTCTCATTATCTCGTCTGTATTACATTTACACTACAACTATTTTACTAATTAAATAATATTATTGTTTCAGAATCCGAAGCCTGATAGAAAGAAATCAAAGGATCTCATTAACTTAATAGGTTATTTATTTTATATAGGAATAATTAGGTATATGTACCTATATTATAGTTGCCGTGTGGTCTCCGGCTCAAAATAGACCAATTATCTCATTTGTATAAATTTCGAAGACTACGAAGAGAGTTGAAGCATAGATGAAAAGAATAAGGTCCGTTTACACGGTACCTAATTAGGTATCGTAGTTCTTTCCACGATGACGTATTTGTAACGTAAAAATGACGCTACGTAGGCTAGCCGTTTCAAGCGGCCCTTAGGATTGTGAATACACACTTACACAAGGAAGCAAGCTTATGAACAGTTTTTGTCGATTCAAACATAGAAGGTTTGACAGACAGCGTTTTGCAACCTTTTTTCTAAGGCGGAACCTAAGCGTCCTTACCACTATATATGGACCCCCAAAAATAAAACAAAATCATTACATAAGTATTGATAAGTGTTGATAAGCCCACGGACCACTCGTTGTTAAATCCTGCTCTAAGAACATGCAACCTGACGAACATAAATACCTTTTATCAGAGCTGTGAATAAAACATACCTAATCGATCATAATATAATATTCGTCAATACGTTAAGCAGCTGAGTGAACTTGTTTGTTTGTTTATTTATTCAATCAATTGAACTGAAACCATGGGATTACTGCGCGCGCCTATTGCTAACGTACATCGCCGAATATAGGTGGTATAATTTTTATTGCTCATGCTTTAACCACAGGCGTATATTGTAACCATTGAAGCAGTTAATGTTTAAAACATTGAACATATATGTTCAAGAACTTTATGTAGACTTATGTAAATGTATCAGTTTTTTTTTCTGAAATCTATCAACCCGCATTAAGCTAATATGTTATTATTATCTAGTGCATATTCTAATGACAGTACATTTGGTGCAGAGCTATCGGCTTACACGACACCGGTTGTGGGTTCGATCCCTGCACGGAACAAATATTTGTAAGACCTACGGGTACTTTCTGCGGTTGTAGCTGTATGTGTATAAAAAAGTGTGTATCCCCTTGATACATACAGAAATCGATGAAAGAGATGCAACGTTTTAAGAAATAATAACTAATTAGTAAGAGTTGTTGTCAAAACAAATATGACCAATATTGGCACACTACGGTTATACGCCTAGATATCTGCATTTTGTGAATGTGATCTAGAAAATCTGTAATGATAATTTGTTATTTGATTTACTAAATAAGTAACTAAGTTACGTTTTGTTATAAGAATGTAAATAAAATATTGAATTACTTATATTTTTTCTTCAATTACTTATTTGAAATATTCCTGAAACTAACGGTCTTGGTGAAAAAAAAGCCGTTACATATCCTTTATAAGTTTATAAAAGTTAAACACATAATCTTATGGTACGTAATCTAAAATAGATTGTGCAAATATAACGTGAAAAAGATGTCTTGGTTGTGCAAATATAAAAACAAAAACATCAAATGCACTATCAATTTGAATCTCCCTGACTCAAATTTACTTAACTAGAACTAGAAAAAAAAAACAATTTATTATATCACTTTTCTAAATTCTATCATACGGAACAGGAAAATATACCACGGTATTAGCAATTATTTCATAGAGCTTGGTATGAAAATTAGTGAAGCTCTGGCTGTGTCACTGCAATTATATAAAGCTATCGCTATCTAGTGCACCTACACGTAACTAAATCTGAAAAGTTATATACAAAACTATTCTGGAGTTCTGTGCTCTCAATGCCATCTGTTGTCATTTTCCACAACTAGCGAGCGGTTTTTCACTCGAAGCCGCTCGCGAACGTTTTCATGCCGTACAATAAAGTAGTTATGGATAATCCTGTCAAGATGGCGACACCGTCTATTATCTTAAAAGAACCAACTTACGACTCATGGTTTTGTTGATTTTCACGTAGGTACGTGAAAAAATATCTAGTTTATAAGGTAACGTTAGTGCATATGGATCTGTATACAGTGAAGAATTGTTTTTAAAATGTTTGTTAATTATAAGTTTTGTTTGTTTTAAATTACAGAACCTGCTTGTTTGGTTAAACAAAGTATGTAGTTTATTAATAAATCATTTCAAAAAAGTAAATGAAACCTACTCGGAGTAAACTATACAGTTATAAGGCTTTTTAAAGTACCTACTTAGTGCCTAACAGGTTTAAAATAGCAGACGACCTTAGCCACCTTTTTAAATTAGCAGATGCTCGTAAGAAGGTATAATATTTTATTCTAGGTCATTCACAATTATTGAGATATACATTAGTGTTAATGATGTTGTGATAGCGTCTCCTTTAATAGTATCATATGAGATCCCTTCAATTAACAGACTAAGATCAAACAAGTGGCACAGGAGTGCGGCGCGCGCGCACGCTGCGCCCGCCAGTCCGAGCGGACCCCGGCGCACGCTATACACCGCCACGCTCGATCAATTCATCTCGAGAAACGTAAATACTGAAACAAACGTCCGCTACCACCGCGCTGTCACAACGCGCCCGCGCCGGTTCAAGGACCCTACGTGATCAATTCGAGGTGCTAACATAAAGGGCCTTTTCTGTCACGTATCCAGCTACCTGATTTGTGTATTTTTTTATCTAAGCTCTTTCACCTTCAACACAAATATCTTATCTTGGCCCAGCTTCCGATCAGTATTCAAAGTTAGTGAACATACCTGTCGATATTTGAGTGAAACGTTAGAATGGACTTTGGAAAATATTTAAGATGAAGACGCGAGACCGTCGAGCGAAACAAGATTTCCGGGGAAAGCAGGACAAGAAGGGGGCAAAACAGGATATTTTGCGTGGTGGGAAGCGGCAAGCGCACGCGACTACTAACGGCGAAGCGACTACAGCAGGCCGCCAGCGCGTCAAGCGGTCCGGCGTGGAGGCCGTCAAGCTGCACCTACAGGCGACCGGGGACCCCGGCAGGACTTCACGATCTGCTACATCGGTATGTCACTGCCACTTAATTCAAATAAATCGTAACATATAAACAGTAAATTCACTTAAAAATGTTGTGTCATGTGCATGGTATGCAGCATGGCATAAACACATTAAATTAATGTGCCAATTTAAAGTTTCCATAAGGAAGCTGTGTAGACAGTATATGTAAACGGAGCAATTCTCATCGATCCTCGTGATTCTGACGTATCCTCGGTTGAGGATTGCAGACAAAACAATCAAATTAGCACTTCCATGTGTACTTGTTAACATCACCCGCATTGACGAAACACTAATTATAATACCTTACATGGCTGGGTTGACAAATATAATGTCGACCGTACGCACAAATTACCTACCAACTTCCAAACAAGGATTAACATGACTTGGGAAATGGAACGACTTCTATAAAAACGCTCGCAATCGCCGAGAGAATCTAATCTTGATGTCCGCGACCAATATGTATACAAGTTTCCTAAAAAACCTCGACGAAGTTTGAATATTTTACATTTAAAAATCCCCGATGTTTATATTTATCTCAATAAGATAAACGATAATAAATACAAGTTCAGTTACTTTGACTTTGACAAGAAAACCATGTGATTTTTTATCACATTTACCAAGATCGTGACAAACAGAGATTACTCGCCGATGCAGGGGCTTACAACTCTTATCACCTTCTGAATGACAAAAAATAGATAATATTTTAAACAAATCTCAGTCACCTGTGGATCAAATAACTTTTTTTTAATACACACAAAAAAAAACTTGTAATGTGAACTGTATTGCATTAATTTAATTTTCAGCGAGAGGTGATGTCCCCATTAAACTATTATTTTATACAAAGTAACAATGAGTACTAATTTTAACTGCTTTGTATAGAATAGCGACTAACAGCTGTAAAAATATCACACTGAACACACATGCTTAAAAACAAATCAACATTAATGTATTCGCGTTATTTATCAGCATTAAGGTCCTCGAGTAGGTAAAAGGGAAATGGAAATAGATAAATAAGCAATCATGTCACAATATTGTTCCGTTCTAGTAGTACCTATCCCCAAGATAGAGACGTACCTCGTCTTCGTATGTTAAGTACTTATAGGTTAAGACTCAATTGTTCAATTAGTTAATTGTAGATCACGACCATGTTGTGACCAATCACAAATAGTTACTTTTGAGTCATCAAAGTAATTTGACTAGTTAATTTTTTAAATACAGTGCAATAAGTGGTGGATTGGTCTATTCAGTACCCATTAGTTTGTAGTCATAGTGCAACATACCATACAAGTTGAAGAAAGTAGTGAAACCTGCTCAGCAAGCTATCCAATATGCCTGACGTTAGAAACTCGTTGGGTAACGTTAGTATTACATTTATCTATTACCTCATTAAATCTAGAAATAGGGACATGTAGAAAATAAGATTTGCCGTTAATTTCCTACTAAGCTCAAGAACCAGCTAGGCATCCTGCAGAATGCATAAATGCATAAAAATACTGTAAGCCATACACAGTAATACATACACTCACACCTGTTTCCCTTAGGGGTAGGCAGAAACTACAGAAAGCAATAATTGCACCTTTTTCATAGGTATAAGTAGGTACCTAGTTCCGTTTTGTATAATTTTGATTATGTAAGCTAGGCAAGACTGATTTAGATTAACTAGACCTCATAAAATTATATAAAGCAGTGCACGCTTAGACTCTACACAGACGGACCGCATTTCAAATGTAATCCAACCGCAAATTGCAGTTCGGAAGCAGTTTGAATGCAGTTGACACGACTGCAATAGAACTGCAAACCAAACGTGCAGTCACAGTTCACACGATTGCACGCTAACTGCAATTGAACTGCAATCGGACTGCACGTTTGGTTTGCAGTTCAAATGCATTCAAACTGCATCCGAACTGCACTTTGCGGTTGGATTGCAGTTGAAATGCGGTCCGTCTGTCTAGAGCCTTAGTGACTAGAATTAAATCAGATGCACAATATACTAACAGGTACATATTATGCATACGCATTTAGTTATTCATACGGTGACAATGACAAATGCATTATTAATATACCAATGAACATTGTGCCTCTTTACTCTAGTGGTCCCAAGCGCGAATGCTACGCTTGAGGTCTTGGGTTCGATTCCCAGGTCGAGTAAACTGTTATTGGCTTTTCTATAAAATTCTTAGTAGCAGCTTGGAGTTTGGAATGGCAATAGGCTCGCCTCCTATTACAAGGGTATCATAATAAATAAATAAATGGGACTTTATCATACCGGCGAACTGTGGGTGTACATTAAGTCCACCTCTGCTTAACCCTTCAGGGAATACAGGTATGTTATAAACATTCTGCGTCTTTCTATAACATAATTATTGGTAGGTCATCTGTTGCAGCCTCTGGAATTCAATTTGAGTGCTAAAAAACGGCTTCACACACATTTTGTTGATTGGTTTGACAACTACTTTATGTCAACTTTCCAGATATAAATAATGGTTCTTAATCAACTTATATTCAATATTTACTGGGAGTTGTCCCATGTTAATTTTATTGGATTTATTTAAGAAGTGTTTCTGTGCCTCATAAATTGACTAGAGGTCAATTACTGGTGACCTGTAATACAAGTTCCTATAAAAGCCTATTTCAGGCACCAGTTTCTCACAGCTCTTTGTTTAAGCACTACCAAAGTACCTACTTAAGTCTCTTAAGCCGAGCATTAAGAAGAGAAAATAAACTTTATATTATAAAAAAAAATCATTTTTTTATTATAGATCACAGTGCAGTGATAGCCTAATGATATGACCATTGGACTGCCAAGTCAAAGGTCTCGAGTTCGAATCCAAGGCACGCACCTCTGACTTTTCGAAGTTATGTGCGTATTAATAATTAATTATCACGCGCTTAAACGGTTAAGGAAAACATCGTGAGGAAACCTGCATGCCTGACAGATTTTCTTGACGGCATGTGAAGTCTGCCAATCCGCAGTAGGCTAGCGTGGCGGACTATAGCCTAATCCCTCTCATAATGAGAGGAGACCCGTGCCCAGCAGTGGGACAATGTAATGGGTTGATGATGATGAGATCACAGAGTGAAAGAGTTTAGATAAAATGTTTGTATTAGGGTTTCATCACGAAATTCTAATTTTTCGCCTCGATTGAATCAATCAAGAGAAGAGAAGAATTAAGCAAAAAAATCCAGTTTACGCTGGCCTCTCATTTTATGGAAAGCCTATACAATGCGAGATCAGCTGATACTGGATTTGTATAGGTTGACCTGTAGCCGTGTGTACTGTACTAAGTATTGTCGTAGTATATCTCATAATTATTGATATTCTAGATATCATTCATCATAGATTTTAATGCAAATAAAAATAATCAATATACCTATACCGTTATTACGTGTTATGTTAAGTAAGTATGTAGGTAATCTACACTGAGATAGCGTTAGCTACAGTAAAGTAAGATAAATATTCCTTATAAATAATAGTTAAGGCGTTTTAATCATTAAACATAGTCTTGACAAGAAATTGAATCTCTCACGGTTACACCCAAATAGTGTCATTTTTTTCAGTGAAGGCAAGATGGCGATAATTTTCCCGCGCTGTGACAAAAATGTTTTGATAAACAATTCTAACAGAATTATGTTACATATCAATCGAAATTCACACGGCCGATCTTCGTGTGTATTTTAAATTATTGGTTTCGCTGTTTTTTGTACATTAATATGTTGTTTAATTATTTTTTAAACAGTGCAGTAGGTAGGTAGCACTGATGCACTTTCCCTCGGTCTGTTAATAACACCGAATGTTTTCTTACTTCACGGCTACAACTAGTTTTTACCCAATCGTTATCAAAGTAGTATTGGCGTACGTAGTTTACTGTCAACTAATAATAATCATTCATTTCAAAAGTCTTTGTGAATTAATTAATTCAGCAAAAGTGAGTGCCCCGGCGCGGATGGCGCCCAGAAACAATCGGTTTTGCAATCCCGTAATTTGTTACTTTTCGAGTTCTTACGTTAAATACATATTAATAATTATTAACTCAATTATAATGAACATAAATGTAAAATTAATTTGCATGCTTTATGTAGGCAGAATATAGTTCTATGGTATTTTTCCATAACCACCAATTTTATATCTGGTACCACCTGTATTCTACGCAAACAAATTATTTTTCTTTTCTAGTTTATAAAAAAACGGCATTGCATTTAGGTCCAGAATCCTGCGCGGGACTCCCTGCATACTTGCAAGTCTTCAATGTATATTATTTACAATGAGGCTAAGCCTTACCTCACTTTCCTCCAAACCAGTTAGATTTTGAACATTATTTCAATAGATAATAGCGTCTTGTGATCGAGTTATTATGCACGGTAAGTCTGAGTCGTCCGCGAAGTCAAGTGGTAGCACTCTTAACCCAAGAACACGCCTGCTGTAATCGCCGCAGCACTTCAGATAAAGTCTGTAACTGGACGTCGCAGTTTAGGGTTAGAAAATGTAATTAAAAAAACCATATTAATTTTACAGAGATTCGAAAACATTTTCTTTTTCTTTTCTGTCGTGTCAGCATAGCTACACGATAAGGTGCACACTGGTTGCACGGCACGACAGGATTTTTTTTGATGACGAACGTTAATATCACCCTAATATGTATTTATTTGTTACAAAAGTTTCACTACGAATTGCATAATCCAATAGACGACGACGACGACCTACGAATTGCATAGGCCAGAATATCTTGCCGACTCAATGAAGATCCAAGAGGAATTATCTAAAAAAAAGACAGGGAGGGTGACTGCTCAGGTTGCGCCGGATGATCAGTTAGGTATAAGAAATAGTTATAGTTATTGTTAGTGACCTAATATCACAGGTTCTACGATACATAAATTTATTTACAGCTAAATAATTATATTTGTTAATTTTTTCCCTTATTTCACATTAAAAAACCTTTTGTTGAACAATTCTACAGTAGGAAATTTATACTTCCTACATACAATATCTGTACAATGAAATTTTCTATGAACATTGCTGTATTTGATATGCCGTTCAAACGCTTATCTGACATGCGGGTCATAAAACTCGCATGTAATGGCTACCATTCCATAACTAAGATTTATATTTGAGAATCTACTTATTTTCGTAAAATGATTAACAGTTTTACAATTTTCTCTTTAAATTTCCCGCCATAGATAACGGAGACGAAAGATTATTTTTCAAAATGTTGTGTTGACTAGTACTAGGGTTCTCCATATTATTGATCTTAGTAGAAACATTCGTGGTTTAAACTATCCTCAGGGAATCATCCGGCCCACCTTACGCCAGTGGTCCTTAATCTTTTTGTACCTACCCAAGGCCCACTTCAAAAATTTCAAAAATTCCACGGTTCCCGGCCGAATATAATTTTAAGCACAGTAACACAATTCGCATGTCTTATTATAAATTCTCAGACTCAGACGTCTAGACTCAGCACTCATGACTCTAACCCCTAACGGGTTTGTGGAACCCACTTCAAGAAACATGTCCCTAGGCAGCGAACTCCGCTAGTAACCTACCGACAGGCCAATCTTTTCCTAGACATAATACTTGCTAACACGAAAGAAGAATGGCCAAAGTACTATGGCCTGATTTCTCTTACACTGAGACCTTGCCTAACAATAATAGTGATAATGCTGTGTACGTTATAATATGAACAGATTATAATTTATAAATAGTTGCATAATGTAAATAATCTCTCCTCGATCCTGGAGAACGTTTTTATTCTTAAATACAAGGAAGTGGACAAGAGAGTTAATTAAAAAAGATTGCCACGGTATCGATTGTGAAACAAATATACAGGGCTTAAATATGTATGTTATAAAGAAATATGTATTTTTTTTATTTTAAGAATTCGTACAGACTGCTAATTTTATGTAACATTTTATGTCTTTAATAATAATATTATAAAGAGGTAAAATTTGCGAGGTTGTAGGGGGTAATCTCTTGATCAACTTGACCGATTTTGAAAATTGTTTCACCAATAGAGAGCAACATTATTCTTGAGTGGCAAAAGCTATAGATTTATTATGCTGTAACATGTAAAGAAACGCATAGCTCACGCTGGTGAAGTCGAGGGCGGAAAGCTATTTATAATATAAATGAAATCGTTGCTAGATAAAAAAAGTATCTATAATTAAGTAGTTGTGGGTTTGCTGAAGAGCACCTGTATCATTGGTTCTATTAAAAAGTTCATCGGACAGGACGAACCGAGTCATAAGGTCTTCATTAAGGGCACACACAACCTATAAGCACCGTAATCTTTTTACACGCACGGAACCCTATGTAAATAATCAATATGCTTGACATTGGAAATAAACACATAGTTTGATACGGCACCAAGACTACTCACGTGATGAAATGGCGATGTGACGGCCACTTCAATCTGTCCGGTCGGTTAAAAAATATCTGATAATGTGACATGTATATTTATTTGTATAAAGTGATCATTCCATCAGAAGTAACAGTTTAGTCAAGTGTTCCAGCCTCCGATGAACTAAGTAAATAGTTAGTTAAGTGAGCAACCATTGTAGTAATTATGAATTAGTTCAAGTAATTACCTTACTGCTAATTATTTACCAGTAGTTAACATCGGCGGTGTTAATAGAGAAGTCGATCACTGGGGAAGCGCTTAGTGGATTGTACTAATATTTTGTGTAAAGGTATGTTATTAGTAATACGGACAATATGTTTATTATAAGGACTATTTGTTGCCCGCGGTGTCTCAAAATGACTACTTACTCATTATTTGACGCATATCGTAGCCTGTCTCTTCTTCAATTGTATCGAAATCTGTTCAGCCGTTTAAACATGAAAAGGAAACAAAAACAAGGACCGAGAGATTTACTTCCGCATTTAATATTAGTTAATTTTGCGTACGCGTGCACGAAGTACATACGACAACATGTAATGTAAACAGTTGCACTACAAAAAAATACAGCTATTGGAAAGGACTAACGGCGGTCAAAAAGAAAACTATATAACTTGATGGGCCGCCTATATACTCTAAAAACATTAATTATATTTAGTTAAAAAGTTCCAAGTACCTACTGAGACACTTTCATACGAAATAGTTAATATAATTGTGACAGCTCGTTTGGTGTAGTGGCTGAGGAATTGGTTTCCAGGCCACGGGTTGTAGGTTCGATCCTCGCACAAAACAAATATTTATATTACCTACATTTTTTCCGGATCTGAGTATGTAACAATTTTTTTTTTGTAAACACACCCTCACAAAACATGGATACTAGTGTGAAGGAATAATTTAAAAAACAATACTAATCTTTATCTGTTTTTATCTGAAGCCCAAACCTACGATACAGAAAAAACAAAACAAAAAGATTCTCGCGGAGCCAAAGGAAGTCAAGAGACTATCAAGTTGATAGACAGTAGTGTTCACTTCTTGACTGATAACACAGGCTGCGAAAATCTACATAAGCATTATGGATTACAACAATCAAACAGTAGTTGATTCGTTTATCAGAAAATACTACATCGGACTTTGGAAAGCTTTGCCTGAAAAATCCCAAGATAAAGAAAATTACGTACTTTCGTACACATACAAAATATTAAACATAAACATTAAAAAAACCCTTCTTGCATATCAAATTGTTCCACAATCCGCTAATATAGTCCCATCTAATAATAGTCGATAATGTTGCCATTAACCAGTCTTAATTTAAGCTCCGAAATTATACAGTAGGTAATATTTGAAAAGCCAATTCATAGTAAACCTCTTTTTGAAGTACGAAATATCTTCATTGATCGTCTGCCACCTGGGAACAGAATCGATCATAAAAGAACATACCTACCTTCTTAAATATAATGTTTTTTTTGCTAAAACGTTTGATTTCCAATACAATAGAAACAAAGCTTATAACTTACATTATGTATCTAATATAGTATTTTCTAAATCAGTAAAAACGTATACTGAAGTATATTCAATAAACCTACTAGAAATAACAGTTACACTTACAATATTTCGGAACGAAGAAGAAAGTTAATATTTTGAAAAAATTGCAGATAAAGTTATTTATTTATGCGTGAAATTGGTACAAATCAGCTCTAAGTAGCTAATATCTAGTGATTAAGTGGTACCATTATAAGTAATCATCGTAGAAAATAATATTCCTACTCTTACAATGCACATTATAATGTTTGTAGTCGGTATGATAAAGACTAGGCCTAATTGTTACACTCGCATACAGAACACGTGACGGCTCCTTAATTTTCCTCCTTCCGCTTTACATATTATTATACTAGCTGGCATCATGTGATCGTTTGATTACTTCAGATGTTCCTTCCCAATCAACCGCTGAAGTTTCTATGGCCATACGATGGCGGTCACATGATAATGCATCTCAATAAAGGTCTACGTGACCATTTTTTTGCTGTCTGATTGCGTTTAACCCTAATTGTCATTATTAAAGTAATTAACCTTAATTTGAACCTACATTCCCCTAGACTAATAATGTTAAATATCAATAACTAGCTGTTGCCTAGTGATTATTCAGTATGACTCGGCATACATGCACGGAAGGCAGCTATCCGTGACTGGATGAGGAAAGCCGAAGATCGGGTTCTGTGGCGTTTACTAGGAGAGGCCGAGTATGGGCTGATGATGATGATACATACACCAGATTTTAAATTAAACCACCAGCAGTAAAACTTATATTTTTTTGAGTACATTCGTTGCATACAAACAAACAAAATAATTATATTTTTTTAAACCTTTAATTTTTTTTATCTTAGATATCTCCGATGTACAAATACAAAATATATTATTTTATGTAGTATGATTACGTCCTTCTGATGAATTGCTGTGTTTTTCATGAGTTAATCAATGGTAACTTTGACATTCTGTGTCTCGTATAATGTTGTGAGATTACTAGTTAGAGGAAACAAATGATAAAAAAACAGTAGACAACCTCGACATAGAACAACGGGAATGCAATAATAATAAAAGTAAGAAAACTAATGAAAAATATAGACACACGGCATGCCTCCCATTAGGAAGACAGTCGTTCCTGCCGTGAAGAAGACATCCGGTGCTTTGGTCCAACGCGCAGAGGCCCTTTGGAGAACTTTCATCTAATATGGGACGGGACACCAACCCGGAACACTTCACAACTGGAGTGGAGCAGCCATGGTGTATCCCGGGTGGGAGCAGGACTATTGTAAAACATTGAAGATAAATAATTGGGATTATTGATGTGGGTGTTTGGTGGACCGATAACTTCTATTGCCGGAAGAAAACGGCGTCTGCCTACAACCTCGAACTTTCATCCTTAGGGATGGCAGACGGTGACTCACCACCGCACTTACTGAGCCCCCCGAAAAGCCGCCAGTACAGGCAGAGGGCGGCAACAGCGGATACAAATAAAAGTAAGAAAACTAATGAAAAATATAGACACAAATTTCAAAAAAAGAACTAGAAAATTTACGATTTATTATTACAAAACATAAATTTTAAAACTCTGCTATTAGGATTAATATTGTACCTACTAAAGGAACCGTCGCATCTTCAGCCCCATTATTATCCAAATGTGAGTTTAATATTTCATATTGACTCTCACTCAGGGAATTTCATTTGTTCAACAACGACGACGTAGCTCGTTATGCGCCATCTTAATGTACCCCTTTAATATCATACATAAGACGAGATCATGGTAACCATACAAAATATTTTTATGTATATTAATAATCACTACATAGTATAAAACAATGTCGCTGTTTTCAACCGTCTGTTTCGCCGCTATTTTCATCAAAACCACGCAACGGATTTTGATAAAGATTTCACTAATATTCTAAGGATTTTCTTCCGAAAGGTTGTTGTCGCTTGTTATAATATATAAGTAGTAAACGGAAAGGCTCCTAACTAAGCAGATCAACCGATCCGATGCGCTTGGCAAGGTCAGTGTGTGGATCGGTGACCATTCTCGAGTCCCTCCGTGCCTCGCAAAACACGTAAAGGCGTGGGTTCCGATTGTCATACAAACACCTATGACAATCGTTAGTGGTAATAAAACCCAAAAATAGACTGGTTATCAACTAGCCTGTCATCAGATATCTTATATATATAGATAGCCCAAAAGCTAGGTTAACGAAGTCTGATACTTCGTGTAAAATACTGATACTCCGCCGCATCCGGTTAGACTGGAACGCAACCCCATCATACTAAGTTGTTTAAAGGTTACGAGGCCAATCATGAATAAGCAATCTTACATGTAGTAACCCTTTGTCAAGACATATATTAACGATATAGTTATAGAAAACATCGCATGATCAGTCTAGAAAAATAATGCGATCCGAGAAAACGATATATTAAGAGTCATGGACTACTTGAAAATTATAGTCCTACTATGTAAATAATAGGTAATCATATTTACCTCAACATGCTAACGCAGGGCTGAATGTTTCATGTCTTTTGTTTACATGAGGTCTGTATAAAATAAGTGTTAGCGATGGAAATGCAGCAGTTGCGGGCAAGCTTCCATGTTTTCCACTCGTTTTCCGGGTACCAATCAGCCAGTCTCATGACTAGATGGAATTAACGTTATCTTCATAATAAGTGAAACAAAGACAATGCCTTATACGTTTTCAAAGTGACGTCAACTTTTGAACGTGATTGTGAACTCCGGCCGTATAAGAAGGTGTGAATGCAGGGTGCCAACCACGTGCTCCCTAAAAAACGAAGGTCGAATAAGTGTAGACGTGAATTATTGTCAAGTGCCCTTAGTCGGGCCGATCACGTACCCAGTCAGCTGTCGAGTGCCGAGATCCCGCCGCTGTGCCGCCGCGGCAGTCCGTCATCGTCCACACCCGCGCGGGACTCTTCGCCCGCCCTAACCCTTCTCGTACAAGGTACGCCCACGTGATTCAGGGATCGTCACTGTGATCACCTGTCGACGCGTGATAGCATGTCTATCAATACTACATTAAATTTATTGTGCCTGTTTATTGTTGTATACAGTATCTGTGATGTAATTTACAGCGATCGACGTTATAAATAAGAAAGCGTTTTGTCGAACATCACAATTATGAAGTTGTAGTTCGCTGGTTGACATGTGCCCAAATAGGATAGCCGTGAGAACAGGTGGTACGTACTTATTTTTCGGTGATATTAACCCAGTATCAATATTTTTTGTCAAAGTTAGAAGTGTGTTTTCGTTTCGTTTTTGTGGGCAAAAGTTAAAAAACTAGATCAATATCACTCAGTAAGTAAAATGGAAGCCTTTATACAAAAACATTATTACGAAATGTAATCATTTATCAGCACGTATTATTTTCAAGATAGTTCCAAAACATTTTAAATTGACTTTGAAATAAATTTTACACGCTCTAAAAAAATATTTTTGGCGTATTTTTATTTTTACAGCAAGTACATTACTTGTGTAGATTCCTAAATATATCTACTTTCACATGTAATTGTTCTATGTAATTTACATACATGGGATTATTATATGCAGGAATAAAATATGTTTAAATAATAATTTCTATCTCGCCTAATAGATATTATGATAAATTATTAAGTATATCACGCATATTTTTTCGGAAGGGTTAGGCAGACGATTTATATAATAATCTACGCCCATAGTTTGCCAGTGTATTTAAGTCCCATGTAATAGGGGGTGAGGCTCCAATAATTGTAGGTAATGAGATCTATAATTGATTATCAACATTATCAAATGTTGATAATCAAAAACTGAAATAGGTTGGAACTGAAACCTGAAACTAGAAAATGTGAATTCATTTTCCTTGCGTTCGACCATAGGGTTTTGGAAGCGTTAGGGATTTTCAGCATCATACAAAAGTAATAAATTATTATAAAATTTAGACTTACTTAAAAAAAACAGATAAATAAATGTTATGTGCATGTAGTAGAAGTTGGTGCTTTTGATTTGTTGAATCTTTTGTTTTCGCCACCGACTTCCAAAACTGTTTTGCAAACATCTAACGTTGTTTCGTTTGTAATTTGAAATCTTTTTAAAACATACACTTAAAAAATTTGGCACATCTGTTTAGAAGCTCAAATAGAGTTACATACCTATACGAATAATGTGCAATTCAAAAAATATACATACGGATCGAATTGATAACTTCCTTTTTTGACGTCGGTTAAAAAGGTGTTGGACATAACACCACAATGCCACTCAACTATACAAAGCCGTAATAGATAAAGATATAGAAAATATTTCTAATAATCTTATTGTTATTGAGCACGCTTCAGACTAAAATGAGATACGACATTTCCATAAAGACATTAAATTGCTTGACTATTGTCATAAAGTGTAGGATATTAAATTGAGTAGAACATGAGCTTGATCACTTATTTATAAGATGGATATTAATGTATGGTATTATTGTGTTAAGGTATAATACGGCATAGTTTATTTATAGTACCTACTGAAGTCCGCATAAAATTAAACGCTATATGCTAAAAGATGTTATGCATCCCTGAGATTACATTTTATTACATCTAATTCAAATAACAAAATTTGTTTTTAAGTCTAATTACGTTTTTACTAGCCAGATACCAATATGTATGAAATGTGCGAGCAGCTGAAGGCTTGTAATATGACAATTGAAGAACATCTGAATTTTAGGTTTTGAAACCTAATTCAAGGCACTTATTCTTTAAAATCATGTGCTAGTTATTTATTACTTCGAAACAATAGTGACGATACTTAAATTCCTGATAGATTTTCTCAGCGGTGTATGAAGTCTACTAAGCCGCATTCTGCCAGTGTATTGGACCATAACTATATATAATTAACCTAAGCTAACCCCTCTCATTGTGAGACGAACCCCATTTTTTTTTTTTAAAAAAAGCTTCCTAGCAATGTGGGTCACACATTACCAGTAATCTTGTTAACCCCTCGTACTAAGCTAAATGCTTGTGTTACGAGTGGGGTAGTGCAATGGGGTTCGAACCGGCAACCGCATGATCGCAAGTCCGACGCCCTAGCCATTAGGCTACCGCCGCTTCAAACATGGCCACCAGTGGACAATATCTATCACATAACTTCTTGTAATTGTACCTGTTTTAGTAATTTGAGACAATGAGTATAAAATAATTATTAAACCTGGAGGTTGACCACGATTGTTAGAATAGTTAAACTCAAGATTGTTTCAAAATAAAATGCAGCTTACCTGAGTATTTTGCCCACCCGCATAAAGTAGTAGTACCTAGGTATCTAGATATATGCACGATAATTGACAGATTAATATATGCGACTTAATATCGGCATTTATTCTGATTGTTATACGTAATACGATAACTCATTCAGATAATACGTAATTTTATTGTAGGAGAGCCATTCAGATAATACGATAAGCGGCGGCAGCCTAATGGCTAGGGCGTCGGACATGCGGTCATCCGGTTGCAGGTTCAAACCCCACCCATTGCACTACCGACGTGAACCCACTCGTAACACAAGTATTTAGCTTAGCACGAGGGGTTAACAAGATTACTAGTAATGTGTGACGCACATTGCTAGTAAGCTGTTTAAAAAAAAACTACATAGGTAATTTTGTTGTATGGTTGTCTGAAAAGTATCTATTTCCTTCTACTTATAATGGCCCCTATTATAAGAAGAAAGGAAATAGATACTTTTTCTCGATATTTGTCTGTTTAATTAATGTATGCAGAATGCACAATAATGCAAGAATCATTGACGAAACAATTTAAATTAAATAATCCCCGTGGTTATTCCATAGACTTGTATGTTTCATTATTATTGAAACTTAAACGTTGGACTTGTGCCCGTATCGCCTCCTACACTTACATGGCACCGAAACATACCGGTGAAGTATTGGTTTACGTATTGTACACCTCTACTTAAGCCCTCGGGGAATAAGCCGTGATGATATGTTATGTGTTACGTTATCGCAACATTTCTTCGGGTTCTTGCATACAAAATGAGCAAACCACCTAAGTGACGCCATCACAACCTGTAACGAATGTCACTTTGTAGTATTTAGAAGTTAAGTCACGCCGTATAAGTTATCGTAATCATTTATCCGTTGATGAGTTAATAAGGAAAAAACCATTCGAAGTTTCAATTAATTATAATGTACCTACGACCTACGTAAATTAGTTCACCAAGGTCTGATTATTCGATCCTTACATAAATACAAGTAATACCTATATGATATAAATTTGTCAGTTATCTACATATAATATAAAATCTTCAAAAAACAGACTAAAAACTAACAAACAAATCCGGTAGATCGGTGTTTTAGGTATCTGCTAGATTCCTGAAAAGGGTAAGACAGCATTGAATAGAGAAAAATTTTCATGGAATTAGGAAAAACGTGATCAACATGGCTAAGCAACATAACGAGATTCTACAGAATGAAAATAAATCGAATTAATTAATAGTAGTAGGTAAAACAAATATAGAATAGCTACGCTATAAATATTAATTCGGTATTTTAAAAAACAACGATTATTATAATCATGAAAATAATTTTACTACGTTGAAAGGCGGGTGACGTTTCTCATATGTAACCAAGATAATCAATATGTTTGGAAGCATCAGTCAGTCATACTTTAAGCCTAATCCAACACGAACTGCGATCTCAAATTCTTATAAATATTTAATGGTTTACTAAATCTTACACTGTAGAATACATTTCTACGTTATAAGATTTAGCACTATGATTATACGTATCCAACGAACTAACTTTTTTTTTTTAATATTATAGGAACTTACTTTTAAATGAATGAATGAAGCGGCGGTAGCCTAATGGCTAGGGCGTCGGACTTGCGATGACACGGTTGCCGGTTCGAACCCCACCCATTGCACTACCGACGTTAACCCACTCGTAACACAAGCATTTTAGCTTAGCACGAGGGGTTAACAAGAATACTAGTAATGTGTGCGTACACAACCCACATTGCTAGTAAGCTTTTTTTTTAAAAAAAAAATACTATTATAGGGGTATTTAACACATAAAATAGCATAGGAAGACACTGATTCCTACAATGTTTCCTAGCGCGGGAGTCAAAGAATTCGTCATTTAAATGATATCTACTTATATTTAATTGTATGACAAAAAATATTTGATATACTTTGAACACCATTTTTGGAACCTCATATTACAATAATTTACTATATTTCTAAATGATATTACCTTGGGGGAGCGGCCGTCACGCAAACAAAGTTACGTATCTCTAAACGGAATAAGAATATTAATTACAAAGGAAAAGTATAAAGTTGTGTCTGTTTCTCATTATTGTCCACTGATTTTAAACATCAGAAATACAAATTATTGTTAGAAAATAAGATTAATTTAATTACTAGATAAGTTGATCTAATTGCTAGAAATATAACGTTAGTTATTACAAGTGCGCTTTCTCAGAGTCGTTGTTGAGCTTAATTGTTCATAATATGTTCCCCTTACATGTCAGTAAATCAGGCGCGTAGTTTAAGAAACACCCGTTAGTTGCCCGTAGGAAGGCCAGCGGCCGGCAGGATTCACCTCGACCCCATTACAAATGACAATTATCAATGATAATATACTGTGTGCACACAAAATACACAAAATAAATAATCTCAGTGGTGCAAATATTTGGCACGGATTTGTGAAATTGCTTTGTTGTTAATGTTAACGTTATTAAACAGTGATTGTGATCCAATTGGCATGGGTAGGACGAAGCGGGCGGTGCAACGACCAAGCGGGTTGCCTGCCAGTGTCCCCGCGTAGTAGTGTCATCACATACTAATCGACAGGACGCGAGCCACCGGCCTCATAGCACAAGCCATGCTCTATTAATTATTGTTTATCAGACGCTATGAATATTTCGAGCTGAATGTAGTTCGCCCAAGTGACAGTGAAGCTAATTAACGATTGCAACATGGTCTGTATTGTTTTATTTTTTATTCGTGTTGGTGATATTTACGTGTTATTAAAATTCCAATGGATCTGATGGAAATTTCAATTGGAAGTTGTGTCGCGATATAGAAACAAAATTGTTTACGGAAAATAGTTTGTAAGTTATTGACAACAATTGATTCAGGAAATATACCTAAGACGAGATACTATAGCTAGGCTACATTATTGTAATTTCATGTTTATTATTTGTTTCTACTGTTTATACTTTGTAAACAAAAATAAATTTAATTAATCGTATACCTATCTTATAAAAGGACTTTCCGAATTCATTTAAACAATTGTTTATGTGATGCTAAAAAGTGAGTTAACTTTATTTACCTGTATAAAAAACTGAAAGCTTACTAGACTTTTTTCACATTTATATACATGTTTCTAGTCTTATTCTACAAGGTTACCTACCGGCAGATTTCCCATTTGCGCCTTTAGGCGTCCGCATGGGTTTGCTACGAACAACACACTAGGATCACCAAATTGTATACCACGTGTTGTTGAATCACTACTTTAGTTCTACAGGCTGATACTATCTAAAAACAGGTTTTAGCATTGATATTGCCAAACTACATAAAGCCCCAGAAAAAACATGCGTGTGCGATATTCAAAAAAATTACTAATCGTTTTAAAAGTGACTAAGTTTGGTGATAAAAATAAAAACTATTCAAGTAGTTTTAATTCACAATGTAGTACCTAACCCGAAGACATTGTTCAGTGATACGAGTATATGACACTAAAGAGTTGCCTGCGGTTTCGCCCACATAGGATCCCAATTATCACGCGGGATAATTATAGCCTATACTTATTAATCTTGAATAATATAACTTTCCAATGGTGAAATAAATTTTATAATCGGTTCATTTGTTTCAGAGTTTATCGATTACACTCACTTCAAATAAAAAGTTAAGATGGAACATTGCGAACAAAGAAGTGAGGCCGGCTAAAACTACGCCTTGCCGTGTACAAACACAATTACAGGCACACACGTATACCGAAACTACGCCTTATCTTGTCAGTCGAGCTATCGAAAGCTCGACTGACAAGATAAGGCGTAGTTTCGGTATTGTTATATAGTGTTAAATTGTGTTTGTATACGGCAAGGTGTAGTTTTAGCCGGCCTCACTTCTTTGTTTCCAATGTTCCATCTTAACTTTTTATTTGATCTGAGCGATTAGAATCAAACAAATTTTTCTTATTTTTAATAATACTTGTATAGATTATTACTTTTCACTTGAAACCTCACTGAACCGAGACTCTCTCAAGAGTGATCCCATATTAAATTAAACAACAAACAAAACTTTATTTTCCAGATCACTCTATCAAACTCTCTACAATTTCGCCAACAAATATGTTCATTGATTATAATTGTGTTTATGATATTGGTTATCGTATATATTTAACATAATTTATCTGTTAACGATAAACCAATTAATTATTTAAAGTAATTAAGAGTAACGGAGATAATATATATATATATATTACCATTATTAACATTTATTTAATGTATACTACTTACATGTAGTATCAGCTATATAACAGCGATAAAATTGATTTTATCGTTAATTATAATCTCTATACTAAAAAACCTACCTACATAAGTACCACACGTAGTTAGGTATGTGGTACCTATTGGGTAGTTTTTACCGTAGAAAATAATGCGGTATTAATGGAACTTTGCTTGGCATTTATATTTAATTCAACATAACTTTGACAAATACAATGTAGGAACAGTAAAATTTCAATTCAAAAGTGTTAATTTGTAATTATAATTTGATTATTGACTGACGTATGTTTTAGAATAATGATGATTTATTATATTATTTAAAGTAATTGGAAAGCTGTGCATGCTTATAAGTAACTTATTTGCACCGAATAATATAATTTATGTTAACTCTTATCATATTATGTAATTGTAAATAAGTTGTTGGGTTGCCTTATAAATATAAATAAATAAATAGGAACCTCCATTTAATCAAGTTACAAAACAATTGCTGTACATATCAAAATATTTTTCTGTTCGTTGGTCAATCTTTTCCCCAAAGCAATACAAGCTATACTAAAATATACAATATTTGTAGTGTTTGTTTGTTTCTCACTAGTGGAGCAAAGAGTCTAGAGGTCCCAAGTGTGATCCCTGGTCGAGCAAAGAGCGATTTACTGTGAAATACTTAATAACTGCGAAGTTTGCCCCCTATTATATAGGACCTAAACACTCCGATTAACTCTAGGTGTACATTAGTACTCTGCGTAACCGTTTGGGGGAATACATAGAGTTTTCTTCTACATTATCTTCATCTTCTTTCCTGCTTAATAGCTATGAATTGGTAAGGTAGGAAAGGTTAGGGACCGTGGACAGTAGGCGCATACCAAACCTCCACGGTGGTTTAGCCCGTTCAAACTAAATTATTCTTAGAATCTAAACTTTTTTAAATTATTAATATGAGGAACCTCTACTTATACTACTCTTAAATGTATACTAACAACTGGAAATATGTTTATGAATGTCATACAGTATTAAAATAATAAATATACCTAAGTATCTAGCAAAATAAATAAGTGTATAATTATTGACCTATATGGGCAAAATAAATTATTTAATAATAACAAATATAGACTGCCTCGTTAGTCTAGTAATCCCAATCGCGACTGCTAGGCTAGAAGTCTTGGGTTCGAACCCCAGGTCGAGCAAAGTGTTATTGGGTTTTTCTATGAAATTCTCAGTAGCAGCTCGGAGTCTGGATTTGTACCCGGTGAATGGCAATAGGCTCGCCCCCTATTTTTAAACATACCGGCGAACTGTAGGTGTATATTAAGTACACCTCCGCCTAACCGTTCGGGGAATTCAGGCGTGATGGTATGATGGTATGTAATAAGAAATATTATGGTCACCTTATAAGTTTTATGCTAAAGTATACAATCTTAATCATAAAAGATTTATTGAAATAATGTTTATTTCTATCAATACGACAGAGAAGCTTAGGTATTAATTCTTATCACAACATTCAATTAATATATTACTGTAATACAAATAAAAATAAGATTACAAACACTTTGTAATTTATGAGTTTAACATGCTGGTCACCGTTGTCGTTTCACTTAAAACATTAAGTTATTAACAAACGCTTAGTTGTAACGGTACATTTCTATCGTTTGTTTGTTGAATATATTTGAGGTTGCATTGTGATAATCACCAGTAAATAAATCGTGATGATGATGTTAGTCGATGCCCTCAAGCCTTTATATTATACTAAACATATTGATGACATGGTAAACACGTCGGAGCTCAAACTTTATTAATGTCCTTGTGTCACATGAAAGAGATTAACACCACAATGTTCACATTGGCATTATCAATACATAAACGGTTGCTTTTCATATTTTTATGACCAATCATTATGAATACCTATTCTACGGGCACATGTTTTTATTTTAAATTTTCGTTTGCTTTTGGAACTCCTTTACACCGGTCATAATAATGTTTAAAATGAATAAAATTTACTTATTTAGGTTTAAAGAAATTGGTTTATCATAAAAACTTTACAGTCCACATATAACTATTATACAAATATTTCCGAAACGAATATAATACATACCTATACCTAACATTAAAACAAAGCCGCTATGAAGTGAAGGCGTCACGTCGGGATTCTGCCATAAAATCCGGAAAAATAAGTTTGATTCCTGTTCCCGATATTTCCGATCACAAAAGGAGGTATTTCAATATACTTACTTTTGTTTATAAATTCAGTAAGAATTTTAAAATAGAGAAAAAAGTTTCAAGTTAGAAAAGTCCGCAAAAGAAAACCAAATAAAAAAATTGGTACTATACAGAATTATTTGAATTTTCAACACAATATCAATTTCTGTGTTTCACGTTATTAAAAAAATTTAGTAAAATGAAAAATGCACAGCTATTTTAAACCTGAGTTTATTTCATCATAATCATCTTTTGTATTTAGGATGATTGACCTATTTACAACTTACATTCATCCTTTACTAAAATTATAACATAACGACTAACCATGCAGCATACAAATACTTCATGCATTCATTATGTATATATTGGCAATAACTTGTGTTTCATTAGAAAGAATGACTACAATATCTGTATTTACTGCTATTTTAATGAGCTATTAGCGAAAAATAACGCCTTTGTTTCTATTCAAAGTGATGATCTTTGCAACCTAATTATGTTCTCTTTTGCATTATAGGAGCAGAATGCATCAACAAGTTACAATATTATGCAGATTTATCAATACTTACATGTCATATTTAATTGCATTTTTTATACATTTTTTTTTTTTAAATTTCCTTTTTTAAGAGTACTCATGACAGTTCTATCAAGCTTATATACCCCGATAGAGGTGTACTATTATACACCCACAGTTTCACTGATATGTTTAGGTCCCATTTAATAGGGCGTGAGCTTATTGCCATTAACCGGGCACAAATCAAACTCCGAGCTGCTGAGAATTTAATGAAAAACCCCAATGCACTATGCTTGACCTGGAAACCCAAGACCTCTGGCGTAACAGCCACGCTTAGAACCACTAGACTAATGAGGGAGTTAAAACAAACGGAATACACAAACAATTAAGTGTTTGTTTCGACTTTAGAATCTATCCCCCGCGACACAGAACACGTCCCCCAGTTCAGGTGCAAAAATATATTGTCCACATCAACCCTGTCGTGATCTACAAAGATTTATATGGCTTGCACAAGGCGGGGATACCTATATAATTATAACGGCACAAAGGCCTTACTGAAATAATAACGATAAAAACTGTCGTGTTGTGATAACCTACATTGATAATATCAATAAAAGGACAGGAAAATTTTCCAATCATAAGATCAAGTCATGAGATCTACATGTATTGTGATCTTTGAGCCGTGACGCTACTACGTTTCCTTAACCGTATTGCTGCAATGAGAAAAGTTTAGCGGTTATTGTTGATAAAAAACAGAACACTGTGATAGTTGTAACCAACATCCGTCAATGACTAAGGAAAATATATCAACCAACTTTATACAATCCGTATTCAACACAGGAAACTCATAAACGATATTCATAAAAAAACTGAATACTTGGCCTCGTTGAGCTACGGCATCCCAAGGGCCGCTCACGATGTCTCATGGCTAGTCCTCAAAGGCCGTTGTCCTTTACCTTTTAATTAAGATCTCATAACACATACGTCACAACGATGATTGGGTGAGCAATCCGTTTAATTGTTTTGGGGCGATAAGCGTAGAGCGAGCGCGTGTCGTCGCATACGTTCATATGAACATGATTGGAAACTCGTGGTCGCCTGCTCGTCAGTGGTCATGTGATTGTGATGAGACCACTTAAGCAAATAAACGCCGCTGGTGACAACTGCGACCACCTCCACCCGCCTGGAATTAGCTTAAGAATCTCACCAAAATAATTTATCACGCGTTTGAACTATTAAAACAATTACTGCTAACAATTTCGTAATAATATCATACATACCATCACGCCTGTATTCCCCGAAGGGTTAGGCAGAGGTGTACTTAAAGTACACGTACAGTTCGCCGGTATGTTTAGGTCCCATGTAATAGGGGGCGAGCCTATTGCCATTCACCGGGCACAAATCCAGACTCCGAGCTGCTACTGAGAATTTCATAGAAAAACCCAATAACACTTTGCTCGACCTGGGGATCGAACCCAAGACCTCTAGCGTAGCAGTCGCGATTGGGACCACTAGACTAACGAGGCAGTCCAAGTCCAGGCAGGTAGGTAATCATATCAATCCGCGTGATTTTGTAATATAAAGTAAGTGTAGGTTGTGCTAATCTGTAAATATATGCAAGTTATAAAGACATCAATAAAAGAATTTAGCGTATGTTATCGTTCATGTGACTGCAAGTAAATACGGATGATTTAAAAGCAAATATAATTTTGTGAATACAATAAATCCCGCAATCCTATAAGAGGAAACCTACAATCCGGTTATTTTCTCATCAATCAAAGAGAATTTATTTTATAAATAATATATTATTTTAAAAAACTGCAAACTGTCAGAATAATCACTAAATATTGTGACTGCACGCTACATTAAATCTCTTTAGGGTGTCAAATGAGAAAGTTGCACTTGACTAAACAAAAAAAAACAAGATCTAGACAAGAGAATCTTTATCTTTGTTTTATATAAAACCAGTAGAGATAAAAAAAATTGCAAGTAACTTCCAGAATAATAAAAATAAAATAAAATAAAATAGCCTTTTATTTCCAGTAAATTTATACTTCTTAAAATCTATGTATGTATTAGTTTTGTTTAGTTTTATTCTACGTTCTATGTATTATATCATAGTATTTAATAATTAATATTTTTATTTTTATTTTATTTTTTTTAATCTAATTCTTAATACTTTCTAATTTCTTCTTATTTTTTTTCCAGAATAATCAACTAAAAATCCATACTTACTAATATAATAAATGCGAAAGTAAGCCGGTCAATCTGTCGGATTTCACGCCTTAACTACTGAACCAATTTTGATGAATTTTTGGTAAGATAAGTTAGACCATGATAAAGAACATAGTCCAACTTTCTGTGGCAAATTCTTTGTGATGTAAGTAAAACCGCGGGTAACACCTAGTATTATCTAAAAGCCTAGCAAAAATCACCTTTTTTAACATATGAGGGATTTTTTTTGCAATATATTTTTTCACGGATTTGTTACTACAGCTTATTGTTATCTTGATTACTCAAATAAACCTACTCCAGAAAATTTAATCCTTAAATTAAAATGGTCATTCAACCTTTGAAATACTTATCTGCAAGGGGTTGTTCTCGTTCTGCAGTTTCTGTCTAGTGGTGTAGGAAAAGTGTAACTGTGGTGTCCTAAAATTTTTCAGAAATTTGCTAATTATCACGAAAACACCAACTACATCTTTATTTACATAAGTGTAATACTTTGAAATTAAATATTGAAGTTATTATGTTTAATATTTTAAAAAGATTATTCATGGTTGTAACATGTGTAACGTAACCTTATCATCAGAAGTTTAAAATAATGTCAAAAAGATAAAAAAGCAGAAAATTGGTTCCAAAACATCCGTAACCGTACTCTGATCTTAACCGCCCGCCCATCTCCGCCCGACTGATCGTTTAACGCAACAAAACATTTCAGTAAGCATCATTTTGAATACTGAACTGCACAGTTTAGTTAATTGCAAGGGCAGTGTATGCACCTATGCACAGAACAATAAGAACTAATAAGAGTTTATTGAAGCAGGGGATAATAACAATACAAACAATAAACGCCTGTTATACCCACTATTTATGATAATGTAAAATGTTTGTGATGAAACAAGTGATTACCATTATTGAGTTAACCGCGTCCTCACAACACATTAAGCCATCGTCACTTAGAACTTATCTGCTAAGTTGACGGAGGCTTCTTTGGAGCCTTGATGCTGAAACATTCAGTCGCGCAGCTATTCAGTCCACCGACAGACATTGACCGGCGCGCGCGCAGCTTTTTATCCGATTATCGCGCGCTTTCCAAAGTTCACCCGCCGAAAATTTTCGTCAACATGAAATGGACCAAGCGACGGCAGGAACAGGGTGTGTTTACGAATTTGTTATCGTCCAATAAAATTACACTATAGTTTTGGTGAAGATTGATTTGTGCCACAATGGTGCTAACGTATGGAAAAGTTATATTTTAGACATACTTAAAGGAATAGGTACATCTTTACTATTTTGATGTCGTATTAATATCGGTAAAGGAAAATCCTCATACATCATCGCGTTTACTTAATATACTCAAGACAACAAAACAATATTATACCTATCGAAACACCGATGATCATCATTCTGATCGCGCCCAAGTTATACCTATTCCAGTAACAAAAAATTAATCAAGACTGTTTTACATTCTATATGTAAAATATTCAGCCGATTTCAGGTTAGGCTATGAATATTTTACATACTCACTCTCTCACACCGATAGGAGATCCCTGTTTAGCAATGGTACAGCCAATGGGTGAATTATATGTATAGTATTAATTATAATAATAAAAGTATATTGACACCTTATTATCTAATTACATTTCAGTTAAATATTGTGTTAGTGTTAGATTTCAAATTATTTTTATTGTGATACAACACTGTTATTTATAAGAAGCATAGCTTGCGATCTCACTGTTCGACCAAGTTAGGTGTACAATACACAAATATACAGTAGCCTAACCAGGAGTTTAGAAAGCGTATCTTGTCTGTTGTTTTTTTTTTATTTGAATACCTAGCTCCTCAAATAAACGCTAGAGGCGTTATACAGAGTTTCTGTTTAAAACATTTGGCAGATACGTTAGCTACTACAGTCTGGCTAGGTTTGGTTGCAGTATCTATACTAAAAATAAATAACTATCCTATAACAAAATCTAGATTTCACGTCCACATGAAGCTCTCATTGTTATCAAACAAATTTGCGTATAAAAATGTAACCATGTTCATTAGAATTTAATAACGCCTGAATCGCTAATACCTAGTTGTAGCAAGAACATAACACCCCCTGACTTTAAAGAGGTTTGTTATTAGTTTTAAGCTGTGTATGTGTGTCTCGTTGGCAATATTATAGCTCCTTAACGAATGCCATTTTTCCATTAAATCTATAATTCATACAATATGACAATTCATACAAGATCATAATCAAGATTTTTTTTTAGTTATTCATAATTTATCTGTTTACCTCAGCCTTATCCTTTGGAGATGCAGGAGGAATTGTTATAGACTTTTATATGAGCATCCCTGCTTAACTATGTATAATAAAACTTTTTGTACCTACTTTGCACCTAACTCTAATTTAATTTGTTTGTATTTCCAGGTTCGTAAAACGAGCATCCGAATGACTGCGATAAAGGAATATCCATTCGACTTGAGTGACTTACAAAATCAGCCGAGCGTCATCGCTACGGACACGCGGCCTGCGCAGCCGCAACAAAACCCATCTGCGATCAAGCAACGTCCCTCAGTCCCCACACAAGACGGAAAGAGAAAAGTATCGATCATGGCCGAAGAATCGAGCAAGGATCGCGAAAATCTTCCATCCGACAGGTATGTTCTATACATAATTAACTTATAACTAGTGAAAAGACTAACTGGCAGACACAAGTTTCATAAATAGTAGCGTCCCTCAAAAATAATTGAAAAAAGCATTTACCCTGAAAAAATACCCTTCGCATATCCATTCTATGAGCGATTACAGAAAAAAAATAACAAATTAATAGATTGCCTTAATTATTAAAATTCTTAATGCTGGTTTAATAACCTAATCGCATCGTATGAGCACAAAGGAAATCTTTTCTCATCAGCCAAATATACACAACGGAAAAGACATGGATAACAATCACCGTTTGCTGACACGCCGGGAACGTTTATAATATGTCATATATCATACTACTTGTGCGCAATGAATAGACACACAGGATGATGCGCAGACGCATAGACAGCAAAAAAATCCGCGTTATGTCTGAGGCCGTTTGCAACATGCTGTTTATGAAGATAACGCATAACATTGTTAAATAATTATATTATACTACTTGCACTGTTCCTAACATACTCGTTATCGTATATTAAATTAAATTGACTCATCGGCAGCTTATTCAAGTACTCATCAATCTCTTCAGTCAAAGTCTGTTAGGACGTGAAGAAAAACAAATAAGTCTATAATTAACTTTGTTTTATTCTGCTAGTTTTTGTGTGGAAGCTTTAACCTAATTTTAATAGTGATAATGCTTAGCCATAATAAGAAAACATATTAAAATATATGTTTGTATTACGACTTACGAGCGAGAGCGACTTAAAAAATATTTAAGTACTTAACATAGGTTTAAATAAATATGAGGTGGATAACGCCACCTATGTTTTCAATATTAAACTACTACTGCGAACAGTGTTGGAATAAACCACTACGATAAAATTGACATTGAACATTTATGTGGTACAGTTCGCGAAACCTCGACGAGAACTTTTACCAGATGGCGTCACCTGCATCTGTTTTATTTTTAAATGGTAAATTATATATATAAAAATAATATTTAACAGAGGACAGTCTAAAAGAAACCATCGTATCCATGAACATAAAATTCAAAGAATTAAGATTACTGGCTGATCGCTGCCTCAAACAGACTTCAGATTAGCTAATCTCTTCGCTAAAAATTACAATGTACGGTCGCCAGCACATCAAGTTACCACAGACTGTCAACATTTTTCAGCTAATTTTGAACTTAATCATCAACGTTTTAAGATTTAAAATTATTTGGAGCAATTTGACAGTTTTGTATAACTTGATGTGCTGGCGACTGTACTTAAATATCATTTAACTTTATTACCTACCGTCATGCAGAAAAAAAAGATTTTATTGCGGCTGTACTGTTGTTTACACGCAGTCAAGAAAATCTATCAGGCATGCAGCTTTCCTCACGATGTTTTCCTCACCGTTTAAGAGGAGTGTCCATCGCGAACGCAACAATGTTGCACAGTTGTCGCTGTCTCTATCCCTCGCGATGCGAACGCGTGCCCGAGAGGAGAAACAACAACATTTTCACGCGTATTTCGTATGTTCCGAATTTTGGAGATTACTCCTATAATATTGCTAATATGTAAAAAAAAAAATCTTGTAAAAAAATATTCACTATATTATCTGGGTTTCCTTCGAATCAGAATGTTTCTGTATTGATACATTGTCGAGAAATACTAGCATAAAGTTGGGCCGTTTTTCAACGAAAATTGCCAATCTTTGAGCTCGTGTAACTTTTTAACCGTATATTGAAATGAAATTTTATATTACAGAAACACGTGTATTAATGATAAGATTGTTACTGCAAAATTTCAATGACTTTCATTGTTTAAAATTCAAGCAAGGGCCAAACTGCGTTTGTATGGGGCGCGAAGCGGATACTATCCTCTTAAGCGCGTGATAATGCGTGCCTTGGATAAGAACTTGAGACCTTTGATTTGGTAGTGCAATGGCATCAAATCACTAGACAATCCCAGCACTTAAAAACTTAAAATGTATTTTTTTTAATCTTTCTAAGTAATGTATCAGTTAGACTTATCGTCATGTAGACCTACCAAAAACCTCTTCAGTACCTAGGTATACTTAAAATATTTGAGAGATCTTGATTTAGATATCGTCTTCAAGAGTTAAAAAAGTGGTTGCTAGCAGATATAGGGCCTTACCAGATTATTCTTCCGCAGTCATTCCACGAGTATCTGAGCCAACATTTTGAAATCGACAGTCCATAATAGCCGCAGATAGATATAGATATAAATAAACTTTGAAAGGATTTCCTGATGATATTATTGGCTGTAATTTACCTCTTATTTGCACATATAAAATACATTCTTTATTTGTATAATTTCCGTAAACAGCAATTAACTCTCACCAAAATTTAAATTGTTTATTTATATCTATCTGCGGCTATTATGGACTGTCGTTTTTAAAATTGTTGGCTCAGATACTCGCATCGTTGTCGTCGCAATTTTAATAATTTATAATTTTTTGGTTCCTGCTCTACGCTACATCGAGACCAGTAAAGGGAATGGAAATGGTAATAGGAATGATAGGATCTCAACATATTATGTCTACCATAATATGTTGAGATGTTAAGATACATATAAATAATTATGTAGTTAATATACCGACTGCCCCATATACAATTAGGGAGCGGTGGTACCCCACTGGTAACGACCGCGACTTACGAATGTCCATACCCAGACAGGCGTTTTACTTTGTGTATAATTATTTCGTCATCCCTGCTCCAAAAAACGGCAGAGGGAAACCGACATGTCCTAGAACCAAAATATTCAAAGACCACTAATCTTTGATTTTTTCTACTAAAATAATACATCTATCAACCAGCACTGGGCCCGCGTGGTGGATTACTTACGGCTCACTCCCTCTCACTGAGAGGAGGCCTGTGTCCCAGCAGGAACATTATAGGCCGATTATGCTTAAAATAATTTGCTAGCATTGTGTTTCGGTCCCTCGGTTTTGTGTCCCTTCATACGAAGGGCGATGCTGGTAAAATTAGAAGACATAACTTACTCGATATATTATTTGCGAGTCACAATACAGTTTTCACAATATTAGTCACAATTTGTGAGTTTTAAGACGCGCTAGTATCGCGTTTATAGATTGTAACAGTTACCAACAGCCAACAACCGACCCGCGAGGTGCCAGAGTCATTTCTATGGTCAGGATTTCCTGTTAAGAAAACAGTATAGTAGCGAAGTTTGGGTTTTAGCCCGATTAATAGCAATAGTGGTTAAACTACAGTATATCACTCTGTCGAACGAAATTTATTTAAGACTAGCTAACTCCACAGACATTGTCCCTTGTTGTCTTACATTTTTTGTTTCCGTAAGAACCTTATGCAAAGTAATAGAAAACATTAAAAAAATCTTTACTGAAGTCGGAAAAGTCATTCTCAAGTTCATAACAACGGGAAATAGGAATTAATATTTATATAATTATATAGATAACTCAACACTGAAGTGGCGTTGAAGTCTTTTATTCTGGATCTAATTATTATTATAGTTACGTTCATCCTAAACACCTTTTATGAGTTATCATAATGGTGATATTGAATGTGCATGTGCATGCATTATTTATTTATTTGAAATTATTACATCTTTATATATCATGAAATTTATTACATCTTTACAATAAGTCGCGTAATTAATTTATAGCATCGTGTGAATGCATAATAAATAATTTTGTACGTCGACATCCGAACTCAAAGCTTTCCGCTTAATGAGTGATGTTGTTCATGTGCTTGTTAATAGTATAGATACACCTTTCACTGAGCAATACGCTCATACCCCTCGTTACATACTGTATATAGGTATATATATATAGGTATACTGTATATGTATATAGGTAGTATAGTTCTAGAACCCATCACGTGACTGTTGTTTGTGAAAGGCATAGACCGTACCCAGTTATAAAAGAACCCTGCTGACTCATAACATATCCCTTTGTTTGTCTCTCAGTAACAGACGCTGGGGGGGATACTAGAGGTCATGTCAATTGGTCGCTTCCAAGACGAATGTAGGTATCACATGACTTGCGTCCAAACAATATTGTATTGCAATAATATGATAGATAGGCGTATAGTCGTCACGTGCTTCGACTCTCAATTAAATGTTACTTCAATTATATTTTTGTCTGGTCCCGTTATCAAGTTTATTTTTAAAATAAGAAATGTCTACTTACAGTTCAATTGAATGTCTTTTATATATTAGACTAGTTGTGCCCCACGGTGCTACGCGCAGTGATCTCGCTTTTCCAATCATGTGGGAATTTCCCTAAATCCTTTCATAGCGGATGTCCGCTCTTTAACAACCTCCATTTCAAATTTCAAGCAATTTTTCCGACTTTAGAGTTTTTTTTTTATTTCATGATGAATTAGTTGAATGACAAAAACAAGACGTATCTATTAGTGATCTATATAATATTATTTATTAGTATGAAATATTTTTTCAGAGCTTATATTGATCCGAGAGCTTCTTCTAAATAAAATAAACATGAATATTATATTCATTTATTGAAAGAATAAACTGGATCGTATTATGTTTAATTGACTGGTGTATCGGTGTGAAGTGTTGAGCGCCTGTTCACCTTGCCATCGCAAGCAACAGAATGGCAACTACATTCATTTTTTCACAAATATATTGAGTACTGTAGGCGACGCTAGATTTACATATCACCTTTTCATAAAAGCCCACGTACGGTCGCCAGCACATCAGGTTAACACAGAATGTCAAATCTTTTCAGTCGATTTCGAACTTAATAATCATCGCTTTAAGGTTTCAAATCATTTGGAGAAATTTGACAGTTTTGTATAACTTGATGTATGATGTATGATGAAGTAAGTAAGTAGTGTAACGAGTATGAATATAATTATATTTTTTATGCTACAGACCAAAACCGGGTTTTCAATTAATTATTGAATTAATTAAATATTCCAAGTAGGTACTGATGTCATCGTGAATATTTAATTATATTATTGATTACATATTTGTATTTTCACCACTTTGGAGTGAAAATGACATTGAACTTACGAATATAGTTTATTTCCCGCCTCGTTTTCATAAGATATTTTCCTACCAACGGTACATTTGGTAAGCCATCGTGGATCGAAACTTTTACTTTACTTTTAATCGTAACATATTTTGCCTAACAGTGAAAATACAATTTAACACAAATGACATGGAACTTACGAATATAGTTAATTTCCTGCCTCGTTTTCATAAGATATTTTCCTACCAACGGTATATTTTGTAAGCCATCGTGGATCGAAACTTTTATAAACTTTTACTTTACTTTTAATCGTAACATATTTTGCCTAACAGTAAAAATACAATTTAACATGTGTTCAGTAGTTTCTCCGCCAATACCTAGTAAACAGACTATAATTCTATAAATTACTTTATTGGGTTCGTGGTCGTTTATATACTCTAACCTACTCTAATATATTTAATACATAATTGAATTAAACTTAAATGCTACATACTCGTAGTTATAGTGGGTAATGTTTTTATTTTTTATTTATATTATGATTTAATAAATCCTGAAGACTAACTAAACTAACTGACTACTTATTGATAAAAGAAAAATAAAACTTGAGGTCCGAGTGCAGTGAACAACGCTTCACGTAACCCAACGGTTGGAGTATAAGTACTTTGGTCAGAGAATCAGCATTGCTATGCAACGTGGTAATACTGGTAATACAGCCAGCCTTCTGTGGAACATGGTGATCTTATGAATAACATAGTTGGGATAAGACTAGGAAGTGGATGGACGAGGTGGTCTCAAGGACTCATTAAAAGTTGACCAGTCCAACTTGTCTTAGTAGGTCCTTTGGTTACATATTGTAACCGACGACAGATATGGAAATATCAGGAAACCCACTGCCATTGGATAAGACTATAAGGGCAAGTGCGGTTTTTTTATCAGTACGGGTCCCTAATACCCTGACGTCACTCACCCCTGGTGGTAAATGACCCATTAGAATTTGTCGCACCACTGAAATCAGTTTGTAGGTAATAGCTGTACGGTAGTGTTTTTAATTACACATTTAGTTCCAGAAAACTAATCTATTTCAGTATTAGCTGACCTTTCATTGTACCGAAAGATTATACTGGTAATTTACAGCTTAATTCCGATATTTTCATGATTTTCTTCAATGCATTAGATCATCGGATATTTATCATCGGAAGAAACTACATTCGGAACCGTGGATACAATATGTAGGTTGTTTTTACGATCAATCTTAAATCCTCAGACTAATTAGAAGTCATTTTACGCTTGAGTTATCTTCGTTACGGATAATACGATACCTTTTATACTATACTATGTTCCTATGTTAACGATTATAATTATATTAATTTGGTCATTTAGTATACCTACGCCAGCTCAATTTGTAGTTCCTATCAACTTTAGGTGGTATAATATAGTATTAGGTATCACATTGCTGAATATATCGTTAAAATATATAATTTCAATAGACACAATCATCAACCCATTACGTTGTCCCACTGCTGGGCACGGGTCTCCTCTCAGTACGAGAGGGATTAGGCTGTAGTCCACCACGCTAGCCTACTGCAGGTTGGCAGACTTAACACGCTGTCAAGAAAATCTCTCTGGCATGCAGGTTTCCTCACGATGTTTTCCTTCACCTTTTAAGCGCGTGATAATTAATAATTAATACGCACATGACTCCGAAAACTCAGAGGTGCGTGCCTTGGATTCCAACTCGAGACCTTTGACTTGACAGTCCAATGGTCATATCACTAGGCTATCACTGCAATATTATAATATAATTTCAATAGACAAGTAATAATAATAATTATATTCACAAAGATATATTCTAATAAAGAACATTTCTAGTGAAAGAAACATTCGATCTAATAATTATATGACAAATACATATATTTTGATAAGATAAATAAAATACCATTCTTACGTCTCAAATCAAAACACTTTTTTTGTTTCTTTGCAAAATATTTCAATGAATTCGCATATTAAAAGTTTCAAATATCACCTTTGAATTCTTATTCAAATTAGTCATGTTAGTTTTATCAGCAGGATGTTACATCTACGGACGCATCCAATACCGATAACGTTGATAGGTATTCGTATATCAGCGCTTTTTAGGTGACAGTATATATGTAACTTACAGAGCAAAACGTACTTATACGAGTCTATCACACATCTACGAGTATAGGTCTCGCGAATAGGATCTTGAATCGCATATTATGACTTCGACCATAAGCATGGGAGTTTAGGTATTAGTTAGCAAGAGTGTGATTTCCAGTTGTTATGAATCCGTCATGACTTGCTTCCTAAAATAAAGCAATTTTTTTTCAGTACGTATTTTTTTATTGTTCTGCTGCATATTCTTTTGTATTTTCAACATGGTTTATAAAATAAGCAAATTATAATTTAAAATAATTTCAATGCTTTACATAATATATTTCCTTCTTCCTTCCTAAAGTAGATAGGTACATGTTATATTTAGCTTACAGGATAATGAATCTATTTCCTTTAAGTTACAATTGTTTATTAGGTTTATTATCCTGTGCTTGCACGTAAATACGTTACTAAGTAAAGTAACTAGGTTTACATAATGCGCAAAGTTTCGACAGTTTTTAACAAATTAAACAATTGACAAAAACGTTTCGAGTGGAATCATTGAAAACATTGTATATAATGAGATGTCAAGCTTACAATATTTCCATTAATAACCAGACAGGTCTTACAAAAGGTTTTCAACCTATTCGTCGTACTCGGGCAATTTGTCTCACTCACATGTTCGTTACGGTATTTATTTACTGAAGGAATTTGTATTGTATTTTTTAAAACGCACGATATACATAATATGATTCATATGCACGTTTAAAACAAGTTTAAGTTGATGACATATAATAAGTTTTAGAACCGCATTATCTGTATCTGCATTGTATACCTATATTAATTGTAGCTGTAATATTTAAACAAATTTAGAAGCATACTAACCTAACAGCCTTTCTATTTGATCAGTGCTTATAAAAATATATAAGAAGATACATTGACTTGAAACTAAGCACCCGTGTCTACGGACTATAGTGCAGTTTATGTACCTACGTTTTTCCGAGTATTCATCACATACCTACGTAGTTATCGTTACCAGACGACATATAAAACCACATGGAACAAATCACTCGGCTGTTTTTAATCGCGATTGCACACATTGTATCGATGCGTGCGGAAGAATTGGAGGCAGCGGGCTGTGCGGGCGGCGGCGGCGGCGGCTGCGCGGGCGTCGCTGTTATACGAGCGTTGTTTGAAATGAATAGTATAAACACGGCCGCGACGCCTCGGGCTCATTTAGTCACTCATCATCGAGTCTGCGCCCCGTGCAATAGTACATAACGCATTTTTATGGCAGTGGGCCTACGGTTGTACTTTAGGAAAATTTTTGCACGTCGGCCAATGACCGGCCAGCCGGCCGGCGAAACTGAACGTACAGAGGCAGTCACGTGCCCGGGGTGAGGCGCGCCGGCCGACTCGATCGCAGCCGAACCTTCTCTTATAAGATGCACATTCGCCGCGGCATAGGTGTGGAGCGTGCTGAGCCGAGCGGCATGCCCCCGCGTAAACCAGTCCACAAATTCGCCCGCTAATCTAGTTATAGTGAATAAGACTCTCTGAGTACCATGTAGAATGTCTCACAGCAGCTTGAGTTGTCACTACGACAGCTACCTACCGTCAGATTCATCACTCGAAACAGACGCACTCAACCGACATTGGTAAGTTTAAATTATAACCTTATTTATGTAAAATACAGCATGTTGATTTAGAAAAATGTATAGAGTTTAAGTTCACGGTTATAAAATTTCATGTTTACGTCTTTGTGATATTTTCTTATTTAAACTCATAAAAATTACATCAGGCATTCACTTCACAACTGTTTCGAATTTCATAAGCAACTTCATGAAAAAAATTTAATACATGGACTTGTTAAAATAGGACCCTAGACTTTAATAGTTATTTGTACTTATGATATGCCGTTTGTGATCGATCATGCTACATGACCGTCTAATTTTCGTCAACTTATTTATAAAAAAGTGTGCATAGTGTGATCGTCCTGGGTCCCCAAGACAATCCCCCTTCAGGCAAGATCCGAAATGCTAACCCTAATGTTAACCCTCCAATCTATTGTATTGTTACATAGGCATATTAGTTATGTTTATAATGGCACAGCTTATAAATTTGGTCACACATTACGTGGTGAACGATGTCGTCACTGAATTGTAGGTAGTTGTTACTGCATTTATATGGTTCTCATTGCAACAAGCATCCAACACCTGAGTAAAGGTGCAATACATTGTTTTACCACCATATGTTCTTGATGATGAAAGCTAAATTATAAATACATAAGTAGTAATTATCTTTCTTTTACATGCGCTATTAAAATCGAAGCCATGGCTAAGGTCGCTTCGACGCATATTTCTAGTTATATGACCCACATTTACTAACAACAATCCATCGTATAAAGATTGCTTGACATGTTGGCGGACAACCACGTCACAGTAACATGTCACAGAGTAGTAGGTACCGATATGTTTTTATTCATATATGGACATCGGAATGACTCCCTAGAGAGGCCGGCCATCATGAGACTGCTATTATCTTTTCAAAACACAATAGGTAGGTATATGTTTTCAGTATGCTTTATTATGAAATTCTGTAACGATATACTTACATATAAAGAATAATTTGTTATCAGCCCTTTGTTAATCCGTCATATATTGCTTTCTGGTATTAACAGTAGGTAAAAGTCAAATTGCTAACTTCATTAAAAATATATTCTTATCATTTGTTAATTTAAAACTGTAGCAACTATCAATTTCCCTAAATTTACGTTTGAACTAATTAAAATTCAAACGTATGTTGGCTACATTGAAGGTTTTTACGTAGTTTTAGCACATTACAATATATTTGGTGTGCTATATTTCCAAAGCATTTCATGAAATAGAATTAAACAATACCGTATTACTTATGTATTTTGGTGAATCAAAATATACTATGCAACACCTAAATCAATACTGTCAATACAACACGTTCCACGTACCTATATTTATTTAAACAAGTCTCTATTATTTACTTAGTCATAACAAATAAACATTTGTGAAAAAAACCTTGAATTTTATTCAGTTCAAAAATAGTAACAATACACGTATAGTATACCACAAACAATTATGTAACACGAACTTTTTAAATCGGTCACTTGCATTTCTTGGTCCAACCAAAATTCGAAATACTCGTACGCACGGCTACCACATCAAACTATACAAATCCAGTTTACGCTGGTCTCTTAAATTGTATGGGTAGCAAGTGGCGGTCTGTAGTTTCTGCATACCCCCGTGAGAAAAAGGTGTAGTGTGTAAATCTGTAGGTATTTTAAAAATAAATAAATAAAATATTTATTGCAGAAGCTTGTACAACTTTTACATGTAATCTATGTATCTTAAGTTTTATTAAATATCGTTATATCTTATTGTATTCCTAATAAGCATCGTAGCAAGTAAAAAAACTACATAATATACAATAATAATCTGCCTACCCTAATTTTGACACACAGTTTCACAGGTGTGAATATGTATGTATGTACATATACAAAGAAAGTTTAACCACTAAGTTCTATATAAGTATAAATATAATGCAAAAAAAACAGTAGTTAAATATCAAACAATGCTAATTTAAGAGTAAAGTTTCTTATCGTTACAATTAAGTACTAAACATTGACCTACTCTTCTATGCGTAACTGCCGCCGATAAACCTTTACCATGAACTCACCTTGCGCCATGGATTGATTAAACAATGCATTCATTACTGTGCAATTTCTAGTTACACGTGGATTTGAAAGTGAGTAACGCCATGTACTCATCAGGCATACAGTAAACAATTGTTTTTTATTCTATTCCTTGACTACCTACCTAATTAATACTATTCTGTATTCATTAAAGTTAAAATGGCCGGCCACAACAAGGATCAAGTAAAGATTATTTACTTCTAAGCCCTATTCTCGAACGGAAAACCAAAACTTTTCTTTATACACTTATTTATTTATAAACTTACCTACTATCCAACTACAAAATAAATATCTATTGTTAGTGATATTCAAATTAAAATGGTGTTCAATAAAACCAATTCGCTTGTGTATTACTTTAATTAAATATTTAATATACCTATTATGCTGGACATAATCATCAATTTATAAGTTCTAAAATAAAAAAAGCCTCTTCCCCCTCAGTCTCTGACTCATCGCGAAATTCTAAGAACGATGGATGGAGCCAAATTTCAAGTTTGTAACTTGAAATCAGGCACGTGTTCCTTTTGGAGTGGGAGTTTTAAAAGGGCTAATTTAGTTTTCGACCCATGGATGGAACTGAACGTTGGGAAAATAAAAAGGATTAGTTTATAGATACTCGTATAGTTATTACCTTCGACGCGTGTGTTACGACTACGACAGTTACTTAACGTATAGTTGTCGCGTTGAGTTGCCGTTATGAATAGCAAGTCATGTGCTCTAAGGTGCCTTCACACTGAGGACTGTGATATATTTTTTAACAAAGTTATACATGTGATTTTGAATCTTATCATTTACTAGTAATTTATTGTTCAAAATATATTGATATATTATACACTCACTTCACTGTTATTCGGTTAAATTTAAAATAAACGATATTTTAAACCAAATCAAACTTAGAAACACTATGCTGCTGTATGGTGCGTGAACGTCTACGCGTGCGATCCCACACTTATCAGCACAAACGATAATAAACAAGTAAATGCCGTATAACGTTTTAGGCTTCAGTCGCAGAAAATTAAGTTAGGCCTGGGTTCAACCCATATCACGATTTTCAGCCAACATTGTATTATTTTTTCTGAAAAATACTTGTATTATATGCAGTTCTTTCAAACTGAAATACCGACGCATGCAACCGGATCGTGGGAATTAATGTGTGTACATAAAACAAAATAATTTAGAATAGATTATGAAGCATTTTCCTTATATCATACCTATCAGTGTTCACATATATTTTTTAACATAAAACGAGTATTTCATTTTTACAGAATATAATGTTTTTGAAATCTATTAATGTAAGTATACAGAATCTTAGTATTTATTTAAATCTTGAATTACCTAAAACGATCTTATTTTACTATGTACGTGTAGGTACGTATTAGCTAAATTAAATGTAAAGAAACATGTGTTATACATTATTGAAGTAGACAATTTTCACACAATATGTCCATGTCCATGTCCAGGCATTGCACGTGTTAAGCATAATTTAGGCACATATGAACATAGATACAAAAGAAATGCTGCGAAGTGTATTAACATATCACCTTTTGTAAACTTCAAACACGAGATTATACAAAGTACTTAACTACATGAACAGTGAACAAAGCTGAAAAGAAACGGAACTTTTATATGAAGCATGCAAGCTTAAAGTCGGATTTACTTCAAGTTGCCCTAATCAAGCTGGGAGTGTATTCCAAAAAAGACTATCACCTAGATGTGCATACAATATTTTTATTTATCCGTATTGGTAGGTGAGTGAGCTCAAAAATTATCCTTCAGTGGTGCGTGTGCTAAACGAATAGTTTCACTATAGTGACTGCAAATTGGTGGAAGGAGAATAAAGAATAAGACTCCCGCTTGAATTTCATTCGACAGGGTTGACCTCTTTACGAAAAAAAACTCCACTCCGTGCAGGAAAACTCATTATTATTTTATAACACATCGTATCGAAAATTTGCAAATTATTTGTAACAGGTGTCAATAACTCGATGGCGACAATTTTAAATAACCGGTTCTTTGAAATGCCGTGGCTATTATGCAGATTGAATTTGCATTCAAGATAAAAACTATACACCGACCTGACACTTTACACAAAACCGCATACATATTTATGTCTATTTATATCAACAGGAATGGAAGCGTATCAGCAAAAGCGGAAGGGCCTTCGCGGCGCAAGAGCAACCTTCACAATGCCATGGCAGCCGATATGGACTCCTCTTGGGGTAATTTTCCTTTCGAAAGTATTTTTGTGACGATCGTACTTGACATTTAATTTTTATTAAATTCAATTAATGTCTTAATTAAATTGCAAAATAGGCGGCAAATAGGTGACAAATAGAGTTGTATAAATCGTTACCATTTGGTATATTTTTAATTACTTAAAGCATATATTTTTACACAACTTCAACAACTTAAAATATCGTAGGATCAATAATATTAGAGCTAACAAACGACCGGAACCAATATAACCCAGATTGGTGGAAGGTTTGGAGACCTTGTTACAATTTGCCGTTTACTATGGCATTTTCTAATACAAACACAGCAATGAAAGTAGTTGCAAGGTTAGATTAAAGAGGGTAATTAGGGTACGATGTAGAAACAGCAGGTGTCTCGTAGGTACTGGCTGGTAGTTCCCACGATTTGATCGATCGTCACTCGTCACGCTGACTGGCATTTGCCTTCTGACGCCCAACTGTTTCATACACAGATCGCCAGGCACACATCGAGGGCAGATTTAAAAAATATTCCACAACATCCTCCGTCTACTCGAAGAAGGCGCTATCACAACAAAGCGAATACATCGAAAGGTAATGTATACTTTTTTATAAAAACGTCAAATTCAATAGAAAGCTGTGCACTTGAATTTAAATTCCATTCAATTGGCTTTGGTCCAAAGTATCACAAATGGAATATTATACCGAAATCATATGACTAAATGATATATGTTGCTAAAAACTGTTACAAAAATAGCCGAGAGGTGGAATAGGACGAAAATATATCTCACTGAAAGGTTTCTAGGCCGATTTAAGCAAACCTATTATTATTATACCAACTATATTAAGAAATTATTAAGAAACCAGTCACACCATACTTGGCGTAGTCCTAAGTGAACATCGTTTTGATAGCATACTCGGTAAGCTAACAAAATGATGGATAAAGTGGTCGTGTATATGTGTTTTATGACTTGTTAGATATATCTTTGGTACACTTTGATTAATATCTACATATAAACCAAAATTTATGTACCTATAGTATAATAAATAGCAACTATTAGGAGAGCAAGAAGTAACTACTTAGTTTAAATTTCTCTACATTTTTACGTAGGCTAAATGTTTTTATTTTTTTACTAGGCACTGAAATCTTGCAGAGTAGTTTTATCAACTTTTATATTTGTTGCATTTTTCTGTTAAAAAGAAGTTTCCTAAGTAAATTTAATTCTAATAAAATTGCTTTACCAGAAATATTTTGTGTGACTAACTTTAGATTTTAAAATTTTTTCTTAAAATTGTCCAGATCTTGGTGGTACGCGTGTTGCCAAAAGTGTCATACGGAGGAATCCGGCATTCCATCGTGGGAACCACCGAACTGGCAGAAGGTCTGCCCATATCCACTATGTCCTTCATACCGCCAGTTCGCACAAACCGTTGCAGTATTAATCATTGGTAAGCTGCGACAGATACTTAATCTATACTTACCCACCTTTATTCACGATTACATTGTGCTATGAACTTCTTCTATCATGTTTACATTACACAACGAAAGCACACGCCAAGATAAGCTGTTTGTTGCGAGGCTAGCCAACCAGGGTGTGCCAGACGATCATTTACATATTACACTCGTGAAGGCACTTTGAATACACCCAATACATATATAACAAGGCCAGTTCTTAAGGCTTTAGCGAGTCCATATGATTGCATCTTGATAAACTGTTAAATTAATGATTTTTTTTTTGCGCCATTTTAGAGATTTCTGAATATTTAGGGATGTTTAATTGGGGAAAATTCTGTCTTTAACATTTTAAACTATGCTTTCACAAAGACACTATATTTATGATTGATATATTTATTAGGTATATTGGTGTGGGTGACGGTATGGATTGTGATGGGTGACACAGCCGCGCCTGGAGGCCAGCTGTTCTCCTTCGCAGTCCTGACAATCGCCGCCTACTTCGGGGGATGGCTCATGCTAAAGATCACCACCTTGCCAGCTCTCATCGGAATGCTCATAGTTGGTGTAATCATGAAAAACGCAGGCTTCGTCAACTTTGACTCGACTTATCAACACCTTGCGTCATATATCAGGTAGAAATACATAATTGTTGACTGTTCGATACATATGCAATTTCCTATAGTCCAAAGGACAAGAATTCTTTGGCATGTCTCGTACTACTAAGTACTTGATATAAAGACCAAATAATCAGTTTTAGTAATAAACCTAGATCTATTTTGGTACCTTTGTTTTGTAGGTTTAACCAAAATACTCGAATCAAATTCTGCAAATGTTAAGTTTATCATAATTGTATTCCAGAAAAATTGCTTTAACGATCATCTTAACGCGAGCTGGATTAGACTTGGACCCGACTGCTATGAAGAAGTACTTCTTTACTGTGATCAAGCTGGCGCTGGTTCCTTGGACATTCGAATGCGTCCTCTGCGCCGTCCTCGCTTACTTCTTCCTTGGATTACCATGGAACTGGGGTAAGTAGCTTATCGTTATTTGTTTCATATCGTTCTGAACACAACTGGAGAGTCAAAATGATGGGACCCTATAACCAAAGTTCTTTCTTTGCCAAAATACATCTTAACTGAATTAAAAGCAAACTAGTGAAGTTCCAGCCAGACTTACGTTCGCATTTTTTTTAAGTCTTTTTGAAAACATTTCCATCTGGATCATATACGAATCGTACGTAAGCAACCGAATAAGTATCTTGAATATTGTGGTGATTTTTATTTATTTTTTTAATTTCAGCTTTCCTACTATCGTCTATCATTGCGGCCGTGTCACCAGCAGTCATAGTGCCGTGCCTGTTCCGGCTCCGCGAGAAGGGCTACGGCGTTTCAAAGGGCATCCCCACCCTTGTCCTGGCCGTGTCCGGAGTGGACGATGCCGCCAGTGTCGCCATCTTTGGCATTGTCTCCTCGATCATGTTCTCTAGTGCTACTCTCACAATGAATGTTATTCAAGTAAGTTGATTATACATTGTCTGTTGTATAGGTAAAAATACGTGACTGACTGACTGGCAGTTGCTAAACCCAGCTGCTGGTGCTTACGTCTTATAAAACTATATACGACGTAAAAATCCGTAAGGAACGATTATCAAAACACACTAGAACACCACGTCACACAGCTTTATACAAACATTCATTTCTATTAAGTGTAAATACATATTTTCCAAAAAATATAAGTATAGGAGAGGATATCAATTAACTTATGCAATAATATTAGGTTTACTTACGCTGAATACAATTGCTACAAAAACTTCAATGCTCAAATATATTTTTTTGCGAGCGGTGCCTGTAGTGAATTTCGCGATATACTCTTACTTGATACTATAGATCTTTAGCTCTATGTAATTAACTGTAAAACTATGCCACTTGATCAATTAATTAAATTTCGACGATTACATAATTTGGCTGATAGGTTAATGGTCAATTTTGACCGATTGAACGAGTTCAATCGAGTTTAACGAGTTATCCAATCAAGACCAATTCTGTCGATGTAATTGACATTTAAAAAAGAAATTATAATTTACCGTTGATAACATTAATCTATTAATGTTATACAGTAGCGAATGCATTAGAAGCTATACTATGAATACGACATGAAGGTTAAGCTTTATGTAAAGGCTGGTTTTTTAATCATCAGATAACTCCTCCCAAAGCAACATTTTTTTGTATGCTGACAACTTGTTAATATGAAAATTAAAAAAATGTGTGGCCGACGTATTATATCTTTTGCCACGTGTTTAAGCTGGGCCAATTAACGACTTCGCTTGTAGCATCGGTAAAACAACAGAATAATTGTACCGGAGTGTTCTTAATAGATACATAACAAGTACTTATTATCATACATGATTCGCAACAATAGCCCAAGTGACCGCTATGATTAGCTAACAAAAGGACATCCTGTGTATACCGTGACGCTATTGAATCCGTTTGTCCTGCCACACACAACCTAGCTTCGATATACTCGTACGATGTAAGTACACAAGAACTATTTATTATTAGGAGTCCAAATAACGACACAAGTATCCATTAGATGGTTAACGTTAGGTTAAATCAGATAGATTGGTGGCTTCTTTTACAGTTCTTCGGAATCAATCATACAAAGTAATTAGCTCCGGTATAAAGTACCTATTTGGAGTGGTATTAAATATTTTGTATGAAAAACTTGGATAGCCCAGCGGTCACTTGAGGAACTACCTTCTATACTTAGGCTATACGTATAGCACTATACGTAGGCTAGGCAGCTATCCGCTTAGACAAAATTTAAATACCCACATACTAGGAAAATATACCATGGAGATAAATATAAAACCAACTTCTTTTGTTATTTCCAGGGTCCTCTAAGTGTGATCGGCGGTCTTGTACTGGGAGTTTTGTGCGGTTACCTAGTGAAGTTCGTTCCTGAACGCAATGACGCCTTCTTGGTGCCTCTCCGAGTGCTGATGCTGCTGGCTGGCGGACTAATGATGGTGTTGGGCTCCGAGGAGATCGGCTGGGGCGGTGCTGGTAAGCATATGACATTTAGTTTCTAATTTCTTTACGAATCTTGTATGCATTGCAACTTTTTAATATTAGGGAATTAAATCCGAATATCAAAAAGTTTATATTGTTTTTCGTGGCTTTCTTATTAACCGACTTCATAAAGAAAGTTTTCAGTTTGAGTGTACTTCTTTGTGTGTTTGTTTTGATGATTGGAAATGTCTTTGCTGGTCATTATGTAATCATTTAGCTTTTTTTATCTGAGAGAATAAGCCTACTAGAAATGATGCCTTATTATGTTGTGAAGATACACAAAATTGTTGAAATAGGGTATTCTTTTCCTATAGTGTTAATTTATGTACCTTCCTACATAGGTACCTATAGCAGAACAGTACTTTTTAAGTATTTATTTTTATAGCGAACATAAAAAAAATATCACCTAAAAGTTTAAGAAAGACAGAAATCGCAAATGCTTAGCGAAAGCTAAGTTTTTTTATCGTGAACATTGTATCAACTCAAATAAATTTCTTATTTCAAGTATATTTTTCCAAATCAGATACAAAAACAAACAATAAAGCAACATTTTCCCGCCACATAAAACTATTCACCCATTATTCCGCAGAATTTACAAACAGAGGTGGATGTAAAGACGAGCTCATTGGTCTTATTAGCTGAGTAATTGTAAAAACTGTAGTCAACAACGACGGATGATTGTTTTCCGCGGTGTATTGCTTGGCTTTCACCGAACAATGCCTTGTTATAAGTCAATGACTCTGTTGACAACTGATTAACTCAAGGAAACAATGTGAATTTGAAAAGGGTATCAGACATGATTTATTTTTCCGCTTTTAAATATTTACTTGTCTTTGTCACGTGTTGTAATGAGGTCGTGCGACTTCTTCATTATTTGTTATAGGATTTACCTAACGATTTTACCTAAATAGGTAACTTAAGAAATCCTCTTAGTCTTATTATGTTAGGTTAGATTAAGATTAAGAGTCATGATTCAAAACCGAAATCTGAAATTCTGGCGTAAACGTTCACCAACTCACAAATATGTTCATTGTATAATTTTATTAATATTAATACTCACATGACTACGAAAATTGGTAAAGAAACGTCGGGCGTCTGAAGTCTGCCAACCCGCAGTAGGCTAGCGTGGTGAAATATAGCCTAATCCCTCTCGTTCTGAGAGGAGACGGTGCCCAGCAATGGGGCAATGTAATTAGTTAAAGATATAATTTTAAAAGAGTATAAACGACATTTTGCTCATTAAGTTGAAGCAGGAATCTGAAACTAAGTTTCAGGTAGTGTACGGGGTTTGTCGTAAGTATTTAATATGTACACGTGTTCCGAAAACACTATGTAAACGACATAAGTACCTACATTTTAGTCAAACCTGCAGGGTATCAAATTGTCAACGCAAAGTTAATACGTCGCTGATGAGCTACCTAAATACCTTCACAATCAACTTAATTTTCAGGCCCATTGGCTGTAATCGCGTTTGCGTTCGTGGCCTGCAAGAATTGGACTGACCTTGGCTGGGAACTGGAGGACAACCCTGTCGCTACTGCCTTCGAGATCTTCTGGATGTTCTTCGAACCTATGCTCTTCGCGGTCACCGGCGCTCAAGTCGTTGTAAGTATTAGATTCTATGATTTCTGGCAAAGAATGGAACGGTACCTATAGCAGTTCTATTCAGATGTAAAAGATTGTCATGATAATTGTTGTAACATAATCAATAACCAACCTTAACCCAAATATAGTTATTTTTTCAAGTTTTGTAGACTGCAGCAATTACCTACATAACTAATAATAAAAAAACTTTGCTAATTTTTCTGTTTAGGTACCTCTCGCTATCCGCGATTTTTAGACGTTTGTAGAAACGATCCTTAGCAACTAGGTACTAACTATCTCTGGTTATTTAGAATCTTGATTGAATAGCCAAGCTAACTAACATAAACTACCTGACCACAAGAAATTGTTCTTGAATTATATTTGCTCATTATAATTGACTTAACAATGCAAGTGTCTATTGACCTTCGATACCGATGTGATTGCATCATCGTAGATCACAAAGACTGTAGATCAAAACAGCAACAATTTATTCTAAATCTGATATAAATATTTGTAGCTTAAACATACCCTGAAAACCATGCTCATTTTCCTAAAGAAAGGTCTAAATCTAAATATATTCAGACGATGATGTTAAAATATACTTACTTACTCCTTAAGAAAGTAGCTCAGCAACTAGGAATGGACTGGTATATTATAATAAAGCATTGTATCCAGATTGCAGAATTGGCGCCTCATTTAGTGTTGGTCGGCGGTGGTATTCTGATTGCGTGTGCGGTGCTGCGGGCCATGGTCACCAGCGCCTCCGCAGTGCGCAGCAACCTCAACATGAAGGAGAAGATATTTGTCGGTCTCGCATGGATGGCCAAAGCAACAGTACAGGTAAGCACAAGACAATTCCCTTAACTATTTGCTAGTTGTCTCAACTATTCGATTTTCTTATATTAAGTTCTAGTATCTTAGACACCTACACTTTCTTTGAGGATTACTATTATTTTTTTATAATCTGTCCTGAACCTATAAGGCTTCGTGTGTTGAAATGTTTTATGTGTTTACATATTAAGAAGTTTTTCTCTAAAATTAAACCAGTCCTGAAACGCAATTGCAAAGCTGCTGTTGTACACAATATGAAAATATATAATCTATATTTTTATTGTTGTTCATAAGCTACAAATAACTTAGCTATTAAATAAACATTGTAAGATTTCTAAGGTGGTTATTTTTTTTTTCAGGCCGCTCTAGGTCCTGTTGCTTTGGATGAAGTGCGCAAAATGGCCGGCGGAGAGCCTGACCCAGTGCTGGTGGGGTATGCGGAGACAGTTCTCACTGTATGCATCATGTCCATCGTTATCACTGCGCCAATCGGTGCTATCGTCATCACGCTCACTGGGCCCAAACTACTCTCAAGGACAACTAAACCTCCAGTCTTGGAAGGTAAGATAACTATATGCATTCGAAACTCCTCTGTGTTTAAAATAAACCCAGAACGACATCATAATAATTAATTACATTGATAATCTAAAAAGCTATTCAAATGTTATATACAACACACGTTAGGTTCATGTAAAGATAATAGAATAGGTCATAACAAAGATTAAATACGGATAATATATATGTTTATTTTAACAAAACTAAATGTTTAATACAAAAAAACTTTACAAATGACTAATGATAAGAGAAATTCTGTGGTGGAACTCGGCGAGGATCGTATTCTGTATTCTCTCTTTGAGAGTAGTAATTATTTTGACCTTGATTATAATTGTGAGGAGGATAATTGGGCATACTAGGATTGTAGTATGTATCTGCAAACCCAGCTGAACTATTTGATGTAGGATAAGTATTATTCGGGTACTGACTCCTAGTTCCTGGATAGAAAGGTGAGTTTTGGGGTGGTTGGGGTAAATAGGGTGATGAAGAGCTATGAGGATATTTACCATTTGACATATTATGCATATTAAAAGGACCTCCTTGAAAGTTCGGATATGAGGAATTTGAATTGGGCCATCTTGGTTGATTAGGGTGAGAATTCGAAGGATACTGATAAGGATTATAATAAGGAGGACGTTGGCTGCTTGAGTTTAGATTTATAACAGGGTGTGTGTTGCCCGTTGTCGGCGAGTAAAAATTATTATAAGGAGGTTGTCCTGGATAGGAATTATTATTCACACTTAGCCCAGGGCGAGGATTAAAAGGCGGGTAAGGAGTGGAGAAGCTATGACCTGTAGCATTTGGAGGTCTAAAACTAGCAGTATTGTATGGATAGTTTGAGGACTGATTATAAGAAGGATACTGTCCAGCTGATGGTCTGTATGGATTACCTGGAGTAGTCGAATTGTAGTGAGGGGAACTGCGATGAGGACCATATGGATTCTGACTAGTATATGGGTTAAAAGAACCTGTATTAGGATTGTGGGAGCCCGGTTGAGAAGTATTGTATTTACCTTGGTATGAACCCTGGGAACCTGTATTAGGGTAATAGTTATGGGAAGGATTACCTGGTTGTGAACTATTATACACGTTGGGGTTTTGACCGAATGGAGCGTAGCTACGTTGCGGTTGATAGGGATTCTGACCTGGAGGTGCATAGCTAGGTTGAGGTTGATAAAGGTTCTGGCCAGGAGGCGTGTAGCTATGTTGTGGTTGATATGAATTCTGACCGGGAGAATTGTATCCAGGTTCCGTTTGATACGGATTATACGGAGGTCCCGAAGGGAGCTGCGGATACAGCTGCGAATGTCCGTGCGTCGCTTGTCGAGTCTTCCTCTGCTTGATTTGTTTATCTTGGCCCTCAATAATTGTATCCTTCTTCAACTTTCCATTTTGATTCCACTTTTCCTCAATAGTTGTAAACAATATATCGACGTCATCCTCTGGTATGATTTCCACATTATTTTTATTCGTTTTCAATGGTTCCACTACCTGAAGAGATTGTAGGTCTATATTTTGTACATCTTCTTGGTTAATTTGTATACAATTAATCAAATCACAATATAATATAATCACTATCGTTGCTAAATAAACACCGTGCACTGTCCTCAACATTTTAGTGACTATTGAGTTACTCTTATTACTCGTAGTTGTGGTCACAAAATAATTAGATAAACTCTGACCTTATTTATCTTACCATTCACGGTAAACTTGATAGACACGAGTATTCACGACTCAACCTTGTTTATGTACATACTATGCCTACATAGGACGAAGAATAATATTTTTTCCTGCTATGTCTAGATAATATGTTTTGATCTTGAGGAAAAATATGTTACTTTATACGGTAATCATGTTTAGGTTGGCGGCGTTCCCACCGGCCGTCTATACGCGACATCTCGATCATCGATGAGGAGGAGGTGGCGGAGCCCGACGCGGAGGCGGAAGCGGAGGACTCGCGGCCCAGCAGCCCCAAAGCCCGCGTCGCTGCCACTCCCGCCACCAGCACGCCTGCGCCCATTACCGTACAGCCCGGACAGAACTCTTGACTGCAATAAGCACCAACATAAGATCATTGATGCCATTCCAAATGCGACTTTGTTCGAACCGACTGAAGTACTTTACTATAACTAGGCTGCTTATATGGTCTCGTATAAGTCATTAATACAGGGATTTAGTAAGACGATTCTCACAGGAAACCGTACTGCTAAAGGTGCGGTACAATAACCTAGATGTCATTATATTAACATCTAGAGTGGGTCAGTCGGTTCGCATTCCTTACTTTACGAAATTGGTATATTACCACGACCTGCGAATTCATGTAACATATGCTCGATCACTGAGGAGTCGCGTTATTTGTGATGATTGATTTTGTTTAAAATTTTGTTGAGTAGCACTTTATAATTTTATTCAGTGAAAACCAGCCTTAAAAACTAAAAATTTTGTACTTGTATTTTATAGGTGTCCTATTTATTGATTAACTTACTAAAAGCTATTGCGCACTTATGGACCAGTTAAATGATTTCTTAGAACTTAAAGAAATCTTATAAAGGCATTGTTTCAAACGATATAGTTAAGGTACTTAGAGGGTTTAGTATAAGATATTTGTAGTTGTATAACTTAACTTTCATGTGATAATGGTGTATACTTAATTATTTGATGTCTTAAAACCTCGCTAGTGAAGTTTACGTATAAAATTATGAGAATATTATACAGTAAGAGCATATTTAACTTATGTATAAGTATCTACGTTTGTCTACTATACTATATTGATATAAGTTTTATTTTGCATAGTGGTCATCAGTATTGCTATTATTTATGAAATCAATTTAGTTTAGGTAACAGAACGGATATTGTTAATGTTATTCGGTACAAACAATTATTTAATGTAAGGCTCGCAGCAGCATACCCATTGCTCTTTGTTAATATGTATTTTAGAAGAATAAGTAAGTAGTCTGTATATTATGTGTAAAACTGTTTCTTCACTAAAAAATGTACGTATGGAACCTACTACGTACTGATCTATTTTTTATTGTATCATTTGTAAATAACAACCGAAGTCACATTGTTCTATAAGTAAGTAGGTACTTATTGTTTGTGATGAAATCCAATTATTGGGCATGAAATGTGGGACCAATTGTGTTTAAATGAAACCACGATATACATCTAAACTAAAATTATTATTAAAAGAATTTAGCAGACATCGCCTATCACAAAAGTATTATTAATAAAATTAAAATATCACACTGTCTGTTTTCTATAATTTGTCACATTTAGAAAAAATATATGGAAAAAAATAATGAAGAAGTTATTGAAAAAGTATAAAAGCAATAAAATATTTACAAAGATACTCGATTGTTGTATGTTTTTTAGTGTAAGTAACATTCGACTGCCTCTAAATTAGTAATCTTGACACTTGAACTCCGTAACCGACAAACAAAAGAAGTACTAACTTATAAAGAACGTAAACATCGCGAAGAGTCTAACCAATAAACGCGAGTCGTATGTGTGTCGACGTTTACTTTGAAACCCTCTAAAAGTAACGTTTTTATGAGTGGAAAATCGTCATGGACCGTTTGCTACCTGAGAAGGCCGAAGTCGATCTCGGCCTTTCCTTGGCCCAACAGTCATGGCTATGGGGTTCGTGACGTGACATTCACGACAACCATTATAGCAATGATATAATTTATTAATAGATTGATGAGTAAAAGTTTGGATTTTAACTGTTGTCTCAAAGACATGTTACCAACATCATCGACCCAATCAGAGAAGAGTTAACAATTTAACCGTCAACAGAGTATCAGAATTTTAGTACTTACTGAGTGAACCTAGAGTGAACACTGATTTTTCTATAGATGTATTAAGTAGTTCACAATCTGACAGCTAGACTGTCATATTATAAATTATCGAAAACGTAAGCATAATAATTATCTGAATTTTGATTGCCTGTTCGCAATTCTCCGTTAGTTTCCAATCGGTTCGATTATTTAGAAACAAATTTGCTTAAAATTATACGATGATATATTTAATCTGTAGAAAAGAAGTTCAGTGACAACTTACACCGTTTGTCACTAAACTTCTTCTAAACAGCTCGACCGATTCTCGTGAAGTTATTTATGTGATATCCATTCACAATTGGACCCAGTAGGTGATATTGCTTTACATTTGGGTAGGAAAACGCCTATTGTATCTAGGGGCACTGCAGTGCCGTCGCCAAGTCGCCAAGTCGAGTTATATTATATATCGAAGCTGGCATTATCCTTCTAAATAAAAAAAACAATAAGGTATTTATGAAGACACTCCAAGGTATTGCAATAATATAATCGCGACCTAATACTTACTTATAGGACCTTATTAACGTCAAGAAGGTACAACAACATACCATCCAAATGGGTGAATAAATAAAATCAAATGTGGAATGAAGAATGTTTATATTTTTCGTCTTTTCCTAATCCATTTTATATTCTACTTAAAAATAAAGATTCGTGAAGGCATTTAAATTTCTATAGTGTACCTAGACATTATTTATTTAGATACAATTTTAATCTATATTTAAACTTACGTAGGTATTTTGTGCACATTTAACATATTATTTTGAAAATACTACTGACAACTTAATTTATTTATTCACAATATTTCTTATTATAATGGTGTGTTTAAAAAAAGATAAAATTCCAAAGCAGTCAATAAACTTCTTCATACATTCAAGAAAAAGGTTTTTTTTATATTAGGGTAACATTGCTCCGTTTGGGTAACTTTAACTTAAATTAATACTCGAATTTACATATCAAATTTGAATAGAATAGAATTTGTAGGAATTTTCTAAGTAATAACAATAAAAAAAGTCCAGGGGGCTAAGGCGATGTCACATTTTCATTATCGATAACGAAGTTAGATATCCGAAGAGAATGAAATTGGCATAACCTTCATCACGTGACATATTGAAAGGTTATGCCAATTCCATACATTTCGGATTTATCTCGAATTTCTGAGGCGTTCATGAATGATTTTGTATGAAAGGATCAAAATTTGTTATTCTATTTATTTATTTATTTAGATACAATTATATATATATTTTATCAACAGGAAAAACTATTTAGTTTCTCGGTATTTTTAAATAATTTTAAAGTCACCCTTTAAGTATGAGTATGTAACAACATGTCGCATACGTATTTCAGCTGTTTTTAGTTTAACATATATCCACTGGTCAAAATTAGGTTTTCAGTTTGCAATCATTGTTAAACACTGGGAAACCGTAACATTTAAAAATATATTATGGATGTCTTAGTCTTTTGTTATCTCTTAAGGCACCTTTCTAGTACCTATTTACTTAAGGATTACGTGAACTTCAAAAAAACTATGTAATTTATATAACAGGATCCAAAGTCTTTGCCAGGATCGGAGATCTAGCGCAAAGAAATACTGTGCAATGATAAAAATAGGTCAATTATTATACAATAAAAATCTCGCAATACTGTTATATCAATGTAGTGAGTAAGCGAATATTACAAATTGTACACTCGGCTACCCATCAAGCTGACCTCCCATTGTAAAGGCTATTCGTAGAATTCAAGGCTAGCCTATACTGGTTTTGTATAGCTTGATGTGCAGCCGTGTGTACTTATCAATTCTAACGAATAATAATAATTAAAAATAATGCATAAGTCGTATGAATAATGCTATACTTATTATATATTTATATACTGATGCTATATTTTAAATAACAAGTTGCTGACAAAAAACAAAACACTCACTCAGAGTCATTATTATACAAGCAGGTACTTTATCAAAATAATGAGCCAAAAATATAAACATTAAAATACCTATCAGTATAGGGTGAATCGTGATCAATGCGTAAACTGTTAATTTCACACTACATTGCCTACTGCAGTCGTGCAACTAGGTAAATACCTAATAAGGAAATAATATGGGGTAATGAATAAACACGTACATTAAAATACTCTACCTAGTACTTTCCCAGTAGTATTTGTCATTATATTACATACTTAAAATCACCTCAACTGCAACCACACGTATTATTTAGGTATATAGACTGACGTACTTATTAATCAATGCATTTAGCTTAACGAACAAGTACCAATTCAATTTAAATGCATTTATAAAGGCCTAATATTTAGAAGCTTAAAGCTACTACAAATTATTAACGCATCGTGCCAGAGTGTGATAAGATAATGTGCTATTGTTATCTGCTATTACAACGATTTTTTACACCGAATAATTAACTGATACTCTACAGTACGGTTGCGCATATAACTATGCCTGACTGAAGTTAGCCGTTCCGAAGGCCCGTGCACGCAAATTCACATAAAAAATTATAACAAAATATTGTATCTACAATGTATCGAAAATTTTAGGACCACGAATGTTAAGCATTCTTTATCCCAACTGTCTAATTACTTAGTTTTTATCGTATAATTGACCACTGCACAGCCACTTGCGTACAACTTCCCAGAAGCACAGTTATTTCGACGGAACAGAAGCCATACTACAACGTATTAAAGTGTTAAGATGGCACTATTTAATGCGCAGGGCGATTGCAATAACACGTGGTGATACCACAGATAGGTAGTGAACAAAAATGGATTTGAAGTAATCATCACTCCAGATGCAAATTAAAAACGTTTTAATATATTATTGATACATAAAAGTACGTTGGGTTACTTAATTGAAACTTCCAAGTCAAAGTAAAGCCTAAATGGAATTTTACGCTTATAATTATATCGGTATAAGCTATAGTATGCAAATTATGCAATACAATTATTCATAAGCGTCAATAGTTCACACATATCCATAATATTACAAGAGTCTAGCACTCATACATTCAAAGCATGATCAGGCAAACAAAATAATGCAAGTGTTAAAAATGATCGATGATACATTATTAATAATCACTTAATCTATGACTAGACAAATATCAAAATATTTAATTTTGAAAGGCTTTGATGATAGGAAACGACAATAATGGAACCGAATTTATAATATATAAATATTATTGTTATTTTTCATTTAGCATACAGAAACATGCTATCAGAAGCTTGTTATTAATTTAAGAACGAGGTCGAAACAAACCCTACGTTGCGTGAGATCGAGACCCAAGTTATAGAATTTTGGTTCGATGTATATATATATATATATATATATATATTCTATGTTTACAAAGCATTATCTGTACATAAACAGGGTGGCGAAACGAAAAATAATGTGGTAACATTATTTTTTTGAAACAAATAATTACAAAATTAATCGTACCTACGATACGTAGGTAAAAATACAATAATTTATAACAAAATATTCGTTTTTCTAAATTTTATCGGAGCATGTTGACAATCTAGACCGACATTTGAATTAATCACACAATTCATGGTTGAGACGACTGAATGCTTTGAACCATGATAGAATCGATGCAATAGGATTAAATTAAAATAAATTTACATGTCGTAAGCTAGCCACCCAGCGTTACGCGTTGTAAATGGTTTGTTCGATTTGCACGTTCCATTAGATATTGGGCAAAGGCCGATGAAAAATTTAGATGGGGTATCGTCGCGCAGTTAGGATTGCTTGACGTTGCTCTGCAGGGAGAGGCGTGCATTGTTCCTCTCGTCGGTGCTGAGTGCACGCGACAGGAACGTGGACGATGTCCGCCCGGACGATGACGTGCCATTCTTCTGCGCGTCCGGCTTCTCCAGCCCTGTTGTATATTAGTACAATATTAGTCACCAGCACATACATATATGATCATGATTCCTATCGTATAGTATGCTTTCGAATAATAGAAAAACATGCAGTCATCTGACATATTATAGCTTTCCATTGGACACAGTATGAAATATTACAAGTATATCAATCATTATCTTAAGGCGAATCAACCCGCTTTGGGCGTCAAATTTATATTTAATTTAAATTTTACGTCTATATAACATATTTTGGGTTATGGCAGTAGAAAGCGCGACATCAACTGCAATGTATTCACAAATGTTGCTTAACAATATTATCGTAGCAGCTAGTGTGTCAAAAGGATTCTGCCAAGTCTGAAAATTTACAACTATAATGCCTATTCATAATAAAAATTACCTACTTGTTAACGACTCACGAATGCAAAAAATAATAATACCACGACCGACCTTTCGACAGGATAGGTCCAGATTTATGCCTCTCTTTCCTAGATTAAATAACGTTATTGTTAATAAATAAATTTTCCTTATAATGACATCCCCTCGGATCAATATTGGTAAAAACGTTAAAAACTAACCTATTAATTACAAATGCATATAGATTTTTTTATAATTTGGCATTGCTTTCAGATATAATTATTCTGTCCTCTTCTAAGTAAGCCATTCGACGACCAACATTTATTTTTTGATAAATAATTAAGTATTATCATAGATAACGTTTAGAATTTGTACTTTTAAAATAACTTAATACCGTGTATATTGTAAAGTGAAATTTACAGGAGGAAAAGTTGGTTAACAACAGTTGGGATGCACGAAGGAAGTAGGTGCGACATAAAATAGGACAGGTATTATGTAGATAACGATATCTAAATTAATATTTATAGCTTAACAATGCGTATTGCTGTATCTAATCTCAATGGAATGTTAGCTTTGTGTGTTAATTAAGCGAATCGTTCATTACGAGCTAGGCAGACCACGTCGAGAGTGGCATTTAGTTAATAGAAAAGTTACGACAACAAGTAAACAGACATAACAACGTTAAAAATTAATATTTTCACTAATATATACTTGATTCGATCGGTATCCTTGAACAACCTGAAAACAATAAAACCATCTCTCACAAATTGTGAAACTTCGAAACAATTATTTAATAAAGTTGACTATTTATCGAAACTGACTCAGACGCTTGATACATGGCAATCCGTAAAGGCAGATAAATCATTCATATTCACAGAAACAAATGAATTATGATAAATATATTTAGTGTTCATTGTTCGCGGTTTATGTATATTTTTTTTTAACAGAAACTAGTTACATCAAAATTTATGAACAGTTGAACGAAATCAAATAAACCTTATATGGCAATGCATCTCGTAGATTTGATTTGTATTGATTCATATTTTGTTATCTTCCGGATATAGGTATGCTACTACATATTGTACAGTTTTAGTACCTACATAAAAATCGGCACATGTTGGCTAGAACTAAATTAATAAAACAAATGGCGGACTTACCGAGCCTCTTTCTGATAAGGTAGTATAGCTTTGGCTTGATGACTAAAATGAGGAAGATGAAGACTCCTTGGAGTTCATTGATGAGGTCGATGATGGTCCACAGCCACCCCGGCTGCGACACCACGGTGGACAGCAGCTCGGAGATCCAGCCTGCACCCATCACCACCCACAGTTTCCCGGTCAACACATATCTGCGAAAACATTGTGTATTTAATACAGGCTACTTCACGATCGAGTTTTTTCAAACGATTTTTTTAAACACACAATTCACTGGAGAATTTTTTTAACTTACACTTTGAGACCAATATAAAAGCTATTAGGATAACCCTTCTCTTTCTGAGGAAAGAAACGTACCCAAGAGCAGCGAGACAGTAATTGTATTGATCATACACTATGATAAATAGCGTTATACCATCATAATTAACGTTTTCTCAACTATATTGTAGTCGACTACTTATCCATATGCAGCTGAATATTCATATCCTTCATGCAGCAATTCTATCATAAGGATATCCTGAATATAAAGGAACTTATTTTCTGGATATATGGGCAACTGCAACCACAAAAAAATTACAGAGTACCTAGTTTGTCTCGGAGGCACGGCCCCTCAATGCTCTAATCTCCGTCCGTCCAGTGCGCAAGAATCTATCTATAGACGAACTGCAGCATGTATCGCTTAATCTTACGGATTGAATAATCGGTATAGTTATCACTTACCTACGCGCTTTCAAAACTCAGCTCCTAATATAATTATTATTTAAAATTATGTTCTCGCCACGTGGGATCGTTTTCCATGTAGTTGTTGTAGGTTTTTGTCTTATTAGTAATGCCATGTAACAATATCACGTAGGTACGATTATTAACTTAACTTACTTTAAATGTCCATGAAGGATACTTATGCATTGTTAGATTAATAAAAATAACTTGTCGCTTTTACACGACTGCTTGGTAGGTCAAAAGTCGGATAATTAATCATTTAAAATTGATGGATCGCATTAGCCTACCCATCAACGCTTCTGTAGTCTTTAGCGGCTTAAGCACTATAAAATGATAACCTTTTCAGGAGTATGATCCTAAAAAGGTTATCATTTTATAGTGCTTTACACTATAAAAGGATGACGATAAATTGTTTAATAAGACACTAAAAAAACAATTGCTTAGGACTAGTTATGAATGTAAAGAGCCAATTAAGAATTAAATGATATGTAATACCTGTTTAGTGAGGTGTTATCACTAATTGTGTTGTGGTTAGGAGTGTGTCGAGAGAGGAATAAAATAGTCTTTTAAGTAACTCACGGTTGTAATGCAGTCCACAAACACAGAAATATAATAATCACAGAAGGAAGAAAGGCACAGTAAGTCACAAGCACTTAAGTAGGAAATAACACAGAGAAGGCAGTCAATAGTATAGTAGTGATGAACTAATAGTTCTAGGCGCACAACTTAGAATTTAAATAATTAACAAGAAAGCTAGCGGGTACATTCGCATACAAAATATCGTACAGAGCTGCATAAGCTTCGCGCCGCGGTTGCATGATCTGGACTGAGGTCGCTGCAAGGTTAACGATGCCGCGCGCGGTCGGGCTCCCACTTATTGCAACGATGATACGTCACATGACGTCACATCTATACAAATCAGCTGTGCGGTTCCAATACACCGTAATTATTGAGATCACATTCGTGCGAATTATTATTTAGTGAAATGATGAATATTAAATATATTATGATAGAATGCTTGTGGAGATAAGATTATGTAAATAGATAGGATAGTTAATAAATATTTTGTGTTAGTGATATTTACTTGTAGTATATGATTGTGTAAATATAAATGTAAGTGTATATATTTATGTATGTATAGTGTTGTTAGTGGACATTCGTGTTAATTTAGGGAATAGGTATTTAGGTATTAGTTGGAAAGGGAATTATAGTGGTAAGGGATGCCACATCACTCCCCTCCAGAGACCGTCCTACGGGCGATAATAGTCGGGAAATCGAACCTTTCGGCCAGACCTGGTCGTTTTTACTGTGGTATCCGTAGGTTGCGACTCCTCCTCTTGGACAACTTGGTTAGGTTCAGGGGTATCCGTGGGTTGTGACTTCTCCTCTTGGACAACTTGGTTGGGTTCAGGGGTGTCAACCATTGTGTAGGCCGGTTTAAGCCGGTCTACGGAGACTGTGACCACTTTACCCTTCACTAAAATTTTAAAGGTCTTATCGCCCTTTTCGACAACTTCGTAGGGACCGGTGTATGCTGGTTGTAGCGAACCTCGCAGGGCGTCATCTCGAAGAAAGATATGACTGGAGGTTGCAAGGTCTTTATGGACAAATATTTTGTCCTTGGCGTGACGTGCAGCTGGGGTGGGTTTCAATTTTGCAGCGAACGAGCGAATGCGAGTGGTGAATTCCGCGATATCCGTGGAGCCTTTCGCGACGGGACTAAAAAATTCCCCGGGGAGCCGTAATGGCTCACCATATAAAAGTTCCGCAGAAGAAGTTTGGAGATCCTCTTTAATAGCGCTCCGGACGCCCAGTAAAACCAAGGGCAGGGATTCCGTCCAGTTTTTGTCTGCGTGGCACATTATCGCTGTTTTGAGTTGTCGGTGGAATCGTTCCACCAGGCCATTGCAAGCTGGGTGGTAGGCAGTTGTTTTTCGGTGTTTAAATCCGATTATTTTGCCGAGATATTGAAACAGTGCGGACTCAAACTGTCGTCCGCGGTCTGTAACAATATCTGTAGGGCAGCCAAAGCGGGAAATCCAGCTTGTCAATAATGCCTTTCCTACCGTTTCCGCGGTGATGTCTGCAATCGGCACCACTTCAGGCCACCTAGTGAAACGATCCACAGCCGTCAAGCAGTACCGATATCCCTGCGATGGAGGGAGAGGACCTATAAGGTCGATGTGCACAAAAGCAAATCGAGCGCGGGGTAAGTCGAAGGTGCCCAATGGTGATGACACATGGCGATTTACCTTTGCGCGTTGGCAATCCAGACATGTTCGTGCCCATTCGCGGCAATCCTTCCGAATACCAGGCCAAACATACCGCTGAGCAACTAATTTTGCGGATGTGCTAACCCCTGGATGGCTGAGGTTGTGAAGGCTGTCGAAGATTAGCCTGCGAAATGGTGAGGTCACGAAAGGTCTGGGAGTTGATGTACTCACATCACAGAGTAATTCGTCGGGGCTGCCGTCGATTTTGAGCCTCTTTAGTCTGAGAGACGATTCTGACTTCAGAAGTTGCAATAGTTCAGGGTCTGAGGCTTGAGATTTGGCGAGGGCCTGGAAGTCGACTGGAGTTTGCAGTTCACTGACACGGGACAGGGTATCAGCGACGATATTATCCTTACCAGAAATGTGTTGTATGTCTGTGGTGAACTGCGAGATAAAGTCGAGATGTCTATATTGCCGTGGAGAGCAGTTGTTCTTTCTCTCATGGAATGCGTATACCAACGGCTTATGGTCCGTATAGACAATAAAGTGTCTGGCCTCGAGCATGTGGCGGAAGTATTTTATGCCTTCGTAAATCGCGAGGAGCTCACGATCATATGGCGAATACTTCTGCTGAGTGGGGCTCAACTTGCGAGAGAAGAAGGCAAGTGGCTGCCACATCCCATCCTTGAACTGTTGCAACACTGCGCCCATTGCCAGATCGGAAGCGTCTGTAATTAGGGCCAGTTTGGCTTGATAGTCAGGATGTGCAAGCAATACGGCATTGCAGAGGCTGTTTTTGCACTGATTAAAGGCGGTGAGTGCCTCACCTGACATTTCCACGGGATGTGAACCTTTGACTGAGCCAGTTAGCAGGGCATTAAGGGGACCTTGAAATTTTGCGGCTTGTGGTATAAACCGTCTGTAAAAATTCAACATCCCTAAGAAACGCCTTAGTTCCCTAACCGTTTTAGGTGTTGGAAAATCCTTGATGGCTTCTACCTTGGATTCCAGAGGCTTGGTTCCGGCTGCTGAAATGCGATAACCTAAAAAAGTGACTTCATCAGCGCCAAATACACACTTAGAAGTGTTGATGACGATGCCGTATTTCTGCATCCTGGAGAATAGCTCGTGTAGATGAGACTCGTGCTGCTCCTGGTCTCGCGAAAATACCAAAAAGTCATCGAGGTAGCAGTAACAGAAGTCCAACCCACGCGTCATTTCGTCGACGAACCTCTGAAAAGTTTGACCAGCATTCCTAAGACCGAAGGTCATGTACGGGAATTCGTACAGGCCGAAAGGTGTCGTTATTGCGGTCTTCTGAATATCGTCTTCACTGACAGGTATCTGATTGTACGCCTTAACTAAATCTATGGTTGAAAAGATCTTGCAACCAGCTATGGTATGAGTAAGGTCGTGCACGTGTTTGATTGGATACCTGTCAGGGATGGTCCTTGAATTAAGTAGCCTATAATCGCCGCAGGGACGCCACGTATTATCCTTCTTCGGCGCTAAATGGAGAGGTGAAGACCAAGGGCTATCAGATGGGCGGGCTGTCCCGTTGCTAAGCATGATGTCAAACTCTTGTTTAGCAATCTGGAGTTTATCGGGGGCTAGCCTGCGGGGGGAACAAGAAATAGGGGGGCCGGGAGTAGTGCGGATGTGGTGGACTGTGTGGTGTGTAGGTTTGTGTGGTGTACCAGCAGGTCGTGTGATCTCAGGGAATTTATCTAATAATAAATGGTATTTAGAATCCCCAGTCGAGACCTTGACCGAACAAGTAGAAAAAGCTTTTGCTATGGAAGCTACTACAGATAGCGAGGTAGTCTTATCTACTAATCTTTGGTTGCGGATGTCGACAAGCAGGTTATAAAAGCTTAAAAAATCTACGCCTATTATAGGTTTTGTGACATCTGCAACTATAAACCTCCACGGAAAGTTACGGCGCAAACCAAGGTCTAAATTCAATTGTAGATACCCATAGGTGTCGATTATAGTCCCATTAGCGGCCGATAACTGATAGTTTGACTTGGCGCGCTGTTCACGAAGCACATACCGTGGAAAAACACATAAGTCACTACCCGTGTCCACAAGAAACTGAGTTCTGGTCTTGCGGTCCGTCACGAACAGGCGACCAGAAGTAGTGGGGCAATCATCAGTCGCCATTAACGATCGCCCGAGGGGTTTCCCGCCTTGAAGTCGCAGGGCTTCACACAACGGCTGGCCCTATCACCGAACTTGGAGTGGTACCAGCACTGTGGATGTCTCTGGTAACTGGAATGTGAGCGGGATGATGATCGGTTGCGTGAGTTGCGTCCTTGATCTCTGCTCCTAGAGCGATTTCGCGATCGGCTGTCACGCAACTGTGTGGTGAGGTCCTTCATCGCGCGTTTTAGCTCCGCAATTTCGGCCGCCATCTCACTGATGGAGGGCCCTGGTGTGGAAGTTGCAGCGACGTAGTTGGACGGTGATGCGATGTCCTGCACGCGGTCAGCTAAATCAGCTAATGCCTCCAAGGTGCTCTGTGGCTGCGAAGCTAAGAGGGGCTGGATATTGCTGGGAAGTCGACTGCTCCAGATGGTGCGTATAAAATCCTCCGGCACGTTTGGGCCAGCTAGTCCTTGCAGGTGGCGGAGAAACTGCGATGGTTTTCGATCTCCGAGCTCCTCGTGCATTAGCAGCTGCTTCACTTTTTTTTCTCTAGAAGCCGAGAGGCGTTTAATCAACTCCCTTTTCAGCTTATCATAGCGGTTGGTGCTTGGGGGTGACATAATGACGTCTTTGACCTCCTTTGAAAATTGAGGGTCAAGGTGTGCGACCACATAATTAAATTTCGTGACGTCATTGGTTACACCAGCATTCGCGAATTGAGCCTCTATTTGAGCAAACCAGATATCCGGCTCTTCCGGCCAAAACGGTGGCAACTTTAATGAGACACGAAAAATTTCATGCGCTGTGTCAATGGAAACGCGCTTCGCTCGACGCGTTTTATGTGCATCGTGTTCCGTGCCCGGATGTGACGAAGCGGTATGCTCAGACTCACTACTCATAGTGCTATTATTTGTCTCGGTGCTCTTGATAGGTCCTTTTTTTTATTTGTCAGGATACTGGAGACTGGATTGTTGGGCCTTTCTGGCGTTTTCTTAGGCGGGGTCACCAGTTTAGTGAGGTGTTATCACTAATTGTGTTGTGGTTAGGAGTGTGTCGAGAGAGGAATAAAATAGTCTTTTAAGTAACTCACGGTTGTAATGCAGTCCACAAACACTGAAATATAATAATCACAGAAGGAAGAAAGGCACAGTAAGTCACAAGCACTTAAGTAGGAAATAACACAGAGAAGGCAGTCAATAGTATAGTAGTGATGAACTAATAGTTCTAGGCGCACAACTTAGAATTTAAATAATTAACAAGAAAGCTAGCGGGTACATTCGCATACAAAATATCGTACAGAGCTGCATAAGCTTCGCGCCGCGGTTGCATGATCTGGACTGAGGTCGCTGCAAGGTTAACGATGCCGCGCGCGGTCGGGCTCCCACTTATTGCAACGATGATACGTCACATGACGTCACATCTATACAAATCAGCTGTGCGGTTCCAATACACCGTAATTATTGAGATCACATTCGTGCGAATTATTATTTAGTGAAATGATGAATATTAAATATATTATGATAGAATGCTTGTGGAGATAAGATTATGTAAATAGATAGGATAGTTAATAAATATTTTGTGTTAGTGATATTTACTTGTAGTATATGATTGTGTAAATATAAATGTAAGTGTATATATTTATGTATGTATAGTGTTGTTAGTGGACATTCGTGTTAATTTAGGGAATAGGTATTTAGGTATTAGTTGGAAAGGGAATTATAGTGGTAAGGGATGCCACACCTGTATATCTATTATTAAAAAATTTCTGCACAGTATTTAACTAAGAATGCATATTCCTACCGAAAAGGAGGGTCCTGTCTGAGATGAAGGACAAGGACTCTCTAGTTCGAGCCTATAAAATTCGAACTTCGAAATTTCAACTTATGAATCGCAAGTTTCCATTCGGTTGATTAGATGTTTGCACAGGTTAGTGCCAAATATGTTATTGGACGTTTACTACTCCATTATTTAACAATATTAAACGTCCTAACCTAACTCTCTTTGAATATTTTTACAAGTCTCTGTTTAACTTGTGTTATAGCAAGCCTGTCGCTGTGATGCATCGCTCCCATAATACCCCTTATTTCCTGATGTATTTATAACGAATATTTCCTGTTTTTTTTTTTGGAAAAATCCAACTTTAAACTAGGCACATAAACTTATATTGATTGCCTAGAATCTACATGTGAACTATAGCGCATCCTATCATTGTTAATTGTGGTGAATTATTTAAAACATAAACTGAAACCACGATAAACCTATATAGTTATATTGAACTTTACTTATGCCTCGTATTTTAACGGTTCGGTAATTCCATTACTAACGCTAGGTACCTAGCAATAATGATATTGGTGCAAGTAGCAAATTTGTGCGAAAGCTTCAGAGCGCGAGTCGGACTCGCATTGCTCCGGTTTTTTAATAGTTCCAAACTCGCAAGTTGAACCTTACCTGCAAGTAAAATTGTCTAATTTTTCTCAAAGCCATGTATAATGTGTTAATTCAAGCTACAGCAACGGTAGACTACAAACCTTACCTCTACTTTATTCTGAAACGAGACCCATGCCGAGACGTGTTATTTTACTGGTGGGTCTGCTAATTAGGAAATCCTCATATAATTTTAAAAACATTCTGATGGTTATCCCCTAATTAAGTCATTGGCGCTCGCTTAACCCGGCAAATTCAAATTTATATGAGTTTTGTTTGATAGCAAAATGTTATTGGGTTTTTCTATGTATTTGTGCCCAGTGAAAGGCAAAAGGCTCGCTCCCTATTACATGGGAAATAAGCGTACCGGATACAGACAAACTGTGGGTATTGGTGGATTAGTTAACCTCTGCTGTTGAAGCAGAAGTTGCTGTTTAAGCAGAGGTTTACTAATCCACCAGGGATGGATTTTGATAGTTCAAAATTTATTCATTCATTCGGGAGAAACAGGCGGCGATGGGATAAGTTGTGCATGTTTGCAATTTTTGCATGAATTCCGTTACTTAATCACAATCTCTACCTACTTACTAATAAAGACTGGCATCGCACTGAAACATTATTGTTATTCTAACATCAAGTGATTACCATAACGAGGTGGGTCCTCTGTGACGTCACACAGTTGTTCACTTCATTAATTAACAAGGACCGTTTTAATTTATTAAATGCCGTTCATGCATGTCATCCTCATTACGATTGAAGCATTGTATATAATTGCATTCATAGTTTCTTGCCTTTGTAACTACTGTCAACACAGTCAATTAAATGAATACCAACCTACAACTATAGATCTTCTTCCAAATTTTATTTGGCCATCGTTCAACACACTCGCCTAGAGGGAAATAAATCTATAGGCAAATAAGCAACTATCGTACATTGCTTCGCTTGAAAGGGAAATATGATTTTAATTGTGGGAAAGTTTAAAACGCGACCTCTAATAAATTATTACTTCCGAAACATTTTGAATCCTATTTCGGCTTGAACAGTTTTGATAGTGCAACATTTATTTTGTGTAATGGACATTCCTTTTTTTATCTGAAGATAGACCTTGACTTAACTTCCTTGACAGTGACGTCATCTAGTGCTTTGAAAGTATAAATTGGCACTGTACGTAACTTTATCTTAGCCGGTGCTTTACTTTTTCCGTGAATAGTCCCATGTTAATCTCTCTCACCGAGAAGAGGCCTGTATCCCAGTAGTGAGAACAAAAGAATAAACATTGTTTTAAGGAGGGGATATTTGAAACCTTGCAATTAGTTTTTGAAATTTAAATATTACCTGTAATAACAATCTAATAAAAATAAAACATATGACTTTGACAGGCGTCAAAGTTACCATAAAATTTACTAACTGTGATAAATCTGTCGAGAAATATAACTTACTTGGCTCTGTCGACTCGGAAGCGTCGTTTGGCGCGGTCGCCGACGGAGCCAGCTTGCAAGCGATGCACCTCTGACTTGACCCTCGCGCAGTGCCGCGCCGTCAGCACCCACAGCACGAAGTTAGTGCACGTCACCAACCCCATCGGGATCACGAAGTATATATAGTGCGGCCAGTCCGTCTGCGAGTTTTGAACTGTAGATACAAATATTTACTTTAATTTATTTAAAAAATACAGCTCTTGCACTGAGGTACAAGCCCTATGTTGCAGTAACTTAGACAAAGTACACCCAGACTCGAAACGAATAACTGAGGAACAAGACGGTCGGGTGGGACTCGAACACTCGACACGACGCAACAATAGTGGCGAGGTGACCACTAATTATAAAGATCAAGTAATAAGTATTATTAATATTCAATACTTTATTTTCAGTAAAAATAAGGATCATAATTATTATCATAGTTATAGCTAAAAGTCTGTGACCATATTATTTTCCTTAATTTCAAATTGTGGTTTCTGCCTACCCCTATGGGAAAAAGGCGTGAGTGTATGTATGTATGTATTTTAAATTGTCTACATGGTCATAGTGTAATGAAATCCACTATGACATGGTGCTGCTATAACAACCTATTAGTAAAGTCACTAGAATCCTAAAAGTCAGTGCTTCCCGCGATTATCTCGTTAGTCCCGTGGGTTTATTTCCGAATTCTTAGAACTCATCTACGTTAAAAAACTGCTGTCCAATATACCATGGTCGTAGACCTACCGGTTCCCTGTGCGATATCTATTAGACAGTCGTGTAAGAGTTTTATTAAGAATATTTGAAACAGTAAATGATTCACTGCTGGTTTTAACCATCACACTATGATTGACATGACAAAGAGCATTTGAGTTCACAAAAAAGTCCATTCGTAAAAACTTATGACTTTGCTAATTTATTAGGTATTGTTAGTACTAACATTACATCACAGTAAGTATAATAACGAGATACGAATTGTAACTTGTAATTGGGTATTTTTGTAAAATGTTATTTACCTAAGGAATACAGGCGTGATGGTATGTTATGTTATTTACCTACCTGTTCTTATTTCAATTGGTTCATGGAGTAATACCTAAGTTTAGGCAGTGCAACGGAAAATACGTAGGTACCCTTAGTTAATCCAGACCTGCCGTACAACCGTTGAAGACTTTACGACCATAATATTTAATATCAAGGACCATTTATTATAAGTACTTTTGAATTGTCAAAAACTGGTTTACTCAAAAAAGTCTCTATACTCCATTTGGTTAGGTACTTAACTAAAGGTAAACAAATCATAAAAAAGGTTCTTCTAAAGGGCCATTTTTCATCTTGAAACAAAACGTAACTTAAATAAATTATTTAATCAGTCAAAATAATTTTCCTTTACTATACTAGCATATTTTACTGCTTTGTTTAATATTAAATGGTAATTATTAATTCTTAAGCTTGCGACCAATAAAGAAATCAAATCTGATAATTATGTCATAAAGTATTGCAATGTGCCTACTAGAAAGAATCTAAAAAGACAGGAAATCAAAACATTTTTCTACATAATAGACTTTTGATAACTCGAAAAAATTAAGACGTAGTAGCGCGAGGAAGCGCGGCAAAATAATTAACCGATATTATACTTAGTCGGGTAACCAGACGCCATTCGTAGCAGTTTGTAGTTTCGTTCGTTTTTGTGTTTCTTTTGCCGTAAATTGTATTAATTAGTTATAGTTTTGTTTGTTCGTTGTTTTTATTGATTGTTATTTGTGTTGTTATTAATTTCACTCCCAATACATAAGATACCATTGTAATAAAGGTTGAAGAGCCCTGTAGCCCGATTCACGTAATAAAACCGTAGCGATGTCGCAGCGACTTAATCGTTGAAACCGTTTTCCTATTCACGAATCCGTCGATCGGACCGATTTAGAAGTCGTCCTATTGAAAAATCGTTTAACCGTATTCACTAATGTTCGTTGGTCAAGAATCATTCAAAACATTGGCTTCACAGTATTCAAAAAACACTGGAAAACTATTTCAACGATTAAGTCGCTGCGACATTGCTACGGTTTTAATTACGTGAATCAGGCTACTGAACGCCGCCATTTTTATTGTTTACCTTTAGTTAAGTACCTAACCAAATGGAGTATAGATATGATATGGTACTAATCTTGATAGACTGCAATCATCATTTAATCAATTAATCATAATAATAATTAATTATTTTTCACCACAATATTACATGATACATAGTAAGTACATGCTATAAGTTTAACATTGAAATTATAATATTGTGGGAGCCTGGTGCCTAAACTACGAATTATATTTTTATTTTGTTAAATTAATGTAATTAGTTGTAATTTGAACAAATTGCATAAATAAAGTTCTCTGCAATGAATTAATATTCGGAACTCATAGTCTTAGCAAGTTTTATAATCTGAAAAATACTTATTATGATTCATCAAAAGCTGATTTTTTTTGCAGTTAAAATGTTATAAGTTGGTTCATTAGAAATTCGTTACTGTGTCATACTTTTATATATTTAGCGGTTGATTGCTCTTTCGGCCCAGACATAACAACTCAACACCTACGTATAGAATGATGCCTTTATCAATTAGACAGATATTTGTACCACTTGTCGAGACGCGTCACGCGTTGGCTAGCCGACCTTTTTCAGGGTAACCGCATATTTTCGCTAAATGCGTATCGTAATAACCTCAATATTATATCAACTGAGCTATTATTAAAATTATGTATTGACGCTTACACGACCTTGTAATAGGCCTAAAAATAAAAGCAAAAATATTCTTGCACCCTAGAAATGAAGAGTAGCTACTAAACAAGATTACTCTAGGAATGAGTGAATGATTCAGTGAAATTGTGCAGTTCACCTGGATAACCATCATTTTAAATTTTAAAACATATACTAAGCTGCCTGCATTTAATTACATAATCGGTTTCATGGATCACGTCTTCTTTCCATCGCTCGGGGACTTTTACATTCATAACCACCCTGTTGTATGTACCCCAAGGCTGTATGTTGTATGATTGTACAGACAAGTGATACATATAAGTGTCAACTTATATTATTTCTCTTGCTTTATGGAAATTTATAATAACAATAAACGGACACATCCGGATTATGGCCAACACAATGGATGAGAACTGTGATTTTCATATTAAACATCAAGGTGATAAATAGATTAAAAAATCATTATTCGTGAAAACTCTGTAATTTCAAGAATGAGTGACGAAATAAGTTGGTTTGTTTATTATTTTTATTGTACGCAGAACTCGACCGGGAATTTACTTTAAACACGCGGGCGTTTACCGAAAGCAATCATTTATCAACAACAAAACATTTTTATGAAAGAAATCTTCATAATATTTTTGTATCCATCATGAGTCATGTAGAAGGTACATGCTTCTAAATTCTGTGTCCCAAAGATTGATGAACGTTATTCTATAAATTAAACAAAATAATTCCTTACACATAATGACGTATAAAATCTATTTTACATACATACATCTTTATTTAAGCTTTTGTAAATATTAACCAAATGTTAGACTTTTAAAAGAAATATGTACGCGCCTAGTTATTATAATATTTACGCTACGCCGACGCTCTTACACAATAGCTTTTAATGAAGACTTAAGATATTTCGATCGATTGCGTACAAATTCAACCAATATTACTTAGGTATACACTCAGATTTATAAATGTAAGAGTTACGATGTAAGATTGCAGGAGTCAAGTGTAACTGGAACTGATAATACAAAGAGTTCTTTGATATTGCAACTATAAGATAGGTAGCGTACCTACATGAGTTATGAAAAATAGGAGAGTTATTGGGAACATGTATTGTGTGTGATATACATGAAAAACTCCATCACATCCATAGATGATAATCATATCCTAAAATAGCAGTAAGGTTTAGTGACTAAAAGTGGTCATCCATCTCATTTTTGACCTGACTAGCTCGGAATGCTCACAAGTTTGGCTTGCCTCAAATAGTGTGCTACAGATTGAAGGAAAATTTGAAATCTGAAGACAGGTGACGACAGCGCGCACTACGAGTAACGCTCATGATAGATCATATCGCATGCTTTATTCTGTTCCTCTTTAGTAGGGCTATAGTTGAACAATCTAGCTACTTAGACTTCGTGAAGAGAATTAATGCTAGTAGTTCTACTACTACCACTAGTAGGTCTCCCTAGCCTCACTAAGTGATGGTAAAGATTAAGAGATTACTTACTTGTGCCAAACCAGCATATACCCTCCCCCATATTGGCGTCGAGAATGCTGGAAACAGGAAACTTGTCGAAGAGGAACATAATCAGAGTGAAGAGGATCGCCGAGCTCCATGCGTAGAGGGAGTACCACAGGAAGCGACGCAGCTCCGCGTCCGCCTTACGCATCGGTTGCACTGTGCGGACACTCCTGTTGGCCGAAATAAGAAATAAATAATAAATATATCTAATAATATTGCTATTGTCTGGTCTTTAAAAGAGACCATGATTGTCTTATTTTGTTTTGGCGTTTCTTCTTAGAGGTCGTCAGATAGAAATGACGGCGCCATGTAGTTAAAAAACATTAAAACTTTTGACATGTAAAAGTGTATTTTATATTTACAGAAATAAATATAATTTATCAATAAAAGCAAGAAAATTTACAAACGACGATGTCCAAAAAGAAACTATCCTAATAAAAATACGAGGATTGTTAATTAAATGGAAAACAAGAACAGGTATTATACCTGTGCTTAGTTATTTATTTACGACTATAGTGTCTCTGCGACCGTAGTCGGTATTTTGTGTGTGATCGCCACTACTAAAGTTTAGAGTTCACCGCTATTAAAACTACAGGATATTCTTAAGGGTCAGCTCCCTTATTTTATCGACTTAGGTATTAGGGACCCGCAGTCCCCCAGAAGTTGAAGTGGAAACATATGGGTACCAACAATATTTGAATAATAAATACTTCTTTCAGATGCATAAAGTAAGAACAAACTTTATTATACCTACTCATTAAATAATACATTATCGGTAAACGTAAAACATGCACTAATATGAATGTATAAGTAATAAACCTTCGTCCATTACTTTTATGGCCATTACAGTAAAACATAGTCATAACGTGACGATGTGTGTCGTGAGCTAATAACCTACCCATGGGGTCTTTATTGGTTTTTACTGCTTACCATTAAGTCAGCCCTTTCATGGGGATTGAGTTGCTAATCACTAAGATACGGCGACACAATATACGATAACATTAACACGGCACCCGGCTTCAGATAAAAATTAAGCCTTAGATAACAAAAGCTTCGAACATAATAAGTTCATTACAGAGCACAGATACCCCAGCTATGATGCTTATAATCGTTTAATCATGTATACTTCAGCTAAACTATGAAATTGTAAACAAAGCTATAAGCGTGTTAACATTTACCATACATATGGTATATGAATGTTATCTTACTCAACCATATTTTAAATAAAAAATTGTAAAGTACACGACCTTCATTCCTTATTTATAATTTGCGTTATTTTTATTCAATATTGTAATTTTTCATGGTATGGTGGAACAGTCGATGACGCTGTGTAATTACCGCCCCGCGCCCATACAATGTTGGCAATTAAATGTATAGTTAGTATTTCTGTCCTGCCGGTTTTCATTAACGTCCACCTAATTGTAATGTGCACGCTTGGCCTTTTCAATCTCACTTACCTACCCATCAAATTAGGCTTAACATTATACTCTAATAAAGACTAATTAATCTATAGGAATAATATCGTACCTTCTGCTAATGCTGTCTGGTCGTGCCGCGTGCGATATACAATTAAAGCTATGGACAAACCTACTAACTATTTTATCAAATATTTGCGTCACGGTAGTTCCAAATTCACAAATATGAATTTAGTCTAGAGGTTTTGATCTAAAATAAGAAATCGTACCTATTATAACCAGAATTAAATAAACTTTTATCTACAAACTAAATGGGTAACCTGATTTTTTATGTGTTATGGTTATGTACCATTTCCTATTTTATAGTGCTTCTTAAGACTAGTTTACGCTGTGGTTGTATCGTATTGTCGTCTCCACCCTGTATACGAGATTTTTTTCTCCAGAAGTAAATTTTAAGGAAATAGGCTGGTACAATTTTTCACATGATAGTAAGGTGATTTTACATCATTACATATTTTGCACTAAGCACGGAAACTTAAAGAAAAGAAAACACCAACCTATGCTCATCGAGGCACGTCGACTGAAACGTGTGACGTATCATATCAGAACCTGTGCAATGGATTTTCCTACCGGATGCAGTGTCTGTCTGTATGAGTTACTTATTATAGGTAAACTACGAGAAAATCAACTATTTCATCCACAACATAAACAATAGACTAGATTTGTTCCGCTAGGTGCCAATTTCGAAATAATGATTTGTTTATTATTTCTGATTGCAATAAATAACTGATATTTGATAAGTATTTTTGGGTATGTTTTATACCACAGAGTAGCAAGACACACGGTCCTTTGGGACGTGTCTAATGCTTAAATGCCGCTTGGATGCTTTATTTCAATATGAAATATGGCGTAGATCACAGATTGACGACGGAATAACTATTATCATTAAGCTCTTTGATAATACAATTAAAATAAAACACTACAAATTCAAAAACCGTAGGACTCGGTCCAGTCACGCATCCTCATATAAATGTAATGTATAAAAAAAAACTTTTTTTTTATCACAGATAGGCTTTCGCGAGCGAGTTAGACTTGCTGGAGAAAGCGATAGACAGGAGCACGTGGAATGGTATGGGGGAGACCTTTGCCCAGCAGTGGGACAGTATAGGTTAAAAAAAAAAGCTTTTGCTTGACCACAACTCACCTGAAGTGGTCTACGATGAAGCGCGCTTGCCTAGAAGAAATCTATGACAAACCGATGACCTAACATAATAATAATGCATAAGCTGCATAAGCCTCTGTTAAGTAATATGCACATCTTACAAAATCATTCATATGCCAGGACTAATAGGCATTATTGATGGTGCACTCATTGTTTACTTCCATTAGATCATTGGATTATTAGATGTATTTGTATATTTATTTTAAACGTCTTAACATGGCCGCGGGATTTTTGCCATGTGCAAATATCAAAGAGCCGGTATGTAAACTCATCGATAACCAAGGCAAAACAAACATTTACCCACATTGCGACAAACGACTTAAGGCAACACACAAGGTATTTGTTAAATCTATGAAGACATTAAAGTACCAACAAATCATTTTGTAAGTAAACGTAGGTACATTTTAAATGCCCGGAAACCACTGTTTGTATTCACGAACAAGGCGCTATTAGTCACGGTTCTGTGCTTGTATTCCCGGCCAAATCCCAACTAACATCACAGTTATCAGCGTATCATTACGCATCACTAAAATCCGGTTGTGTAGGCTGACGGATTGACTTGTTATCACGACCCAATATTTCATATATCGCATATTTTTAGAACTCCTACTATTTTACGAAAGAATAACATCCAACAATATTTCTTTTGTATAAACAATTCAACATATCCATTCATTGAAAAGTAAGACGTCTCTAAAATGCTGTCAATCTTACAAAATATCAGCTGTTTTCGTGTGAATTGCTTGAGCTTTCGCAACGTTTTTGCTTGCTATTCACAATCGTGAGGGAACTTGATTTTGATACACTTCGGTATATAGTTCAATACTGAAAGACTGAATGCATCGCAGTGTCTGGCGCACTACACGGCCGAATATTTTCTCAATCGTTATGATATAAACAAATACCCGCTTTCTGGGCCTAAACTCGGCTGTGTACTCAATGCGATAATAGAAGTACAAAGTAAAGTTTTTGATCACAGGAAATTATATCTTTAACGTTTACAATTGTAATAGCGTTCCAGATGCGTAGGATCACCGAAATATGATTGTATCAGGGCCAGCACAGTTTAACTGCTCTTTATGCGGTGTCGATGTGCATAACTGTGGTGGTGAGGGACATGATGAGATACGTTATGTAGCAATAGGCATGATGACTGATTTTCAAAAACTGATCTAAAATATTCTTATGTATATACTATTTCCGAAAAATATTTTTTTTCTGCAATTAAAAAAGGTTTTTGATACAAAAATGCGATTTTAATTCAATGTTTTTAAATTAGCGCGAAAACGGTCCCTGGTGTCATGGCGTCTGCTTATGACGTCACTTCTATGTTTTGACATCGTATACAATAGGAGATTAAGGCCGGGTGGTACTGCAAAGCCCACATAAAAATGTTTTTTTTAAGTAGTAAATAGTAAAATTAAAATCTGAGAAAATAAATTTACATTGTTGAGTATATATTCTAGGGAACACATACAAGGGAAACACGATTTGATGAAGTTGGCTCGATAGAATAAATTCACAAAGATACCTCTTTTTTTGTAATTTTATCTTCCATTTTCGAACTTACGAGGCGAGACACTGACTGAGCCTGAGCCTCGCCGAATGGATCGTAAATTACCTACTTGAATAATCGGTTCTTCACTCCTACGATGGACCCACATGAGAAATGCAATGGCATGTTTGCAGCCTCCTTGTGAGGCAACGCAGTCATGGCATGCTACCGATATAACTTCTTCGTTTACTTCGTCAACTATTAACGTCACTGCATATAACTTCGCGTGGACCTTGTGTTCTGGGCAGATTTTTGATTTAACTATAAGTACATAGATTTCCATCGCGTTTTAACTGAACGTAGCTAAGCTAATCGCGTCGTCCCCATAAGATGGCCTGGAAGATCTAAAACAAAGAAATCGATAGGAAAGCATATTTTATAAAATCAAAACATTATTAAAACTAAACATACGAAGCTGTGCTTTTTAATTATTTTTTTTTTTTAATTATAGTAGGTATAATACAAATAATAATAAATAATACTTACATTGTAGTTTTAACATTTCTAAATTCTGCTGAACAGAACTCTTTGTTTAATACCGGGAACTGTCCCAGCATTAACAAATCAATTCTGGGCAAATTAGAGCTGTTTGCCTTGGTAAACCCTTGTTCCATTACTTAATAAGTTCTTACACAAGTTGTAGGACAAAAGCTAAGTAATATACAATTAGGAAATACATAATAAACAATTTTAAGCGCGGAGATCGTCGAAATTCGTACGAAATTTACGTGACAGCGAGAGTTCAACATAGATGTGACGTAATTGAATCTGATTGGTGTTCAACTGAACATGGCGGACTAGTGTATTTTGTAGTTTTATTTTATCAAATAAATTAATAATCCCGTCTTATAAATAAAAATAAATATTCTTTTCTAAACATATTAATTATATTTCAGTATATGAACATATTATTTTAGTAATTCTTGCTTACTGTCATCATGCCTATTCTCAATTCACACGTCATTTGCATCGTATCCAGACTAAATGTTTGTGTTGATTCTTAACAAAACTTACCCAAATGTCCACCAGATGTCGAAGCACATGACGTTGAGCCAGGCAAACGCGGCCACGAAGCCGAAGTAAATCCCGTACCCTGTGCAAAAAATCAGTCAACATGTAATTGATCAATATGAGTAACGAACATCCTTACAGAAAAACTTTTGTTCTTATATTGTACTAGAGAGTTGCTCGCCGCATCGCCCGCATAGAATTCTCTAGATAGAGTACTCTCTTCATACATAGGGAATAGTGTAGCTTTTAAAATGGTGAAAGAATTATTCAAATCGGTGAAGTAGTTTTAGAATTTATTTTTACAAACAAATCTTTCGTCTTTATAACATTAGTATAGATATCACGTACATGTACAGGTACATCTTAAGGAAATGCGACTTATTTGAATTCTGCATAATTTTACAATGGAATGTAATAATTGTAGCGATGTAATCACTTCTGTATTTGAAATATGAACAAGTATCACATAGTAATTATAAGTCATAGGCGCAGAATTAGCTATTAAGATTTTTTTTTGTTCGTATCTATCTACAACGGGACATGTTGGGTGTTGATGGTGTGTGCATTTGACCCATGCACAACGAAATTAGGTCTATTAATCTAGGAGTTGACTTAATTAGGCTAGTTTTTATGTTACTACAAACTGTTATTTATTTTTATATAGGTTCATTTATGTAGGTTATTCCCTTGATGACGAAAGCAACGCTTAAATTATAAAGTAGACATTACATAATATAATAATATCAAAACATGAGTAATCATATAAGTACCTTGCTTCAACGTTAATTCCCATAGGCAGTTTTACACATCCAATTGAATTAATAACACTTTAGTAGTTAACGACATTACAATAGTCAGTGAATCAATGATTCAACGTAAAACTCCAAGTTTGATAAATATGACCGACGCTTTTAAGTAGGTATACAACAATTATAAGCTTTTCATAAGTTTATAGTTGTTTTAATCGCTACGAATTAAATCAAATAATGTAATTACGATTTATCATATCCCTGTTCACATCAGTGCTACATGTGCCTTCGATGCACCTATGCTATGGTATATATATATATATATATATACTAGACTGAATATTTGTAGACTGTTTGGTATAACGAAGATGACTGTGGATGGATTATGTGATTGATCATAAAACTTCGAAGCTTTTTTGTTTTATTAGATTTCACTTCATACTAGGAATTGTTTTAATATTAGTTTACATTCGTTTTTAACACTACCTATTGCACAATTTAAATTAAAGAACAAAGGGATTCCATCTCTAGTTTGGACTGCTAATTTAGACTTTCTATCGGTTCAGAGAATATTATTATAGCAGTAAACGTAATTACCTACTGTTGAGGTTCTATTACCAAGAGTTCAGGTATCTTGGCAACATACGATTCTACGTTATTGTTAACTGCTTTGATTTAAAATGAAACAAAAAATTAAAAGAGCATACTATATTACCCTTTAAAGTAACCCAACTAATTAGTTTGTTTAAAGTAAAACTAAATTGGCGGGCTAGATCGAACAAACAATATTTAAATCTCAGGAATAATGTTCGGATGAGATCATATCGGTTCCTCGTTCTATTCAATGCTAATTATTACAGTAGTGTAGGTATACCAACAGCACATATTAACTAAGAATCATTTGCTTAATATTTATGTATTATGCCAATCTCAACATTTGGATAACTGTAGTTGAGAGTAAATATAGCAACTTACGCAACATTAATGCAAAACTACGTGTCTTCATTAACAATGGATGGATCCATTGTATTTATAACCCAGATGTACTTGCTAATACGCCTCATAATATGATTTTCGATAAGGTTCCAAATTCAATCTTCGATATGTTATCAAAGTACTTATTGGACATCGTTTATTCATAACAAACCTAGTTATATATAAGTACCTAAATATTTATCATCCATCGCAATAAATATAATATTACTTATCGGCCTATTTATTAATTTCCGTATATTGTATAAACAATGATTGACGAATAATAATCCCACACTGTTATGATATTAAAAAAACTTGAGCGCGATTGAGTAGTGGATGATTGATCAGACTGACACAGAAGAGTATATATTATTATGTTGCAGTCAAAACTCTTAACCAGTCAAAAGTACTTTTAACTAGCAAAATCAGTCAAAAGTAGTTTTGTCTGAACAGATTGGTCAAAAGTCGTTATGACTGAAAATTATTGGTTAATAGTGCTTTTGACTGCAAATTTGCGGTTAAAAGCTCTTTTAACTGACGCTCACAGTCAAAAGTAGTTTTGCCCAATGGAGCTGGTTAAAAGTACTGGCACTCTCCCTTCGCGATATCGGATAGGTTAGATTAGAACTGTGACCACACACACGCTAGAACCAAAACCATTTTTGACGGATTTAGTAAGTCAAAAGTACTTTTAACCAGCTCCATTGGGCAAAACTATTTTTGACTGTTATTTTAGCCAAAAGTATTATTGTCTAAAGAATAAAGGTTAAAACTACTTTTGACTGATTTTGCTAGTTAAAAGTACTTTTGACTGGTTAAGAGTTTTCACTGCAACATATATATACTGACGACACCCAGAGACAAGCCAGCAGTATGAATGGCCTAACCGTGGGTAATGAGGATGAAGACTGTTTTAATGACTGAAGAAGTAACGTAATCTCGTTGCTCATAATCGAATTTAATCACATAGCTTTGAATGCGTCTCCTGCATGGGGTTATTGAATAATTGGTAAGAGGTATTAAAAATAGATACCAATTAGATACTTCTGTCAAACCAGGATTTTCCATCCCTAAATAGGTTATTTAGTTTTGCTCAGCTTATCGTGACCTCGTAAAGTCAATCTTATCGTTCACCAAGCAACCGTGGCAATCGGGCCACTAAACCTTACAGCCGCGGATCTACGTCTGAATACGTACTTAGAATAAATTTTAGCTGAATACATATGGGTAATATCTATAGGTACTCGTCAAAAACTGAAATAATCAAATTATTTTGTGGGAAATTTCGTATATTCTAGACGAGAGAACAAAGAAATAAGGTAGATACGAACTTATTTCATTATACATTAGTCTTCGAAAATATGATAGTAGAAAGATAAAATATTTTTTCAAAGCAAATACTGTCGGTAAATCGATAATCTTATAAGGTTGAAAGCTGAGAGAACCCGCCCTAAAACGCTTTAGAATTTTTGGTATTTATAACAAAAGACTTACCTAAAAGAGTGCAGGCGGTGTCATTGGGCACGCGGCTGTACTGCACGCGCGCGAGGCAGCTGAACGCGAGCAGCATCATGCTGACGTGGCAGATGAGCGTACGCCCGTGCAGGTTGCGCAGCTCCGGCAGTGACATGTACACCACCAGCGTCAGCGCCAAGCACACGCTCGATATGCTGATCAACTGCGACACAAGTACACACGTTATCCAAAACAATAGCCAAGATTCGGGGATTGGTAAATTTTTTATGTTGACTGTGATGCATTAGGTACCTACGTATTTCTTTTGCCACATCTTATTTTTTTTTATAGGTACCCACCACATACTGCTATTCAGCCACATCGTGATTTCCCAACAACTTAGTTTGGAAAAGGCTATGAGATTCACGATGGTCGAAATGGTAATTGTTGAATTGGGAATAATAAAAAAGAATTGTTTGTTACTATGTAGGTACAACGTTTCTAAAGCTTAATTCTCGGCTAAACTGTTCTTTTCGTTTGTCTCGACTGAAATGTACCACGGCCCTGAAAGGAAACGCCAAACCGCCAACAATGTCTGTCGGTATGATGTGATGTTTTATGTTTTCTTTCTTTTCCCAATAAAACATGTGCCCGTGCAGACACAAATACAAAATATTCTAGACCTCTGATACCATTTTCATACTAATTTGAGAGCAATTTGGTTTCCTATTACATAACAGCTAATCTGCCTCGATATCATATTACAATGTGTGAACAGTGAAATTAACGGAGGGTTATGATTACCCGTTGTACGACGCAATAACCTATATTCTCATCTCCTTTGTTTATATTTCTGTATGAGATTCCCTTAATGGCCTGTATCGCAAATATTCACCTGCTCGACCGCTTAACCCCTAAACTAACTCCAAAATGTCTATAGTAATCTATGTGTTAACTGCTTACACTTATTATACTTAGTACTACATACAGTCCTTTTCGAGCTAACGTAACTTTCATGTCCATTTTCTTACTTAACTTATTTATAATATGAATGCTTCGACCGTTTGTTAAATAATTTCCCAAAATACCAAAATAATACTGAGTCACGATTGTTTGTTTACCAGAGCACGAATCAATCCACCCAGGTGATCTAATTATTCTCAGACCAATCTAAACTAAACGAACCAACAAAGTCTCGCATTAACTTTATATACCTATTTCCGTCATGTAGATAATCTTATTGTCTGAGTAATCTATCACCAATGTTGTATTGTAGATATGACAAAAAATTAATCATGGATCACTTACGATAAAGGACATTTCGAAGTTCTTTGCAGCCTCTGGCGATTTCACGAAACAATTGACTGCCGTGACAAAGATATCACCATTGGGACAGTTGCGGCTATCAAAAGCTTCGAAGCAGTAGGAGTCGTCGACGCGGATGGGTGACATCAGACGGCCGTCGGGTACCAGCCGATGTCGGTCGCGATCCACCGACTTGTTCAGCACCACACGACCCTCATGGCAGAACAATTCAGTACGAATGCCGAGAACATCTAAAAGTAAAGCAACATTAATTATTTCCTTCTCAACACAAAAAATGTGACAATCGTAGAAGTAGAATGCTGTCTTTGAAACCTACATGTACCTACTATAGCTATTCTGTCTTACAGTTTTACGAACATTGATTTGTATGGGTTTTCTTATGACTATGTAATAATACTGTAACAACTATTATTCCTTTGGAATAAAATTAATACAAAATCCGGTTTTATAAAACTAACCCTGATTATTTTTTTCATTTTTCGGACAGCCCAAATGTAAATAAATAAAATAAAGTTTAGAAATAAAAACCGAACTACGAAATACTATCCAACTTATACAACTTAAGTGGTGATGGTGACATGCGACAACGGCAGTAGTTTTTTTCGTAGTTGGGTTAAATAGTTTTTAAACTTTATTTGTTATTTGATACTTGTTTGTGACTTGTACAAGTTCGTGGCAGTCTATTCCAATCGTTGATGGAACAACACATAAATTGTAATTCGTCAAATAAAAGGATAGTGCTTCTATAACGAAAGTTGCACACCGTATGCTTTCCATGCGTCCAGTGTTTGTTATATAAGATTTCCTGTAAGTAATATAATATCGTACGATATTCTTTGGATCTAAACGAATCCAAAGACACCTCATTTGTTAAATTCGAGTAAAAGTAATTATTTTTGGTTTCCTATTTTAATATTGTGTCGGTTATGTAGTTTTTTTTTATGTTTGGCCTAGAATTATCTTACTGTTAAGACAAATCAATCGACACACCACACACATCCAGACCACACCACAGCAAGCACATCCACACCACACCCCACCATAATTTGTCAAAATCTGATCAGTATAGCTGATCTGAATCTGAGCTAAAGTTAAACATCCATACATACATAAATACATACATACATAGACTATAAACTCATTACCCTTCCTTTTTCGTAGTCGGGTAAATACATCGAACCTAAAAAAAATAAATAATCTATGATCATAACTTTACTGAATACCATGGTGTTAATACACGTCACAAGTTTTACTGGCAAAAAAACTTATTCTTTAGCAATAAGCAAGTATTTTAACGATTTATTTAATACCTAAAAATATCGAAGTATTTAATATTGTTATCACTCAATACAGTTTATCTTTCTTTATTCATTTTATCTTCGAGAAATCCCAAAATAGGTCATAGGGTGAGAGACCTCGAACCGATGCTTTCTAGCTCTGTGTTCATTTAAATTAAAAACAACACAACAATATATTTAAATAATCCTGGAATTTAAAAATAAATTGAAATAGTTCTTTTAACGTCTTATCAGATTTTGAGAAAAATAATGTTAATAAATAGTCGTAAAAGAAAACATTCCTAAAAGGACGTCATAAATAATTTGACAATATTATTTAATATAGCTCTCGTCCAAACTTCGGTTGCGCTGATTCACAATAAAACATGAGCATGACAATAAAATTTCGGATCATAATGGGATCAGTAGTTCCAGAGACTGACTATCTTCTACAAACTTGCATACACGTAACTTTTAACTCTTTATAATATAAGTTTAGTAATATAGATTTATGTGGGGAACAAAAAAACTTACTTGTTAAGTCTGGATCTTTGCGTTGCAAAGGCTCCAAATAGTCGGTTATGTTGAAGAGAATGTCGTCTGTATTAGGAGCACATTTGCTTACAAAACTGCCACAACGTCGAGGTTGGTAGTGGTGCCCAATGGGACAACATTTCCTCACACAAAATGCACCATACTTGGAACAATCTCGGGAGCACACGCGAGCGACCAGCCCCATACCAGTATACTCCCTGTCCACACACCACTCTCCTGGTGCGATGTCGCCGCCACCTTTCCCTTTCCTACTTAAAACCTTCAGATTACTTCCATCTACTGCCAACGTAAAAAAAGCTTCCCTTAGCTCTACACCGTACTCATCCGATTTACAGTTCAACTCATTATCCACTTCATATATATAATTATCAGTCAATTCCAGGCGTTTCATTAGCCAATCGTCTGTATTGTTCACATTTGTATTTCTACATAAATGGAAATTGCTATCGTAACTCTGTCCCCGTGGACAACATTTTCGGAATTGGTTTATAATTCGTTTTTGCTTGTATGTCTTGATAGTTTCATTTATACAGCTTAACCCAACAACTTCAGGAATGTTTGGTTTTAATGTGCCATTAACATCTTCTAATATGAGCCGATCGTAACATATATCTAAAGTTTGTAGCCGAGTATCTAATTCTGAAGGTGTCATGTGCACCAGTTGCACTTCATCGCATTCCTGAGGTATACCGTACTTGACTGGTACATTTTCACCAACAATAAGGGGTGAAACACTTATGTTATAACTTTGCTGAGCACTTTCGCGGTCTAAGCACTGATAAGAAACTCCTGAACGTTCAGACTCTGTCACTTTCATTAAACTTTGACTCTTCGGACAACACTTATGAAACACTGGGGCTTCCTGGTTTCCATCGGCGCTGGCGTACAAGATGGCACCCACAAAAATTATAAGCCGCATTGTTGTTTAAGAGATCTGCCGAGCCCGAGGCGCCGAACTATCTACACAAAATGTTCACAACAGGTGGTGAGTGTCGATCGGTGTTGTGGGCATTGTTTATTTTCCGTTTCCAAACGTGCGAAACGTGCGTTGTGGCAAAGCGTCGGCGGCACAGTGTTACGGCTCTGCGGCTCGCTCTACTCTGATCATCGGTGCCGGTGGAGGCTGCTGCGCCCTTGAAGCCGATCGCCGCCGCCGGTGACGCCTCCGCGAGCTTTTGTTACACTTGTGGTCTCCTTTTTATTTCTTTTTTATAAAGTCCCAACAAAAATATGTTTTGTCACACACTCTCACTTTTAGTTATATTTATGAAATTAATTCAATGAAAGGACTAACTTTAGGGGCCTTTGTTAAATAAAACCCAATTTATTAAACTTATTATTGTTAAATATCATCTCTCACTTCTCCGAATTGTAAAAACGTCTTCGTTTAGCAAGTCACGCGTTAATATTGCACAAAGACGACGACTCAAATATTTATCAGATATCTATAGATAAAAACATGAATCGACTGATTGTGTACCAAGAATTTAAACTTTACTGTAAACAAATATTTTATTTCTCGATAACTACGTATACGCAGTACCTACGCCTTAGGCATATAAACATATTGCCACAAAAAAACAATAAAATTAATCTTTGTACGTAGTTAGGTACTTTGTCTATTTATATTTAAAAAAATGTTATACTTTATTTCTACTTAATCATCTACATCTTCATAATATTCCTGTGGAGTCGTATTCTGAGTTTACATAATATAATACATAGTATTCCATGCACGTACTTGTTAGTGTAATAAGTATGGGAAGGTCCGAAGGTACATTACTTAATTAATAGTCATGAACGACAGAGGGTTCTCAGGTACAGCAACTATAGTATAGCAGCAGGATTACAAAACCTTTACTCATAAAGTTATTGAATCTGTCCTACATAACGTAACTTGTAGTAAGCTTTCGCTCGTAATTTTGCATTGTCTGTTGAAATGCAAAGTATCCTTAAAGGTAATAAGCACAGATATATGGTAATATATAATCCAGTTTAATGTTAAAGTGTATATAACTGTATTGCCAATCTGGGTATCTACAATCTTGAATACATAGTCTGCTATTTGTATATTTGTTTTGGTCAGCATGCAGCTGTTCACCAGCAGACGGAATAATGTAGTCTGCCATCTACTTCCATTACATCCATTGTATACATATATATAGGTAGGTATATAAGTATATACCCACACATTACCTATTAATCTAATTATGTAGGTCAGTTACAGTAACAGTAGCGTAAAGATAATTGTGTACATAGATAGAAAACTTTAAAAAGTGCCGTGCATATACCTATATAGGTACTTAAATGTAATTAACGCCTGTAGGTATTCCCGAAAAGTTAGGCAGAGGTGTACTAATGTACCGTTTCACTGGTATGTTTAGGTCTCTCATGTAATAGGGGGCGAGCCTATCGCCATTAACCGGGCACAAATCCAAACTCAGAGCTGCTACAGAGAATTTCATAAAAAAACTCAATAACACTTTGCTCGACCTGGGGATCAAACCCAGGAAATCTAGCGTAGCAATCGCGCTTAGGACCACTAGACTAATGAGGCAGTCTCTTGGACACGGACAAGTGTTTAATTAAATACTAGTCCATAAAAGCAGAAACGATATTATTATTAAGTATTATTATACTCGTACAAACCAAGAACTGCAATTGCCAAGTCATAGGCCTCGAGTTTTTTTTTTCTTTTTAAATAAAGCTTACTAGCAATATGGATCACACATTACTAGTATTCTTGTTAACCCCTCGTGCTAAGCTAAATGCTTGTGTTACGAGTGGGTTCACGTCGGTAGTGCAATGGCTGGGGTTCGAACCGGCAACCACATGATCGCAAGTCTGACGCTCTGGCCAGTAGGCTACCGCCGCTTAAATCTACCGACTCTTCTTTTCAAAAACAATTATTTCTCTTCTCTGACTTTATCAATTATAGGACACCTATAATTGATAAAGTCAGAGAAGAGTAATCTTTTAGGCGCAACAACTAGGCAATCGGCTTCACGAGCGGATCTTGCGCGGGTTTGATTTAGGTATGACGAAGAAGTTTTTCCGGGTGTAGGTGTTTGTGTATGTGAAAATTTGTATTTCTAAACGCCCCCACGATTCAGAAAATAATTCAATTATCTGAATGTTTATTTTCCGAAAAGAGGCTTTTCAACTTTACGGAATTAGGAAAATTTTCCGTGAATTGACACTAGAAATTATCTTTAGTGCTGATTCTGTGTACATGATAATCATAGGCCTGCCTTTTTTAAACTTTATAATGTTTGAACTATACATATAATGCCATTAATTAAAGGGATTTATTTGCGGAGATAATAATTAGTCGTGCGTGCCAACCCTATACCTACTGATAGCGCCTAAAGTAAATTGACATTGAAAACAAGCTAGGGGACTTATTTGACAGAAATAAGTAACTCCTGTCCTTATCTCATGTTGTTTGTTAGACAGAGACGTAATGATACTAATTTAGTTTGTTAAATAAGCACTTTTATGAGTGTATTTAGGTAGATGATCAATTTACTGGGAGACATAGTGCCCTAAATATAATTTATTATTGTCTATGATATATTTACTGCTTTAATTGACTAGTGGTCCAAAGCTCGACTGCTACGCTAGAGGTCTTGGGTTCGATCCTCAGGTCGAGCAAAGTGTTATTGGGTTTTTCTATGAAATTCCCAGTAGCGGCTCGGGGTCTGGATTTGTGCCCGGTTAATGGCAATAATGTAATGTATAATGGCAATAGTGTAAAATTAATGTAACAATGATGGATTATGTGTCCTGAGGGCTTAGACAAGTGGCATGAACGCTAATCCAATAGAATAGAATAGAATTCTCAATGTATGGGAGTGACACTAGCTTACGACATTAATTGACATGTCATGTCGTAAGCTAGTGTCACTCCCATACATTGAGAATTCTATTCTATTCTATTGGATTAGCGTTCATGCCACTTGTCTAGGGGCCCTGAAGTTTTACGCATTCCGACCTACCTACATTTTTACAGTGTGTTGACATTTGCTTCGTGGGATTTATAAGACAGGAACAATGAAATGTAAATCGTTTATAAAAGTGTAAATCGTTTATTTAATATTACTGATATCTCATATATTGTATCTTAATTCACATAATTATACATCAACTGTTATGACATGTCGCATATACAGTATAGAGTGGCTTACTCAATTGGCACATACTCGTAGCTTACTAATGTGAAAATACTATTTTAATAGACATTTATACAAGATGTTACACTTATTTAAAGATAGTATAGAATGAAACTAATCTATTCGAATACTTTGAATAAATATAATTAGATTCATTGAATATGACTTAAAGAGTTAATAAATAAATGACCCTTTATATTAAGAGTGCAGGTTTATGTACACCCAAAAATATTAACTCGTTTATAAGAACTCGAAAACAAAAATAATTCCAAACGTTCCAAACATCAAATTACAAATGCAATTAAATTTAGCCCTTCTAGAGATGTACGTAAGTGTTCAAAAGGGCTTGGCTTTGAAGTCTCAATAAATTGTTTTCTCACATGGCAACACTAACGTAAGCAATCATTTTATCGTGCACAAAGTACACGTGTTCTTTATCAGTGCATAAGCTTGACTTGCAACAGCGCAGTACATCAAATAACAATCCATTGCATAAATATAATTATCTGTAACTATCTACATTCTCAACAAATACATGATTCAAAGAAATTATACTTTGAACTTTGTATTTACGTGCGGGCCTAGTTAAATACAAAAAGCTTGCCATCGTGTGTAACGTCAAAGAGAGGTCTCCGTCAGGAATAGACAGCAAATGAGATTCTTTGGTATCACCATAAAATCGTCTGTGGACACAATATTTGTAGCTGATACGTTAATATCTATAGGTACTCGCTTTTAATTATTACATTACTATTCATATACGCAAACTAAGAAGTTACCGAATTTCAAGAGCACAAATACATTTTCTACAATTGAATTGACATTACTGGATCTACAAAAGTGGACGGAAAATGATTACCATTATTGTAACAACCATACATACCTAATCGCCCCATTGCAGGACATAAAACCTTATGTACCCTCCTTTAATTTACAAATATATCTCCTAGCCTGTTGCAACATATGTTGTAGTTGGCTTCCCGTCTAACCAGATGCAGAAGAATTTTGCAAGAAGCTACAGCCATCAGCCTTCGTTACCCAATTTCGGGGCATACTAATACCCTGTGGATAGACTGGTTATTATTACGCTAAATCTTTTAACTAACATGCTTCGTTAAGTAATTAGGAAAACAGTCCCCTGACACCTGCTTCTGTTTGACCACAACTAATAGAACATTGTTACTAGAATTAATAAATAGAGTGACTCATAATAATTATTTTAATTGCCCGCATGTGAAAGCGTGATAAATTTTCATTGTCTATAAAATCTTGTAATACATATTTAAATTAAACAGTCTGATGGATAATATAAGTGCTCACCTACCTACATAGGTACACGAACCAGTTGTTATAACAAATATTTATCAAAATATATGCGTCAAATCATAATAAATGAACAGAATGCCTTTAAAGATTAACTCGAGGGCTGAGGCTAATAAATATATTTACCACCTATCGACTATATCGATAAAAAACAGTTCCTAATCTAATCAGTTACAAACTGAAACGTGAATAGAAGAAAACATTCACATCTACAAATAATAAACAGTGTTACCAAAAATAAAACAGCACGTTTAGGATGGTATATAATTTTCAGTCGAGCAAACGACTGAACGTTTTGGATATAAAAATGTTAATTTTGTTTCCATGCAAACATTGGCTATTCTTACAGTACTTTGCACTTTTTCAGTTGCTTTTCTGACCTAAAAAGATAAGAAATGTCAAAAGACGGTCTTTTAGATTATGATTCATTACAGTTAGTAGATGCTATAATAACTGTAATTAAAAAACAACAGAGACACGATTGTATAAAAAATATGTCGACGCATCTCGATTTGTGTTTTATAAGTACCGCATATTCCAGGCATCATACTTATAACACGTGGTAAAAGTTACCTGTGACTGTTGTGCCTGTGAATACTGAACATAGTTAAACTATTGACGCAAATTCGGCACACAAGAGATTCCTTATTTCTATTTAAACATATACCTACGTTTACTTAAACAATACGCAAACTTATGCTAATTATTGAGTAACCTGCTTCTATACACAACATTTACTTAGAAGCATAATTTTCTTGCTGAAAGACTAGTGTTTTATTGAATACATTGTGCGGGGTCAATGGCATCCGCAGCTCTTGACAACCATATTTTTGTACTTGCGCAGGATCACGTTGGAATCGTCCGTGTAGTACAGCACCGATATTGGTGACAACTTGATCGGCGCACACGATGGTTTTGGCACCTACAATTAATTTTAAAACGTAACATACTCGTAACAAAACTGGGATGCTAAAATAGCCACTTAGGGAGGCTATTATACAATCAGGGAGGCTATATTACACAAGGTTTTGGCACCTACAATTAATTTTAAAACGTAACATATACTACTAACATACTCGTAAAAAAAATTGGAGTGCTAAAATAGCCACTTTGGGAGGCTATTATACAATCCGAGGTCAGCATATACTGGGTGTAGCACTTTATATGGCCTTGTGTGCGTGAATTATTTGTATTTTAGCGCCCCTGTAATGCGTGTGTGTTAAGTCATTAGAAAACTTTATATTTCAATCTTCATAATTTTCACAACTTTCATAATATACTGCCTCGTTAGTCTAGTGGTCCCAATCGCGACTGCTACGCTAGAGGTCTTGGGTTCGATCCCCAGGTCGAGCAAAGTGTTATTGGGTTTTTCTATGAAATTCTCAGTAGCAGCTCGGAGTCTGGATTTGTGCCCGGTGAATGGCAATAGGCTCGCCCCCTATTACATGGGACCTAAACATACCGGCGAACTGTGGGTGTACATTAAGTGCACCTCTGCCTAACCCTTCGGGGAATACAGGCGTGATGGTATGTTATGTTTCATAATATACAAGCAAAATACTACAAAAATCTTGTCTTAGTCTGGTCTAGTCGGTCTGTATTACCGAAAACGAAAAAATGCTAATAGATGGTCAACGTAGTGTCAGCAATCAAATTTACCTGATAATCCCTGTAACGTGATTTGAAAGAACTTCAGCGTTACTGGCATAGCGTTAGTGAGCATGACCGCTACACAAACAGAGAGACAAACTTTTCCACATGCCAATTTACATCATATGGAAAACTCATGGTATTTACTCGTGTTACTATCAAGGAGAACATCTTGAGCTATGCTAAAGTTTTCTCAAGGCGTGTAAAGTCCATTTCTAGACCAGGTTGGTGGAAAGCTACCTAAGTGTTGTTATCTTTAAATTCTTTGAAGAGACCTTTGTGCGTCAATAAATATGTTAATATAAGATTAAATATCAGAACTATCAACGACAAACTGCCTCTTTTACTAACCTTAGTAGGATTTAATAGATGCACGAGTGTTTGCACGATGGCATGGTTGGTGGCGTTCTTATGTGCATTCAAGGGGAAATTGCACTCCCCACTGCAGTAGAACGCACCGTACCCGTCTGGTGCGATGATCCAATCCTGGTAAAATGGATAAGAAATAATAAATAAACGTATTATGAATAGGACGTCCCATATAGGTTTGCCGAAACGCGGTCTCCACTCCACTCCACTCCATCGATCGTCTGTAGGACTGGACGCCTTGCGACACGATGGACCTATGGTTTGAAGGTGGTTGGCAGCGGATGGATGCGAGCTGCCCAAGATCAGGATAGTTGGCGCTCTTTGGGGGAGTGCCTTTGCCTACGTTCAGCAGAGGACGGCAATAGGTTGATATGACAAGGTTTATACTTTGACCTATTATTTACTTGAATCCCTCATTGGACCTTACGCCCAGGCTTGTGGTCGTGAGGTCCTGAATCCGATTCTCAGGCGTTTAGATTTGTGTCCGCGTGATGGTGATAGGTTAGAACCTTAAACCATATCAGCGACATACAGACGCGTTTGTCTTACCCGTCGATCAATTATGGACTGATGGCATGTTTTATTTCCATAGGTTCGAAATATAATTAAAATATTTTCATAATTTTCATCTGATGTCAGCCCAAGTGGATCAAACATGATGGTCGATCAAACATTATTTCCACATTCGTAACCCGCATTAATAATAATATTTCATCTAGTACACTAACCTGCCATTCTAAATCCTTAAAACTGACGTAGAGGGTCTGGATTTCACAACTTCTCGTTGTCCAGTGTGATGTATCTAAAACGAAAAAGCCGGTATACTTAACAATTACTATTTTTTATGAATACACATAGTCATATCACAAGGCTCCACTAGCAGCCTAGTGATATGACTTTTTGTTGCCAAGCTATAAGCACAATATTAAATATATACTGTGCCATAAGTCTAGCTCTATTTTTTTTTATAGCACTCTTTAAAATGCTGTAGGGAAACATTTTTACTCGTTATTATTATTTCCAGTGTCGCTTCACTTTATTGACATAACCACCTCAATTTTAATGTGTCATTGAGTAAAGGAAACTTAGATAATAGTTTCGGATTATGGCCTAGTGCTCTGTGTATCTGTTTGTAGCGCAGCACATAAGTCAAGATTACAGCGCGTAACTTTTGATGGTAGCGCCTTGGATAAGCGGTATTAACTTGTGCGTTTTCTTTATTCAGGGACGCTAAAATGATTCATATTGAAAATCATAAAATTGCCACTTTGTTGACAATTCATAATATGTATAATTCTTTACACACATCATGCTGATACATTTCCAATACCTATAAGCAGTGGCGTAGCGTGAGGGGGCAGGGAGGGCCATGATCCCGAGCGGCATACGTAAGGGGACGGCAGCAAGGGCCACAATTTTGAAGTGATTCCAAAAATACAACAGGTAATTTACTAGTCAAGTATATACAATAGAGGGGGGGTACGGTGAATTTCCAGGCGGCCCTGGGCGGCGAAAAGCCACGCTATGCCACTGCCTATAAGTAGACGTCGCATTTTATGGGCTTTTCTACGTATAAGATAAAAGTACAAACCTGTGAGTGGATTTCTAAGATAATTCTCGGAGTATCCATGTGAGCGCCATCTCCTGGCCTCTCGCTTCCTCCTAGCGCCCGCATCTGCCCCCCCAAGCTTGGGTCCACTCTTAAAGAACGCCACCAAGAACGGCTGCTTTCCCTCAACGATGACACCCCGAGGCTCCTCCAAACCTATCTCTTCTGGTTTTACATGACGTTCTATAACAATAAATTAAGAATTACCTAATCGAGATTTTAGTGCAAGATAGATCCGTATCGAAAGGTATTCGGAATGTGTGGCGAACGACAAAACACAGATACTTAGATCTCAGTAAGATTGTCAAACTGCTTCCGAACACCAAGTTTAAAAAAAAAATACAAGGTGTGAATATCTGAATAGCGATACTGCACACCGTGCGCGGTGCAGTATAGTGGTATCTCAAACTGCACTAGCACCATGGTAGTGCGGAGTGCCGTAATGCGACCCATCTCAAATGGTGTGTGGACTGTTTATCAAAGAAATAAATACCAGGCTGTGTGTGAGGATGTAACGTGATGAAGAAGCCTCGGTTATCGGCGGGTGACGAGAGCCAGGCCCTCAGCGCACTCGTCACGTTCAGCTCTAGCCAACCCTCGGCACCCGCGCTCGTATTCACCGCCGCCACCTTCTCCATTTGCAAACTTCTAAAAAACAAAATAATAGTTATATAAATTAATAGGTACTATGAAAAACACAAAATATAATTTTAGTACTAAAATATGCCCAATAATATAATATATTTGAGTTTTGTTGAATAACATATTCTTCAATAAACTAAATTAACTTCTGAACCACACCCAGTAGGTACGTTAATAGACGTGTTATATTATTATCATAATATGCTAATATAGTATTTGCTTTACTTAAAATGCATTAGTTTTATCATACCGTATGAGACAAAAATACCTGCTTAGGTAACGCTTATGAGACGTCCATATCTACCTACCTACTCCCATGTAGTTATTATCATTTAAGGCCTTCGTAGAAAATGGACCAAAGGATGGAAATCAAATTCAAGTAAATTTTGTATGAACACTATAATTATTCATACTAATATCGACAGCAGCACAGTCAGTGCCGTAATTAGAGCTGTGCCAGGGATGCTGCATAGAGCACAAATCGTGGAGGGCGGAGGAATGACCAGAGCAGAACCTATACAAGTGCGCAGTTACAGAGGCTCGCACCGGGCGCTTAAGTAAAAGGCTAGTTACGGCACTAAGCACATTGCACAGAGATGGAAAGTCGACTGGTAAAGGTCGCTAGGAGTCGCTTGATGCAGGCGGCATATAACCGGTCCTTGTTGAAGCCTATGGGGGAGGCCCTTGTTCAGCAGAGGACATCTTATAACTGATGATGTGATGATATGATAATGATGACTGTTTGCAGTTTAGGAAAATAAACTGTGTATTATATGTATCTTTACTGTTCGGACATACCCCATATTGTCAACACTAATGACTCTATGTGCGACGACGGTGTAGAGGGCTGTAGGGTCTTCCGTCTGCGTAGGCGCCTGGTGCAGACGCAGCTCTGCCGTGAGCAGCGCAGAGGCATCGCCCGGTGCGCCCGTCACCTCAAACCAAACGTGCCTACCGTGCCCGTGACGTAACGCGCCCAAGTGGTGCCCTGAAATATGAGAAACATGATTTTTAGTCGTCGTACGGTAACTGAAACTAGGAAAGGAAACAGTAAGCAAGTACAGTTTGTATTTACAATTCATTCTTAATTTGTTAGACGCTTTTGAAAGAAATCTACCTAATGGTAAAATAATTAAAGGAAAGTTGGTACGTATGATAAATACTTTTTGTAGATATTATCTATCCCATCACGCATAAAACTTCGTGGCTATTAGTCACGTTTAGAGAAAAAGATTCAAGCAGTTTATTTATATACTGAAAAATCCCATTTTAATTATTGTTAATTAGCTTAAATCTTAGTAGGGAAAATTGGCCTGGGAACCTACAATAGCATAACTTAAGCATTTTTTTTGTAATAATGTAACTATTAGGTACTAAAACTCCATAGCTATATAGGTAGGATAGGTAAATGGTATCATGCCAACATACGTATACACCTATACGACCTACATCACCATTATAATGTATGTGGTTAATAACGCTTATATTGTAACAGTGGTGTTAGGTATGAGGGAAAATAGAATTCTTGTTAGGTGATCACCTCTTTTTCGTGTCAACGTACTTTACTTTTTATATCGGGAATCAATGTAAGATATCCTTAGAGCACTTCCAGTAACTACATATTTTTTACCTACCCAATATAATCAGACGGCAGTGTTTGAAGCAAGTGTCATGTAAACTTTTCCAACTACGTATTTAATTAACACACCTTATTATGTATGTTCTCAATATAGATGATTTGTCATACAAAAATTAAAATTAAAAATGGATGGCGAACAGGTGTCCAATGATCCGGTTGTAATCTGACTCCTACTACAGGTGTATGTAATAAATATAAACTTCGACGATAGAGTACATTATTATGTATAATGCATAAGTTAATATGGAATTATGGCTATTCATGAGATACCTATAATAACTATGTTAAACTCTTGTAGACCCTCAGTTCGCCATGATGTATCAGGCCACAGCCTATCATAAGGTACGTAAGGTACAATCAATCCATGAGGATTTTCCGTACCTAATACAAAAAAACCGGCCAAGTGTGAGTCGGACTCGCGCACGGAGGGTTCCGTACTATTACGATTTATGACGTATTAAAAAAAACTACTTACTAGATCTCTTTCAAACCAATTCTCATTGAAAGTTTACATGGTAATGTTCATCATATATATTTTTTTGTTTTATCGTTCTCTTATTTTTGGAAATTACAGGGGGGGACACACACATTTTACCAGTTTGGAAGTGTCCCTCGCGCAAACTATTCAGTTTAGAAAAAACTGATTTTACAAACCTCAATATCATTTTTGAAGACCTATCTATAGATACCTCACACGTATGGGTTTGATGAAAAAGAAATTTTTAAGTTTCAGTTCTAAGTATAGGGAACCCACATTTTTTTGTTTTTTTTCTATTTTTGTGTCAAATTCTTAATGCAGTTCACAGAATACATCTACTTACGAAGTTTCAACAGCATAGCTCTTATAGTTTCAGAGAAAAAATCCTGTGACATACGGACGGACAGACAGACAGACAGACATGACGAATCTGTAAGGGTTCCGTTTTTTGCCATTTGGCTACGGAACCCTAAAAAGGGGGACAACTTCTTATAAATACTTTTTTTTGTATTTGTTGCATAGTCAGCAATGAAAGTTGCTGAACACGATGAAATCCCGAATCCCGAGACCCGAGATGTGGTAAGTAGTACGTGTTTCTACATACTGGACCATCATTTTTTTCTAAGTAAATCTATTGATTTAGTTTTGTAGTTCGGATTTTAGTTTAATGGATTATTTGAATTCATTGAACGAACACGAACTATGAGCAGCAAAATCCAGAACGAAAGAGAAAACTACAAAGAAAATTATAAGGATCGTTTAAGTACCTCGTAAAGAGATTTTTAATTGTTCACGTTTATTACTTTATTCATAAACGCTTATTAATGGCACAGATGGCTCATTAGTAAGTCAATGCCAAGAGAAGCAGGTCTTATTCCGAAAATAAGATCTGCCTTTATTTAAAATTGTATACTTTATTTAAGATATTTTACTACCTCAGACTGCCTCATTAGTCTAGTGGTCCGAAGCGCGACTGCTACGCTAGAGGTCCTGGGTTCGATCCCAAGGTCGAGCAAAGTGTTATTGGGTTTTTCCATTAAATTCTCAGTAGCAGCTCGGAGTCTGGATTTGTGCCCGGTTAATGGCAATAGGCTCGCCCCCTATTACATGGGACCTAAACATACCGGCGTGGGAGTACATGAGTTTATGTTATCTTATTAAATTATCAATAATTCTCGGAAAAGTAATTATAGAAATATTAATATTTATTGCGAATAAACAAACGCGAGCCAACTAATTCATGATCTTAGACCTTTAATATTTGCAATGTTTTTTAACTGCATGGTATAGGTAGGATTATTATTCATATGTATTGGGTAAGTAAGTACGTACTTACATATTATTTCAAGGTTTTAACAGGGATCTCTTAATATGGTATGATATGTATGATATGGTATATATATATGATCTCATAACTGGGAGTCTTATTTCTGTATCGCAAGTTTTTCGAAAAGCGCAAAATAGTATCCCTTCGAAGAACAGTAGCATCACACCTACATGCCTCGAACTATGTAATGTTTATCAAATAAACCAAACAGAAGTGCAAAAGGCAGATTTACGTCTTATCATAATACTTGCATAATATAAGTATAAATAATTGTATTAACTTGTTAATGTACAACCCATTCATTACTTTCCTAGAATAGATAGCATTACATAACATTCCAGAGAACCGGTAGCTAATAGAAACATATATTATGTTACAAGTTATAACATACAGTACATGTATAATGTACTTATACTTATATAAGTATTATTATTCACACAATTCCCTATCCTGTTGTTATCCACAAAAATTAAGATTCATTAAAGGTAAAGAGATTCCTGAAACATAACAAAAACCGTGAGTACATAGGTAAGTACTTAAGCAAAAAGAAACTATTTAAAGGTATAGATACAAATTATTACAAATAGATACTCAAATAAAATTGAAGTGTTCGTTTAAAATGTCAAAATACACCTTTTACTAAAAACATTATCTTTCTGTTTGTTCTGGCTAATCTCCGAAAAGGGTGAACCGATTTTGATGGGACTTTACTGGCAGACAGCTTATGTCATAAGGAATAAGGTAGGCTCTTTAACATAACGTTATGACCCTTAGGATCATGAAATGTGCTTAAATAAAAAAAAAATTGGGGGCACATTTACAGCAGATCACTCACTAATTATACGTACCACTCATATCACTCTAGGAGCTACTTTCCTGCTGGAGTAACGTACACACAGAAACAGCATTTGAAACCGCCGGGCACAGTTACGTTATAGGTACCTTATATATTTTATTTCAAGCAGAGAATGCCATGTAGTAAGTCCACCTTGTACACACGGCTACACATCAAGCTACACAAAACCAGTTTATACTGACCTCCTATGTTAAAGGTTTTGTGTATAATTCAAGGCCATCCTATACTGATTTTGTATAGCTTGATGTGTAGCCGTGCGTACATCATATTTTCGTAGGTAGGTATATAAAATATTAAATTAACAATTGAAAATGGAATTTTAGCCTCTACTTACATGATTATATTGGCACAAATGCCAAAACCTGCTGTGATGTAGAAAACATCATATAACTCTAAAATATTAAATTATCCTTTGAATCCTTTCGGGATGCGAGTGACACCGCGGGCAACGGCTAGCCATGAATAAAACCGTTATCATGTCAACTCACACTAAAAAAAGTTAATGATTATCGAATACTAAGAATATTTACCGATTTGGTGATTCAACATTTTTGACTACAAATCTTTACCTGAACCTTCCAGGTAGTTAAACGAAATACTCCTAAAACCTTAACTAAGACAAAAAGGTTTATAAAGAATATAAAAGGGCCACATTCACAGCGTGCGTCATTTCATGAGGTTGTAACAATTTATTTGACCGGCAATGTCTTATTAAGCTCTTTAACGCGCCATTATTTAAGTGTAATTAAATAGCTACTTAGCTGTGAATTTACTTGTGGTGTATTGTCAGACCCGATGGACTGACTAAAATTAATGTAAGGTAAGGAACAGTTACGATAAAAATATGGTCAAAAGCGTTTCGATGGTTAAGCCGATGTACCGGTAGACAAATAAAATAACAAAAACGTAATTACCTACCTATATCGGAATTAAAATTCCTACATTTTTTAAAGTAGGTTTAAAAACATTTGAGCGAATCTTAAAAAAAATCCTTTACAGAAATCTTTTACAGAAATAAATTCATTTCAATATTGTTTATGGAGAAAATATAGATTAGGTACTTGCAATAAGTTATAAAGCTAATAAGTTATAAAGCTATCTACATACTTACCCTTAGTTATTCTGAACTTATAGCAACAATATGCGCATAGTTAGGTATATATTTATAGGTTGTTTGTTCGTGTTAAGTACAATAATACATAACATAACAGGATAATATTATTTTTATTGGTACTTTTACTAACTAAATTAACCCTAAAACATCGAATGAGAACTAACTGACTGAATGTGTACGGAAGGATGTAACTTACTCTTGCTCTGAAAGGTCATGATGAGGTCGCTCTCATCGATAGCATGTTGTTCATCACCACTGAGTGCCATCTCGGAGCTGCGCGTCGGGCGAGCCTGCTCATGTTCTTCAGCCAGTTGCTTGTATACATCCAACAAGAAGCTAGGCGCCGAGCGGTCCAGCGGAGGCGCACGAGCTCTTCGAGGCCTCTCTCCGAGACCCAAAAGTTCAAGGATCTCATGTTCTACGACCATACGTTCATGCCGAGTCATTGAATGATGTATTATAGTCTGATCAACTCCATTGTCGATGTATAATCCAGAAAGTGTGGCTTCAATCGCTACAGTAAACAAAATTAAACACGCGCACGGGCACGCCGTCTTCTGACCAGCCATGTTCGCTGTCGGAGCGCTCACTCGACTGGCGAGAACTAAGCGCCGAGGCGCGCGGCGGGATCACCCAGTGAACCTGCCCACTCAAGGTGGGCCGCCGCCGCCGGCGCCGCACTTGCCACATTCCTCCCCTCCTTCGCCTTACACACATCGTCCGTTGTAATAACGTAAACACTAAACATCTCAAGCTCGGTGAGCCGGACACGTCCAGCCAGCCTGACTGCATTTATACGTTCCCCAACTGCGTCAAAATAAATGCGCGTAAGTAGAGACCCGACACAAAGAAATAAGAACTGTAATGTTACTTCATATCATTAGGCCCACATTCCTGGAAGGGTTAACAGAGGTACACTAATGTACACCCACAATTCACCGGTATGTTTAGGTCCCATGTAATAGAAGACCAGCCTATTGCCATTAACCAGCCACAAATCCAAACTCTGAGCTGCTACTGAGAGTTTCATTGAGAACCCCAATAAAAAACTTTGCTCGTCCTGGGAATTAAACCCCGGGCCCCTAGCATAGCCTTAGTCATAATGACGCAGTAAGAGGTTACCGTAATGTTGTATTTATAAAGTTTATATTATTATAAAGTTATTATACTTTAGATAAAGTCAAGCCCAGCAATTGCTACAAAACCACTTTAAATGAAAGAAAAATACGATCTCGGGCAAGATTCGAACTTGCGTCCCTCCGGTTAACTATAACGGACGCTTTAGTCACCAATCGACCGAGAACGCTGCCTGCCTTGTGATATCGGTGTGTCGATATGTACCGGTAGTATAGCAGCTTGACGTGGTTTTTTACAAAAAAAAATATATTTATGCAAATATTTAGCATTCGTTAGGTATGTATTGTTTAATTAAAAATAAGCAGTAACAAACTAAAACCCGATTACGAAAAAATCTGCCGAAATATTGGTACTTTCGTAGCTCAGTTTTAATTTTCGTTATCGTTTTACTTTGGTTTTTATTTGATATTTTCTGGTGACTTGTGAGTATTTACAAGTTTTATTACAAAATATACAAAGTTTTTGTATTTGACAATATACAATGGGCGGCCTTATCGCGATCTGCGATTTCTTCCAGGCAACCTTTGGATGGACACAACTGCACTGAACTGAAAATAAGGTTGCTTACGGTGCAAAAATATTTATTCTTCTTCTTCGTGTCGAAGGTACGTATTTTTTTTTTTTATTTTTTTTTTATTTTAGTTTGGTTATATGTTCTTTGCCCAAAACTTAGCCACCTCTAAAGCATTGTCAGTGGCAGCGCAGAGGTCATCTATACTACAGGTTTCAGGGCATAGAAGACAGGATAGGAGGTGGGCCATAGTTTGCGACACAGCTCCACATCCGCACCCTGAAGCCGTTTGTCGAGATAACCCCACTTCACTAAATTGGAGTTACACCTCCCCACTTGGGTTCGGAGTCGGTTCAGTGACTTCCAGGTGGGCCAAGGAAGGTTAGACCCTGCGGGGAGATGCTCACGTGGTGGTAGGTAGTGAGTAGGTGGAGGGAGTTTCTCTAGCCACAGTTTACGGCGGGCCTCGGCCGGGTATCCTAATAGGGCCTCTGCGGATTTTAGGAAGCTGTGCCGACTTTTAAGTCGTTGTGTGGGGAGTTGAGCGCCAAAGAGAGGGTTTCTGCTGTCAAATTCTTGTTTAAATTTGGGGCGCATGAAAGGAGCCTCCCCGAGCGACGTTATAAAGCGGTACCCATTCCCCCAAACGTCCGGCGCGCCCTGGACACCTAGCACTCGGTAACGCAGAGTCTGGGTGACTAATCCTTTCAACACGATGGTACGTACCGATCTTTCTCAAGATCTACCCCAAACGGCTCTTTTGAGAGCCAACTCACGGAACCTAACTTCACCAAAATATTTATTAAAATGAATATACATATATACTAATCATATATATATATATATATATATATATATATATATGTATGTATGTATATATATGTATGTATATACTTACTTCGTGAAATAAAGAGAGGGCGCTTCTATTAATTAAGAAAGTTGCAGACAACTGTGAGCTTTCTTTTCGTCCAGTATTTACTACCTAGGTATATTCGATAATTTCTGTTACACCATATACCGTCTGATACTCTTAGATAAAGACTCATTTTTTAAAGGTTATTTTTGGTACTCTTTCTGTTTTGTAGAACATATTGTTTTATTTATCAAAAATGCCTTGAATCATCTTACTATAAACACGAATCAATCCACACCTCATTTCTCAAAATCTGACCAGTACCTAGTCTCTGAGTATCAGTTGAAAATCCATACGTAGACTCTTAGACACACACAAAAACATACTAACATACATAATTATTTATCCAAAGACTCAATACCCTTCCTTTTTCGTAGTCGAGAAAAACATACGGAAACAATGTTCGGTACTGAAGTAAATCGTGCCGGTTGAGGGCCATCTTCGTCAACCTTAAGACGAAGGCAGAAGAGAAATTCAATATCACATGCGTCCGGTGTAGGTACTTAAGGTACACACAGACACGACTACAGGTCAAGCTAAACACTTCCAGTTTAATCTGATCTCGCATTGATAGGCTTTCCGTACAATAAGTGGCCAGCGTGAACTGGATTTGTATAGCTCAACGTGTAGCCGTGCGTACGCAGGTTCGAATCCTGCCCGAGATCGTATATTCCTTTACCGAAAATGCATCTTTAAGGATTGTAGGTCTTTTTCTCAATAAAAATACAATAAACATTCATGACAGTTTATGTAGGACACCAGATTTTTTTACTTATAAAGGGGAAAGGGATTGCGTGTTCAAGAACGTTGAAAAACACGACCACACATACATTCAAGTCGAAGGAACAACGAATACCGATACAGGACGTATCAATTAAACGTATAAGATATTCAGGCCAAAATGAGTGATTAATCAATAGCTTCCATATTTATTTACCTATTTATTTCAAGGAAGATTTACAGACAGAAATTGTAATAATCCAGTGCCAATTACAAATCTTCACAAATAAATTAGACGTGCAGACGTCATTTATATCTCTCCGGGCTTCGAGGTGTAGATAATTAGGATAATATTGGGATGCGTATAATATTCAAGATGACTTCTGATATACGTACAGTAGGCACAGTATTTAAGAATTTTTAGTGTTTTCATTATGAAAGCATGATGACATGCGCAAAATAAAACCTAGTGACTTCGATACTTTCTTAACGATTAACCATTAGTGTGTTTGTCAACTAAGAGTTTAGCATCATGTATCACGCCAAGATCTTTGATCTTCTGGACTTTCGATACTTTTACATTTCTCGGAGTGTAACTGCGACTCAATAACTTGGTCGGTTGTGTGAATGAAATACAAAGACATTTGGATACATTGAGCTCAAGTTTATTACCTGTGCAATAGGCTTCAAATCTGCCTGAAGGTCCTCACCGTCAGCAGAATTACGAATCATCATCTAGTACCTTCATATCGACAGCCAATATAAAGATTTTGGAATTAAAGAAACAGTGCCTAATCTTAATTTTTGCAACAATCGCCCATTGCCATTTCACATGCCAAACCAAAGGAGTTGAAGATGCGTTGCCGAGCCTATGTACGAAACTCAACAGTATGCATACTGCTACTTGACGTCGATATTCTATGGGAGGGTAGTATTTCCCCGGTCGTGCTGACCCATTCATGCATGTAGACATGCCAGGGAGGCACTACTACTAAAAAAATATGTATGCTAATTTATGTTTTGCCGACGCTTTTGGACATTGCTTTAGTCTAGCTTTACTGATATTAATAAAGTGTACCCTAAAGTTAGTCTAGGAATCTAACATAATTCCCGTACTCCTGAAACTTTCAGATCCCACACCTACAGCATTTAATTCTCTAACGTAATTATATCATAGTGTTAGGTACACGTTCCAAAGGATTCCGCCATGAGTTACACAAGAGATTTGTCCTTATCAAAGTAAATTGGAGACAAATTTCTCGGTGAATTACGCCTGGCGCGAGTTATAAACGGAAGCGACTTTCGACCTAAGAAAAAAGTGACCATACTAAGATATACCCACTAAGCACCACAGCCTGGCTACAATTTTCAATATATGACGTTGGCCGTGAATTCCAGCGCAAGCCAGCTTGTTGAGGAGAACATTTCATTCCATACTCAGTAAGTCTAGGTATACTTGTAATTTATCTATCGTAATGAGGATGTCCCTAACGCTACACATTTTCGCTGCTTACTGCAGACGGCTTAGAATGATTTCTGTCAAAAAATGATTTAACATAACACATCGTCACGCTTGTATTCCTCGAAGGGATAAGCAGAGGTGTACTAAGGTACACTCACGGTTCGCCGTTATTTAGGTCTCATGTCATAGGGAGCGAGCCTAATGCCACTTATTGGGCGCATATCCAAACTCCGAGCTGCTACTAAGAAATACTCTGTTAAAATGAATTGAATTGAACCCAAAAAAAACACTCACTAAATTGTTATTATTTAATAAAGATACAATAATTATAAAACTACATCCTTATCTACTAACACATTCATCATTATATCCTAAGGAGGTACTTAGGTAGGTATCAAGACCCATTTAAATGATAACCAAATTCTTGGGGTACTGCTTTATATAAAAACTTTTTTACTTAATCATTTAGCCACATTTTACCATATCAAAATAGCCGCACTCTCAGAATACATATAAAATTTAACAGAAATTGTATTAAACTGCCTAGTAATTTCTTTTTTAGAAAAGATTACTAGCCATGTGGATAGCACATTACTAGTATTCTTGTTAACCCCGCATACGAAGCTAAATACTTGTATTACGAGTGGGTCCACGTCGGTAGTGCAATGGGTGGGTTTCGAACCGACAGCCACATGATTGCAAGTCCGAAGCCCTAACCATTACGCTACCGCCGCTTATTAATTAATTTTTACGGGAACTTATCGGAGTTGGTGAAATTGCGGCCTTAATTGTAAGTAGGTATATAAGTTTTGTTACAGTAGAACCATAAAAGATAAGGTATGTGAATAATGAAACTTTCGTTTTTAAACATTTGGTACAGATATTACCAATGACATTATAATTATAATGTTAAAAGAGGGTAGACTCGGAGTCGGTACTCGGAGGCTAACACTGTAGCAACTGTGTGATTAGGCGATTCGCACACTGCACCGCATCACACAGCGTAGCGGGAAGTGCGTATTCTTACGTTATTTGCAAGTATGTGTTTGTATAGAAAACACGCGTTCTCTGCGTTTTCTGTGTGTTGCACTAGAAAACGCATTCACCGCCACATACCCCCCAAGCAGAGCGATGGGCCAGTGTGTTTCGCCTTAAGGCTAAAGACTGACCGTCTTGGGCGCGAAATATATCCTTCTTTGTATTTTGCAAATTATTCGGCTATAACACATTCTAGGTACATAGCAGTACAAATTGCGACATCAACAATAACTTATTCACGATTGAGTATTGGTGTAAAATAGTGGAAACAAAAAACCAAAACAAAAAATATAATTTCGCTCCCATGGCTGACGCTTTAGCCTTAATGTACAGTCGCCAGCAGGTCAAGGTATACAAAACTGTCAAATTTCTCCAAATGATTTTAAACCTTAAATCATTAAAAATTAAGTTCAAAATCAAAATTTGTCATTTTATGGTAACTTGATGTGCTGGCCACCGTACATTGATAGCTACAACGCGACTCAATTTTTAAATGGCACTAGCTTTTGCCTGCAGGTGCGGTGGATGAATAGTATTTGTTTAGAAGAGAAAAACAAAGTTATCAGTTCGTCATATCAGATTAACTTTCATTTACTTTTAAATTTAAAAAATATCTGTAACCAACAGGGATGGTGTCTTATGGGTCTATCAAATTATTGATATAACATATACCGCAGTGTTTAAGTTGGAGCACATACTTTCAAACAGTGCAAAATTAAAAACTGTACAGAAGTTTCCGTGCCAACCTCTAACAAACTGACAAATAGACATGGAGTTCAAAACATCACTTTTTCGGGCTTTACGTCGTTTATATTCTCTAACACACATTCCCTTTTAATATCTTTAATGTACAAACACAGGTCCGTTACGATTTTGATAATAGTATCGATTTTCTATGAACATAAATACCATTTTCAGCATTAAAAATCATGGAATCATTAAATTATAAAAAAAAAACTATAATCTTTATTACTACCAGTACTTAACAGTATTTCACAAAAAAGTAAGATTTCAGTTTACTTTACATACTTCTCCATAAATTTCTTATGGAATTCTGACCTTAATGAGTCATTTATAAATGAGTTACCTTTCTTATCTGGCTCTGAACGAGCACAGTTTTTGAAAACAACATCATCATCCCATCGTCTTTTTACCTGCAAGAAATTGATAAATAATTATAAAATGTTATTCTTAGAAGTAATTGCAATATGATGGTAGGTAAGTAAGTGGTTAAGTCTCTAGCATTTTATAGTAAAATTCCAATGCCACTTTAATAAAATTGATTTTATATTAGTATTGTTCACCACATCTAATAAATACAACAGTATCATAAGACTCACAAGGAAACTTACCTTTAAATCATTTTTTTGTCCAGCTGAAGAATAATTGAGCAGTGGATTCCCAGATAGTATATTCTCCATACGGATTCTTTCCTCTTCTTGCTTTCTATCAGCTTCCTGAAACCAAGGAACATAAAGAAGAAATTCACAGAACCTATGTACTTTGAGTAAAGATGATTGTTGTTGTCAAGGATAAATAATGCAAAGAAAAAGACAAAGGAGTCCTTAGTACCTTTTTAGCTTGCTCTATTGCTCTTTCTTTTTTAATTTTGTTCAACTCTGCTAATAATGCTGCAGTGTCATCATCTGAATCATCAGAGTCAGAAGAGTCACCCTCAAGTGGATCATCAGCATCCAAGCTAGCTGCAGGCACTTGGTCTATCTTTGGCCTCTTGGTTACAGGCTCTGTCAGCCTCCTTGTGCTTGAACTTTTGCCTTCCTTCTCCCTGTCATCTAACTCCTTACGGAAATCCCGAGTGCGTAATTCATCTGTAGTACCTTGACCTTGTTCTCTGAAATAACAAAGGAATTACATATATAAATAATAATGACTTCATTCGTAGCACATATTAACCTACATTAATGTTAACATTACACTAAGTTAATATTGTAACTGGGTGGCTTATAAACTCTTAAAAGTTGACGAGTTGAATCACAGGTCATTATAATTTTATTGCAACTATGTTAACTACTGCTAAAGATCTCTTAAACAAAACGAATAAAGAGTAAGTTTATTTAAAAGTACTCATAACAATACAGACAGATGTCCTCAAAAATCGGTGTTATTTTTCAAGCATTCAAACTTCATTACTTATCATTATGTTATATATGTTATGTTAGTTTCAGTATAAATGGGATTGGAACTATATATTGAAGTTTCCCAATATCAGAAGCGTGGTGGTCAATAGCCTAACCCCTCTCTCTTTTAGAGTAGATCCATGCCCATTAATGATGATTATTGACATTGACATGATTACCTGTATTTTAACTTAGTGTGTCCAGGGAGATCTCGACTGGAATACTGACGAGATATTGCACTTAAATCCTTTTCACCACGTCCTGTACCACCTCTTGCTGGATCAAATGTAGGTCTTGCAGCCGTAGTCATCTTAATAAAACCTAAAACCTTTCGTTAAACGTGAACTTTTTCGCTAAATTGAGTATTTGTTTCGTTGTTAATTAAACGGATTCTTTATACTCTCCTATTGCGATTCAGTTGGATAGTCAGTTAGTTTATCTATTACCTATGAAATTCTTGAAGATACTTCTAACAAATACAAATTATAGAATTATTAATCAGAGAGCACAAAATTGACAGCGCATTCGATTGACAATTTGACAGTTAGATTGTTTTTTTTTTTTTTTGTTCCTTACGGAACAGGCTAAGGTCTGAGACCGTGCTGCCTAGTCATCAGTTTGCATTTTTCTTGAGTAGGGTGATTGACAATTTAACTTTGAATGAGCTAGGCACTAGCGATGGATCGGTATCTATTAAGCTGCAAACAAACTATCGGACGCTGCAGTAAGCCGCGACAGATAGTAATCTAGTAGATAATGAATGTACATACACTGGGGGTCTACTCTCAAAGTCGACAACGATATATTCGAATCGATACGATACTACTCCGAATGTATCGCATCCACGCTACTCTAACAAATGTTCGAATCCTTTATCGTTTATCGTATCCATAGACTAAATATTTTGATATTTTTTTTTACGATGTTCGGAGTGAATGATATGTGGCCTCATTGTCACAGTTTAAAATGTCAAAACTTGCAGACGCGCGAGATTTTGTTTTAAATAATCTAGAGTTCAAGTGGTTTTAAAATGTTTCATTATGAAACTTATAACAGTCGTGAGACTAGTGAAGTGTGCCTAAGGTGTGTGTGTGTGTGTGTGTGTACAACTGGGGCCGTATTACCACGTATTAATGCCATCATTGTTACGCTGTGAAAGAGAACGCCACTATTTAACCTGTAGAGCGGCATCCCTCTCTCACAACCTAAAAATGATGGCATTAATACGTGGTAATACGGCCCCTGATTTTATTATTTCAATAATAAAGTTTGAAGAAAGTTATGGAGTGTAGACAGAAAGGAGGACCGTCTTTTATGGGGGATTAGTCGAAAAAGTGTCCACTTGTATACAGCAAATTATGGTTCGACAACTCACCGAACTAGCGCTAGTGTAGCAAGTGGAAATGATATGAATGTAGCAGCAGAGTGAAGTGTGCTGAGTTGAAAAATTAACATTTCTCTTGACTTCTGTAGTTAAGAAATATGCAGTATTTAAAATCTCAACTATTTACGTAGTCAAATGTAATTTAGTAAATAATAACATATGAAACTCCTGAAATAACGTGCATAGTGATTTGTTTTTTATGCAATTTCGTTGATACATTTTTGTTATTTTAATGATTTTATTGTTGTTAATACAAAAAGAACAAATATAGACGCAATGGGAAAACTTTGTTCAGTGAAAATTTGTCCAAGTGGACGAAAATTGAAAAGTAAAGGAATTGATACGTCTCAACCTAGATCTTTTTTTTCGACCAACAGTATGTATAATCAATTTTTATTAACTATTTAAATTTTCTTTCCTTTTTTAATTTAGTAACCTACTCTAATAATTTGTGGCGCTCTTTTTAAAATTCTTCCACTTGCTACTACAGCGCCACCTTAATTTGTTCCCTTTCAATGGACACTTTTTAATACACTGAGATGGTCCTCCTTTCTTTCTACACTCCATAAAGAAAGTTTAAAGAAGAAGTAAGTATTAATGCAATTATTATTTCTGATGGAGCAGTGTGTTGGAAAAAAAATGTATTTGCGTTGTATTATTTTTAGGTCATGCAGCATCGAACAATTAAACGCCTTCGCGTCAGAGAGTAGCCTTAGAATAGTTAGCACAGGAGCTCTTTGGTACACTTGATATATTAAAATATTATAGTGTACACACGGCTACTGGTCAACTTATACAAAACCAGTTTAAGCGGATCTCGCATTGTATAGTCTTCCCATACAATAAGAGGCCAGCGTGAAATGGTTTAGTGTAGCTTGATGTGTAGCCGTGCGTACCATATCCAAATAAATGTATCTCATCATGAAACTTTTTCGTTTAATTTTAATACTAACTTTTATTTTAATTTTAGGTCTTAAATGAATGTCTACTACGTGTTGAGGGAGCAGTCGATGTCAAAAGATGAATTAATACAAGAAAATTAACTGCACAGTCACCAAAAATCACAAGCGAAAATCAAAAAACGATAATGCCGACGACGTCCTAGGAGGTATCGTTGAGATTATCGTAAAGTGTACGTTTTGGTCGTTGTCAAATTCGAATGTTCGTTACTGACATCTACACCTTAGAGTAGGGTTAGGATCGATATTGTCGAATTTTGTATCGTTCGTTCTCTCATCGTTACGACAATCGAAACGATGTAACTAAGAGTAGGATTCGACGCGACAAATATCACGACATATCGATTATCGATTTTACGAGTAGACCCCCTGAGCTGTGCAAACTATCGGACGTAAGTCGCGGGCGTAACCTTGGGATGACCTTGAGCGTTTTGACGTCCGATAGCAATCTGGCGCGCAGGGGGCCTACTCTCAAAATCGACAACGATATATTCGAATCGATACGATACTACTCCGAACGTATCGCATCCACCCTACTCTAACAAATGTTCGAATCCTTGATCGTTTATCGTATCCATAGACTAAATATTTTGATTTTTTTACGATGTTCGGAGTGAATGATATGTGTTAACCTTGATAAAACAACTAAATATTCTCTATGGCCTCATTGTCACAGTTTAAAATGTCAAAATTTGCAGACGCGCGAGATCTTGTTTTAAATAATTTAGAGTTCAAGTGGTTTTAAAATGTTTCAATAAGAAAGGTAAGAAATTCGTGTTCTGTGGTCGTGAGACTAGTAAAGTGTGCCTATGTAAGGTGTGTTTGCGTACAACTGATTTTATTATTTCAATAATAAAGTTTGAAGAAAGTTTAAAGAAGATGTAAGTATTAATGCAATTATTTGTTGTGATGGAGCAGTGTGTAGGGAAAAAATGCGTTGTATTACTTTTAGGTCATGCAGCATCGAACAATTAAATACCTTGGTCAGAGAGTAGCCTTAGAATAGTTAGCACAGGAGCTCTTTGGTACACTTGATTTATTAAAATATTATAGTGTACACACGGCTACTGGTCAACCTATACAAAACCAGTTTAAGCGGATCTCGCATTGTATAGAATTCCCATACAATAAGAGGTGAAATGATTTTGTATAGCTTGATGTGTAGCCGTGCGTACCATATCCAAATAAATGTATCTCATCATGAAACTTTTTCGTTCTAATTTTAATACTTACTTTTATTTTGATTACAATCACTGTGCAAATTAGCAAAATCCGTTAATTTTAGGTCTTCTCTTAAATGAATGTCTACTACGTGTTGAGGGAGCAGTCGATGTCAAAAGATGAATTAATACAAGAAAATTACCTGCACAGTCACCAAAAATCACAAGCGAAACTCAAAACGATAATGCCGACGTCGTCCTAAGAGGTATCGTTGAGATCATCGTAAAGTGTACGTTTTGGTCGTTGTCTAATTCGAATGTTCGTTACTGACATCTACACCTTAGAGTAGGGTTACGATCGATATTGTCGAATTTTGTATTGTTCGTTCTCTCATCGTTACGACAATCGCAACGATGTAACTAAGAGTAGGATTCGACGCGACAAATGTCACGACATATCGATTATCGATTTTACGAGTAGACCCCCTGGATATCCAAAGACAGTGCACACTTATCAGTCGTGGCTTACTGCCGCGTACGTAAGCCGCGTCCGATAGTTTGTTTGCAGCTTTAGTCTAGCAGCTTTAGTCTAGCAGTTTATGATCGTCTATAGTCTGTGCTATGGTCTCACAGCACACCCCACGACTCTCTCCTTTCTGTAATCTGTTACTATCACAAGTGTCACAAGTCACTGTCACTGTGACAGACCTCACTCACTGAAATGAAAAATTATTTCAAATTTCCTTCCAAGTTCCAATGCGAATCGTCTTGTCACTATTGTTTTACACAAATCTGCGTTATTTGTGGACTTTTTAGTCACCTAAAAAACCTTTTCATACCATAACAAACGTGAGGTATGTACGTTATTTATTTTACTCTTTAAATTTTTGATGATAACAAATTAAATCATTTTATGAGAGGTGCGTTCTGACATGCATGAAGTAGGCATCTGAACGCCGCCATTTTGTGCTCATGTCTAATTTATTCGTTTCATCACATTGTTGCAATTACTTAAGTGCATATTTTGGAACATCATATTATGTGTTTATGTACTATATGCTTCCTACAAAACTAACTCGTTAGGTGCGTAACTAAAAATAATTATGATACCTAATAAAAACACTGGAAAATGTGTTCCAACTAGTGCTTGCATGTTATTTTGTTTGAATCTAAGGCTATGTCTACATTTTTTGGTCCATTCACCTGATTTTATCAAATTGAATACAATATATATAGATAATTGTCTAATCTAGTCTTTTGTTTTAGTATGGCGGAGGATTTAGATGTTGAAGCTATGTTGGAAGCACCATATAATAAATCTGTGAGTATCAAATGGCATTTTTTTAAACTACTTGAATTTATGTCAGTTTCTATTTTCTGTGTTCCTGTACTTGTTTTATTGGTATGAAAAAACATCATTCTTTTGGTATCAGGTTCAAAGTAGGTCAGTCAATTTATGTAATGTCAAATGGTTGTATGTTGTTACAAATATCAAGAAAAAAATTACACTTACTGTGTCCCTGTAATTATTTAAATTTTGTAACACATAATTATATACATAGGTACTTGCATACTATTATTTGTTTACCATATTCACTAGGTACCTACTTTATACAGTGTTTGCTTAACTGGGACAGTTTGGGAAATCCTAGCAAGGTTGCTCCAAAAAAAAAATTATTTCTGCATTAATGTAATAAATTTTTTGGTTTCTATGATAAAATCAACAGAGTTTTCATAATAGCAATCATGGTCAATCTTTTATACCATAACTTGTTTATTTGACTTTTATTATTAATCATAATGTAAATTTAAGTATGTACAGTATACAGGTCAGTGATCACAAAAGGGTAATTTTACAAATGTTTTCCCAAGGTGTGGGCTAAGGTGAATCTTACACTGCAGAGTTTTTTGACCATTTTATCTCAATTTATATACATATGTAAATATTTCACAAAAATATGTAATATTTCTGAAGCTTCCTCTGATCTAGGATTTCTCTCTAGCAGCCTAGCAATACAAATCACTGTCTCAAGTATTCAGATTGCTTTGATAAATAAATTATCCAATAATTTTCCTACCCAGCCAAGAATGTAAATAAATCTACCGATACTCACTATGTACCTTCCATTATAGTATTTATAATTTAAAATTAACAGGCAGGCACTGTTTATTATTATGAGGCCTTACCTGTTTAAAGATGTTGTAAACTATTTTTGTATACTTACTCAAATTTTAAAATATTGTCAGTGTTGTATTTAGTTAATTACATCTTTGAACAGCAACCCAGAAATATGAAACAAAATTACATTTGAGAATCATTTCTTGTATTTATAGAACTTTGTGGTAATAGTCGAGCATACTTCACCGACCTGAACAGACAGAGAGGTATCCACTACTATACTTACCTATTTTTTATTTATTTGCAAATTTAAACTCATTAATGTAATTTTAATAACTTACAAGTTACAAAGTCAAAATTAAAATGTTCATAGAGCGTAATTTTGAAAAGAGACCATGAGCTGATGGGTCATAAATCTTTTGCAGAAGTATCCCTGTGTGATGTTAGCGCTGTGTGCATCCTTTGTCAGTGGTTTTAACAACGGTAAGTGTAGACCAGGGCAACAGGACTACCATGACATGGATGAACATTGGTTGGTTGTCAAACCAGCTGTCAACAGTAGCCTAGGCAAAGTAAAAACCATCGGCATTTGTGTTGTTTCATCAGGGTCATTTAAACCAAAATGACATTGTTGAAATACTACAAATGTTCTCCCATGTTGTTGTTATGAAATAACTAATGCAATTTTTATTTATTCACTCGGCGTGTGTTGCTGTGGCGCTGCTTCTACCTTGTGCTTTGTGTGACAGGATAACACTTCCTCTTCAAAGCATCGATCGGACAAGTATTCTGATAAGCACAAAGACAAAGACAGAGATGGGAGTCGAAGGTATGATTTTACAGTAATCTTTAAATAATGTTGTAGTGCAACAGGCTGTAGATCTGACTGAAATAACAAAATATTGAAAAAAAACTTATATCTTTTCTGATAATTGCCTACTTACATTAAATTAATTGTCATTTACTGATTCTTCCAAATTTTAAAGAAAATTTGAATAAAAAATTAATTTCAATGAGGTCTATAATCGTATTTTTCTTTCACTGAAATTTATAATTTTGTGATAAATTATTAATAATTCTAGATATAACCTAAATTGAAAAACTTCCTTTAAAGTTAATTGTTGAAAAAACATTACAGCTCAAATATTTGTCTCTATTCTTTTTTAGACGTAGCCGGTCAAGAGACAGAAGACGGTCAAAAGAGAGAGAAGCCCGCCGGTCAAAAGACAGAGATGACAGAAAAGATAAGGATCGTGAAAGGGACAAGGACCGCAAAGATCGAGATCGCGACCGCGATCGCGACCGAGGGGATCGCGATAAAGAACGCGACCGAGGGGATCGCGATAAAGAACGCGACCGTGGTGAGCGCGAGCGTGACCGTGACAAGGATAATAACAGAGATAAGGATAGGGACCGGACGCATAATAGGGACAAGGACCGAGAAAAGGAAAAAGAACGAGAACGCGACAAAGAAAAAAGACGCAGTAGGGATAAAGAACGTAGTCGGGAGCGTGACCGTAGCAGTCGTGACCATTCCTCTAATAGCAAAAAGGAAAAAAGTATTGAAAGAGATCCTGCCAAAGAGTATCGCTCGAAGTCTAGAGGTCTTGAGCCCAAATTAGATGATTTACCTCCAGAAGAAAGGGATCTTCGCACTGTATTTTGTATGCAATTATCACAACGTATTCGGGCAAAAGACCTTGAAGAATTTTTCTCATCAGTTGGCAAAGTTAGGGATGTAAGACTTATCACTTGCAATAAAACTAGAAGATTTAAAGGCATAGCTTATATTGAATTTAAAGATGCTGAATCTGTGCCTTTGGTAAGTAATCCATGCACTATAATATTAATCATAATACCAGAACATTGTTATTGGCGCCAACGGTAATGCTATATTTACGTTATACTTTACTGATCCCACACATAGGCCTAATATCATGAGGTTCTGACTTTGGGGCTAATGCGTGAAGCCGGTGTTACAATGTGATTTTACCAGTGCACACAATACAAATAATATACTTTTCTTTGGGAAGTACATGATAGTTATGAATCCCTCTTTTGCTTTCCTTTACAGGCTCTAGGTTTAACAGGACAAAAATTACTTGGAGTTCCCATTATAGTACAACATACACAAGCTGAAAAGAACAGGGTAGGCAATACATTGCCTAACTTAGCTCCAAAAACCAGTAACGGACCGACGAGGCTATATGTTGGTTCATTGCATTTTAATATTACAGAAGACATGCTACGCGGCATATTTGAACCTTTTGGGAAAATTGATCATATACAGCTTATGACTGACCCTGAAACAGGGAAAAGTAAAGGCTATGGATTTCTAACGGTAAGATTTAGTACTCATCATAAATTATTGCCAATCTTTCCTAGGCTCCTACTTACGAACATATAGTGGTGATTTACTGTCCTTCTCTCACAATTCAAATCTTATTGTTTTGGTGAGGGCGTCAGTGAATAAATACCAAAGAAATAGTTTCTTATAGTTGATTTCATCATTATTTCAGTTCCATCATGCTGCAGATGCTAAGAAAGCTATGGAACAATTGAATGGATTTGAATTAGCTGGACGACCAATGAAAGTTGGTAATGTAACAGAGCGAACTGACGGTGGTTCTAGCACCCGATTTGATGCAGATGAACTGGATCGTGCTGGTATTGATTTAGGGGCAACAGGGCGCTTGCAATTAATGTTTAAACTTGCAGAAGGCACAGGTTTACAGGTATATTTTTGGTTACTAATTATATTATATATAGCTTTCCGCCCACGGCTTCGCCGGCGTGGTTTCTCGGCTTTCCTGCATTTAAAATTTTCCCGTTTTTGCAACATTTTTCATCTTTCGTCTTAGCGGGATGGTATGTAGCCTAAAGCCTTCCTCGATAAATGGGCTATCTAACACTGAAAGAATTTTTCAAATAGGACCAGTAGTTCCTGAGATTAGCGCGTTCAAGCAAACAAACAAATAAACAAACTTTTCAGCTTTATAATATAAAGTATAGATATCTATCGGATGCTATTCTAAGATAGGTCTTTATGAAATTTTCCAAAATAAGTTAATAAATTTTAGAACTCCAGAAATAATAGATTTTAAATCCATTAGAGCTGTGTTGAATTCAGTGGGTTCTGGTTGACAATAACCAATTAACCATCTTATACATTATAGCACAAAAAATGTTTGACCAGCTTTTTTAACACATAAATGCTTATTTATTTACTAACATTCTTGTGATGATGTGGCCAGTAACCCTATGCCTTAATCACAGAGCGTTATGTATATGTCGCAGCCGGATTGTTTAAGCCGCCGTATTACATTACTGGTAGCTGTTTTCAAAATCAGGGCCGTTTTGAAATGCGGCGGTTCAACGATTAGCCGGATTGAATTCGGCTGAATGAAAATCCGCCGGAATGTATTCGGCGCCATACGTTCTTCAACACGGCTTGCCGTAATGTAATACAGCGAGTCATTAGCCGCCGCTTTAACAGTTTTTAGTTCCCACTTCTAACACTCGTAGCGGATACTAAAGTGGCCATGGATTCGGTCAGTGTATTATGTCTACGTTTTCTACTTGATTTTGTTAAATTCGATTTGGTTCTGGTCACAGTTCAAACCTAACCTTACCGATACCTGTATTCAGAATTCTGCAGCGAACTTGAAATTTCGAAATATGGCGGCTAATCGGCTCCAACTTCTGAGTACTTAAAAGAAGTTCGCTTCTTTGGAAATTGGCAAGGAAAGTGACCACGTTTTATTTTGTAAGTATGGTCACCCTACAATCTAAATAGTAGTACGATGCGGCTAAACGTGGGCCGCCTTATTGAAGAACGTATCGTAATGACAATCCGGCTAAGCGTTGAACCGCCGCATTTCAAAATGGCCCTGTTTTTGAAAACAGCTAGCCGTAATGATTATACGCTACGACTGCGACATATAGATTATGATGCTGTATTTACGTAATAAGAAGAATATCTGCTTGCTCCCATTAGCGGATTACGTTATAGATGCTGAGTAAAACACGTATTTTTATATATTGTGCTTAGAATCATCGATAATTCTGAGCCTAGGAATAGGTCTAAAAAAATAATAATTTTGGATTTCCTTTTAAAACTACCTTAAAAGAATGCGTAAAATATTTTTGCTTGAATCATTATTTTGAGCAGACAACTGAAAAAGTTTAAAAGTAGAGGTCTACTCTTTTAATTTAAACCACAAAATGACATTGGTTTTACTCATTGTTTTCTTTTTCCTCTCAAATCCAAACACATTATAGCTGTAGTAGGAGAAGAAGTTTTAATTAATAAAAATACAACCATTATTATTTTTAATCATTATGGTAAGTTTGGAAAGGCCCTGGTGTAATAAGCAAATTTTTACTTAAAGTAACCATTATGTTATTTTATATTCTTAGTAAAATGCATTTACCTTGTTTTTTATGTCACAGATGTCTAAAATAGATATACATTTTTTAGATTTTATATAAAACTTAAACGATTATTATTATTTTTAATCTTACTAAAAAGAAATCCTGTGTCAGCTTGATTATACAGTTGTCCCAGAACTCAACGTCAACTTGGTTGTGACAGTTAAAGAAAAGAAACTTGTCAGTCATTGAGTAATCCCTATCTTTCTGCTGGGCTGAAGTGAACTTTCTGATATCATAATATGTCCCTGCTGATCATAATAATTTTGCATTCTGCTCATACTTTCAACCCAGCCAAAAAGATTGCAGAGTATTGTATTTTTCCAATTATCATCAACCCATATATTGTCCCACTGCTGGGCACGGGTCTCCTCTCAGAATGAGAGGGATTAGGCTGTAGTCCGCCATGCTAGCCTACTGTGGGTCGGTAGACTTCCAAATTATAAGTATAGATAAATCAGAAGAACTGACATTCGATTTGTTTTCGATAATGTAACTACCATTTTGTAATTTTCAGTTTAAACCTAAAACATAACTACCTCAGTTTTGAATAAAATCAACATTGTAATCAAACTAGTACATAATACCCGCCCAACTTTAACCTGTAACCTTTTTAAATAAAATCAGCATTGTAATCAAACTAGTATATAATACCCGCCTAACTTTAACCTGTAACCTTGACCTGTAAAATTTTACTTTGTACTGTAGTAATAATTTATTTGACTTTTGACTTCATGTAATTCGCATTTTGACACGCCATCTTACAAAGTCTGTTTCCAAAATGTATTACACTTTTTTTAAGGCTCAAGCGTCAATGTTGGGTTGTTCGCGAAATTCAATATTTTCTTGTTTTTTCGCAAAATTTGCCAAAATCCAAGAAAAAAATTAATTTCGCGCCCAACCCTTCAACTTCTTAGACTGTACTTAACCCTTACGTAAAGCGTCAGACGCTTAACGTCAGGGTTAAGTACAGACAGTTAAAGTTGGGTGATGTTATTATTTTGAATTAATATTTGTAATCATCGGAGAAATCGTGGCATTTTATTTTAAACTGAAACAGTTATTAATTTTTATAGAAATAACAGATGGGTGGTTAATTACAGGAAACAAATAGAATGTTCATTTTCAGAAAGTGAAATTCAGGTTTTATTTTTTGATTGACTGACTGACTTACCGTTTAAAAAGTAACCACAGCTAAACATGTGCCTATACAAATCCGTACTCAGGTCACAGGCAGGCAGTCAGGTTACTTAATGCTGGAAATGTATCACTTGATGTGGCAGCCCTGTGTCAATAGCCCAATTTTTTAAAGTAAATTTATGATCATCGTCACGACTTGGCCTTTCAGCCGTTTCGAGTTTGACGTTGGTTTCTAGGACACCCCTGTATACCATGCAATAAAATCAAGATTAGTCAATTTACGTCATACTACCCCTGGCATATTAAAAATATTATATTTTACAGCAGCATGCAGATATCAGAAAATGGACAGATCAGTGTGAAGTTAAACACTATTCTCTGCACTGCTGAGTAATGTACACACTAACCTTGACCCGCACACTTTAAAATAATATCTAAGGCTATTCAAGCTGCATACAGTCAAGATCTCATAATTATCTCAATAAAATACTGAAAACTTCATATATGTAGAATTTTGAGATATTATTATGACTATGACATTGGAAGACTACAATAAAATTGCAGTAGCTGTGTTAATAAAAAGTTACCATACTAACGATTTTGTTACGTTTAGCTAGCTGCAAAGGAGTTAAAAAAATAATGTCATTGCTCTAGCATAAACCACCACAATTTCCATACGTACACGAGAATTCCCTCATGTCTTATGATATCTTCTATGTTTATTTTAGATTTCATTCAACTGTTTGTACATTCCTTGCATGTTTACAACTTTTTATGCATTACATACTGTATTAATGGTCAGGCTAGCAATCATAGTTGGACCTGGGCAAGATGTTGTATTAGTTGTTAATACTGCAATCATTCGTTTTTATCCTTCTTGCCGCTAATACAAGAAATCTTAAGATTGGTTCGATTTCAGATTCCTCCTGCTGCAGCATCAGTTTTAATGGGAGCTGGGTCAGCACTGGTGACACCACAACCACAAGTTGCACCACCTATCGCAACACAATGTTTTATGCTCAATAATATGTTTGATCCTTCCTCGTAAGTTTTGTTTGTATATTATTATAAAGTTATTTCTAAGGTTAGTTAGAATTACAGTAATTTAATTTAACGTTTATTTCAGGGAAACAAATCCTAGCTGGGACATTGAAATCAGGGACGATGTCATAAGTGAATGTAATAAACATGGTGGTGTATTACATGTGTACGTAGATAAAGCATCCCCACAAGGAAATGTTTACTGTAAATGCCCAACGATAGCGACAGCAGTCGCTTCAGTGAATACCTTGCACGGGCGATGGTTCGCCGGCCGCGTCATCACCGCGGCGTACGTTCCTCTTGTCAACTACCACTCTTTATTTCCTGATGCTATGACAGCACTCAGTCTATTGTTACCGTCCCGACAACGGTAAACTAAAGCAATAAGCATTTATTTTAATAGTTTTGGTCTTGAGTGTATACTGATTATATCTAATGATGACCTAATACTAGATAATAAACTTACTATGTAAACTATTACTGCGTATATTTGTTCCTTTTATGTAGTAGTAAGTTGACAATAATGAAATTGGTTTGCGTAATACAAAGATAAGAATAAAATAAAAAAGGTTCAGCACATCTAAATGTCGTAATGCACCGGAAAGCGCATTTGACTTCGTGAGGACGTCAAATTAAATTTATATTATTTGTTTTTTCGCCAGCAATATAATATCAAAAACGCATCTATGTACCTACGCTATTGAAACTTTTTATGGTTATTACTAGCTGTCCGCCCCCGGCTTCGCCCGCGTCGTTTCTCGGCTTTACTGCATTTAATTTTTTCCCGTTTTTGCAACATTTTTCATTTATGCTCTGGTCCTATTGGTCTTAGCGTGATGATATATAGCCTATAGCCTTCCTCGATAAATGGGCTATCTAACACTGAAAGAAGTTTTCAAATCGCACCGGTAGTTCCTAAGATTAGCGCGTTCAAGCAAACAAATAAACTCTTCAGCTTCACTACATAGTATAAAACAAAGTCGCTTTCTCTGTCCCTATGTCCCTTTGTATGCTTAAATCTTTGAAACGACGCAACGGATTTGGATGCGGTTTTTTTAATAGATAGAGTGATTCAAGAGGAAGGTTTATATGTATAATACATACATATTTTAGTATAGAAAAGCCGAGAAACTACGCGGGCGAAGCCGTGGGCGGGAAGCTAGTTATAATATAAAGCATAGATAAGCGTCAAGAAGGACCAAATACAGTTTTTAGCGAGCTTCTACGTTTTCTCATTTAGGAGCTACGAATTTTTTCGGGTTTTCGGAAAACGGCGATTACTTCAAAATTATAAATATTGTCTTAAATCGAATCTGTCACAAATTAAAGGCTACTCGTGTATGTTGATTCTACATCCGCACATTTAATGGTTTTCGAGATACACGATTCTGCAAAACTTTTGCTCTACCTGATGACGCACAAATTATATCTTCGGCACACATTTTTGCACAAATATAAGCTCTCTGTGCCCATACACAATACTTCTCTCTCTTAACATTCTTTTAGAATTTTCGTGTTGGAACAACGTTACTCCAGCAGGTTTAATTTTTTTTCAAAACGTCAAGACGCACATTTTTTTTATTTAGCGCACCTTTACACCAGGTCACGCACTAATTATACTTACCACTCATAACACTGTAGGAACTACTTTCCTTCTGGAGTAACGTCACCGCAAAGGAGATAAAAGGATCGTGGGGAGAAGTTAAAAAACCGAGATGTAAATAAAAACTTTATTCGTTATTATAGTTACTTCGAGCGGAGTAGATCTTTTATTCTAAAGTGCCTTTATCCAATCAATTTCCAATGTTGCTGGACCTTTCTGCTTTATCGGTTGATATACGCCACCGTACATTTGTATGCCAAGACTTGTAATTTGAGATAAATCTAATGTCTCATTGTTGTTTACCCTTTTGCCTCTGTAGTAAGCTTTAAACTCTGAGAATTTAAGATTACGAATAGCAAAATCGTCCTTTGGTGCCTGAAAATATTTTAACATATAAAAACCAGTTGCCTATATTTTTGGACAGTTGTAGGTAGTATGCCAAACCGAGACCAGCGTCATTCCGTCATATATTTTATCCTATTAAGGCTAAAAGTTCAGCTTGAGCGCCAAATTGATAGCTTAGCTTTAGGATAGTTTAATTATAATCATTTCGCTGAGTCGAACAGTCTTCGCTCTGACTATTCTAACAGTGATTGTGTCTGGTAACTATCTACAAAACTGTAGAAACCTGCTTTTAAACCGACTTCAAAAAGGAGGGGGTTTTCAATTCGGTATGTTTTTTTTGTATGAGGTTCAAAAGACATACGAGTTCAGTCACCCGTAGGTGACCATAGATAATGGAAAAACGAGATAAAAGGTATAATTAAGTAAGTACCTGGAAATATTGTTCGAATGAGTAATTAGGTTCCTCGTTTAAACCTTTGTGCCGCAATATTACTTTGAAACCGTTATACTGTCCTTGGCCTCTGCACTTGATTTGTAGTTTAGTGTGCCCTGTAAGATTGTACGTCCGAAGAGCTCGTATTCCAGCAAAGCCAGCACCGTTTAGTTGGGGATTCAAAAGAGCGAAAAATATTGCTCGTCTGAAATTAATATTTTTGTGAATAACAAATATAGCCTTGGACATGCCAACATCGCGTACGGTGTCTGATTGTTCTTGCCAAGCGTCTACGCCATCGTCCTTTGTGAAGTCAAACAAAGACTGCCCCTCATCAAGTTGTATATTGCTGTAAAATAAAGATAATATCAAATACCTACTTATTTATTACTAGCTTTCCGCCCGCAGCTTCGCCCGCGTGGACAACACGATTTTGATTGTTTAGTTTTTTGGTACTCAAAATCCAAACGGACTTTCATCCCCACACAGTTTGAAATTTCAAAAACTCTATATCAAATATTTATTTATTTATTCCTAATCAAGTGCCTAAACACATAAGTTCAGCGTTTATCTTCAACAATGACAAACTCCCATACAATTTTTCATCCCTTATTTCAACCCCTTTTTTACAACAAAACGTAGCTTATATCCTTTCCCAAATTCATCAATCCGGTCGAGGTTGGGCTTCAAAGCGTGACTTTGTTTGGACTTCAATATGAACTTTCATCCCCACACAGGTCGAAAATTCAAAGACGCTAGAACAAATATTTATTTATTTCTTATCAAGTGCCTAAATTCAAAGTTTCATCGTTTTATCTTCAACAATGACAAACTCCCATTAAAATTTTCATCCCTTATTTCAACCCCTTTTTTACAACAAAACGTAGCTTATATCCTTTCCCAAGGTCTAGTCTATTTTTGTTCCAAATTTCATCAAAATCTGTTCCGGGGTTAAACTTGAAAGCGTGACTTTGGACTTCTAAACGAACTTTCATCCCCACACAGGTCGAAATTTCAAAAACGCTAGAGCAAATATTTATTTATTTCTTATCAAGTTCCTTAATATAAAGTTTCATGGTTTTATCTTGAAAAATAACGAACTCCCATGCAAACCTTCACCCCCTATTTCAACCCCTTCGAAACTATTTTTTGCAATAAAAGGTAGCCTATGTCCTTTCTCAAGCTTTAGTCTATCCCAGTACCAAATTTCATCAAAATCGGTTGAGTGATTTAGGCGTGAAAGCGTAACAGACAGACAGAGTTACTTTCGCCTTTATAATATTAGTAGGGATGTAAGTTCCTGTAAAAAAAAAACAACATTCAACAGTTTTCTATTCTTAAAAAGTATGTGAAAACTACATTTTCAAGAACATTCCGGCATTATTTATTTAAGCTCAGTCTACTGCTCAGTAGAAGTATTTCAAATTTGAAGTATCTTTTTTCATAGCATAGCATTTGAGGGACCACCTTCTGCATGCTAGTAATTTTTACACAGTGAACGGAACGGGTTGATATTTGGTAAATTTGTTTTACAAATCTTTTACTAAGAGTAGACATTTACAGCAGTTGTAAATTTTCACTAGGTTACGAGATATGGATGCCTGTGGGTCACGACTGAGGGACCACCTTTGGCCTATTGTAACTTTTGAGTGGCTGCTTTTACAAATTATTGGCTGAATTTACAATTGTTTTGGGAACTTATACTAAAGGCTGATGCATTCAAAAGCTCAAAATTCAAATGTTGTCCCTCAATGGGAACGCAGGCACAGTAAGTTGGTAGTTTTTGTTGTTTTTCTATGCGTTTGCGTTGATAGATCAGTCATTCAAGTTAGATGAACATTAGTTATTTATTTAATGAGGTAGGTCTCTACAAGTAGGTACTTTTACTCAGTTACTACCAATATAATATAAGAACAATAATGATTAGCGACCTTCCTACTACGGTAAATTAACAAGCGAATGCTGTGCTAATGCTCATAATATTGTTTACTTAAAGAATATTTCTTATCTTGTGTTACTTAACTGTCATCTTCAGAGATATTGCTGGTTTCACCTAATCGGCACGTGTTACTTTCTATATCACCCATAATTACACAAGCAAAGGACACAACAGAACTACACTACATAAGTCAAGACTATCAAATTGTGAATAACGTGGTGAATAATAAATAAATATGACAAGAAATTAAATAATCAAAGATGGCAAGTAGGTACGGTGACCAGCACATCAAATTACCACAAACTGTCAAATTTTCTCAGTTGATTTTGAACTTAATAGTTAATTTGTTAAGGTTTAAAATCATTATTTTGTAGAAATTTGTCAGTTTTGTATAACCGCATGTGCTGGTGACTGTACCCTAGCTCAATACTAGAGCTGGAAACATACTACTACATACTTAACGGACGCGGCTGACAGCCGCGACTGATAAGTGTGCACACTTTTGGTACGTGGTAAATTTATATTTTTTTCCGAAAAGTATTCGTCTTTAACACATTCTAGGTACACACGACTACACATTAAGCTATATTAATCCAAAGGCTGACCTCGCATTGTGCGGAAAGCGTTTAACAATGCGAGGTGTCTATACTGGATTTGTATAGCTTGATGTGCGTGCCTTTATAGTTACGAATTTTACAGGGTTTCCGAATTATTTTCTAGGGCGGACCCCAAGCACAGGGGGTGTAAGGGAGCTACCGCCGAGCGATAGCAGCTGCAGCTGTAGTTTTACGGAGTAGGTATACTTTTTCACCCCTTTATGAGGCGAATTTCGAAAAATCCTCCCTTATCGGATGCCTACGTCATACAAAGAACACACCCTCCAAGGTTTAGGTCTCTACAATCAGCGGTTTAGGCTGTGCGATGATCCGTCAGTCAGTCAGTCATTCATAATCATCATCCACAGCCTGATTTTACCCACTGCTGGGTATAGGCCTCCCCAAGTTTGTGCCATCCACCACGGTCCCGTGCCACTCTCATCCAAGTACGCCAAACGACGTAAGTTATGTCGTCAACCCATCTTGCTGCTGGACGCCCGAAACTCCTACTGCCCTCCCTCAGCCACCATTCTGTCGTTGCCTTACTCCACCTGTCGTCACTCCGTCTCGCCAAGTGTCCTGCCCACCTTCTTAGTTCCATGATCCTTCTTCCAACGTCCTGAACCTTAGTTCGTTTCCGAAACAGGATTCCGTTTTTGAAACAGGGTCTCACTTAGTTTCATGCCGAGCATGGCATGCTCCATGGCTCTCAGTGCAACTCTCATTTTGTACACAGCCTCCTTAGTAAGCGTCCATGTCTCTGCACCATAAGTCATGGTGGGCAGAACACATTGGTTGTATAAGCGGGTCTTTAGACACTGTGGAATATTGACTGCTTTAAGGATGTCTTCTAATTTGCCAAACGCTGCCCAGCCAAGCTGTATTCTTCGGGACACCTCCCCCTTCTGATGCTCCTTCCCAAAAGAAACAACATGTCCGAGATAAACATACTGGTCAACTCTCTCCAGCACTTCACCTCCAAGCAGCACAAATTCAGTCATTCAGGACAAAGCATTTGATATGTATAGATAGAAGATAATTTCAACCCGTATCTAGGTATTTTTATGCTAAAATTCACCAAAATCAGTTGAGCGTTTTGATGTGGAAATGGAAAATTTGCATTTGTTTGCATACAAGTCGAAATGTCAAAAACGCCAGATAAATAATTATTGACTTTATATCAAGTGCCTAAATACAAAGTTGCATCGTTTTATCTTCGACGAACTCCCATACAAACTACCTCACCTTATTTCAACCCCTTCATGCTCTTTTTTACAACAAAAGGAAGCTTTATATCCTTTCCCAACGTCTAGTTTACCAAATTTCGTCAAAATTGGTTCTGGGGTTAGACTTGAAAGCGCTTTCATCCCCTATTTCATCCCCACACAGGTCGAAATATCAAAAACGCTAAATCAAATATTTATTTATTTTTTATCAATTGCCTTAATACCTATGAAGTTTCGTGGTTTTATCTTGAACAATGACGAACTCCCATACAAACTTTCATCCCCTATTTCAACCCCTCCAAAAATTTATTTGCGATAAAAGGTAGCCTATGTCCTTTCTCAAGCTTTAGTGTATCTCAGTTCCAAAATTGATCAAAATCGGTTGAGTGGTTTAGGCGTGAAAGCGTAACAGACGAATGAACAGAGTTACTTTTGGATTAATAATATTAGGTAGGGATTGTACGCACAGCTACACGTCGAGCTATACCAATCCAGTTTAAGCTGACCTCTTATTTTATGAAAAGCCTATACAATTAGGAACATGCATGCGTTTTTTTTATTTTTTTTTATTAATTCTATACATCATAACAACACAATATAAGATATAATTATTCCCGGGAATGTCCAAATTTAAAAAAAAAATATTATTCAACATACATATCCAAAATTGAGCTGTTTAAACGCCGCCATTTTTCGCGCGCTTCAGATGACGTCATGGACCGCGATCATCGCACGAAGTGTTTGTTTATTACAGGTGTTGTGGTTAATTCTTAAAGATTTTACCATTGAAGAAGCTAAAACCCTTTCTATCGGTATTGCATAGTACCAAAATGAAAAAATACTATCAGAACTACTCCCGATAAAGTATTTTTTCTTCTTTCGGTCATCGTATATAGTCTCACCACTGACGCAAATCGCTCAAGACACACAAATTAAAATATATTTCCAAGATAATTCCTCTTCTAGCAGCTTTCGACTATGTGATTAAATTCAATGTCGTGGCCTGTGACGCTTCATTTCGTTCGACCAATGACAGCGCGTTTTGTAAATTTGAATTTCGCTCGCATAATTAGCACTTTTTAACTATTATTTTATACAAATAAATAACAATTATGTAACAAAATGTTGTTACAATAATACTTTATGTATGTTTAAGATTCCGGAAAAAAATATATTAGGCAAATTTAAACTTCATGCATATTCCTAATTCGAGTTAAACTGGAAGTTTTTAGCTTGACCTGGGGGCCTACCATGAACTTTTAAAATATTTGCCAAGTACAGGACAGGCCAACTATGCAGGTCAACCTGACAGGTTTTCTATTTGTACCATGAACAATTCGAACTGCCCTGCAATGCATCAACTTCAGACCTGCTACACTAAAGCTGTCCGGTTCGCTTTAATATAAATAAACGTTCTGAAATACGCTTTCGCATTATTATCGGTTTTACGGTTTTAAGGAAGTTAGGATAATTATTTCAAAATACTGTTTTTATGAGAGTAATACTTCTACAGACACTAAGTTTTGTTGCAAAACATTTTTAGTTATCATGATTTAAATGTTAAAGACCCTTGTCAATACTTTAAACACTTAGCATACAAGCAACTAAAATAAGGGCTGTTTTCGAACGAAGCTTTAAGTACATACGAATCAAATAATTTCTTATGCACAATTTACGAGATCATCATCATAATAACTTCTTGTGTGCTGTGGTGTGGTGGATTTTTTTTTTATTTTTGGAACACTCGTAAGAAGGTAGTTTCTTCATAGCAGACAATTGTATCGTGTTCGTCGTTGTGAGTGGTAAAGGAAATATCAAATTAAGTTATCATGATTTAAAAAAGAGTTTCATATGAAAAATTGGAAACGTTGTGTGAATTTTAAATAATCACAAGAACATTGCAATGGGCTACAACTTAAGTGCTCGGTCAATGTTTCGAAGATGTGTGATGCGGACGGAGGTGGTGGAAAATTGGAATTCCATTGTTGGTGGTGCTATCAAATATTATAAAGGCTGGGCAGACAACAATTAATTAAAAATAAATAATGTGTTCTTTATTTCCTGGTAAGTACATCTTAATTAAGTACCAACTCTATTTTTTGGATTTTAGTGATGAGTTTATCACTGATATTATCGATATCTTACTCAAGAAATCAAGTAAGTAGTTCATCTTCATCACACATCGACAATGAACGGAAAATATAATACTTTTATTCTGTCTAAAATTTTAAATAATGCTACAATAGTATGTAATGCACTAAGTCATTTTTACTTTAGGTTATTCTTACAAATTAAAGAAAACAGGTCAATAAAAGCTACTGTTATACGGCTGCTAAATATGACTGCAGGGCAGTTCAATTTCAAGTGCTCTAATGTCAAAAATGAGTTGATGGTAAAGCTCTTTGCAGGTCAGCCCGCTGAAATGTTGTCACGTGACCGCTCGCCGGCTTAAGTCACGTGACCGATGGCTGGCCGGTTAATTGATGTGCTCATGGTACAAAATAACACGACAGTTCACTTTCCGTCTAAAATTGACCTGCTATAAGAGTTTATGGTAGGCCCCCTGTAGCCGTGTAGCCGTCCACTTCAAATAAATCGGAACGAACAGCAGACTGATCATAATAATCTACACTATAAAGGTATTATACTTTATCTGAACGGGATATAGGTTCCTAATTCCTCTACAGGTCAACCTATACAAAACCAGTTTAAGCGGATCTCGCATTGTATAGACTTCCCATACAATAAGAGGCCAGCGTAAACTGGTTTTGTATAGCTTGATGTGTAGCCGTGCGTACGATGTTTATTCTAAAACATCTTTGTTCAGTTTCATTTCTTTACCGATTTGTTCAGATCATTTTGAACAGATTGTACGTGTAAACAAAATATATTTGATGCCGACTGTACCTACAAACTTTTAGATAAAATCGATAACAAGACGCGTCTCTCTCTCAGTATACCTAAACATGGTGACCTGAATGCCAGCAAGTACGTAGGTAACCTAGATAAAAGTTGTTGGTAGGTGCCTACCTACTTAGAAACCGACAGTTAAGTTATTATACTTAGATACCTTTCTACGGTAAATATAAAAAAAAAAACATTAGAAATAGGAACGATGCAGATGTAGCGCTATCATATTTTTTATTTCTAAGTAGGTACTTAAGCTTTTCAATATGTACCTAACTTCCCGCACTTCCCGCTAAATTTATTAGAAATGTACCTACCTACCTAGGTATCTACTACATATTTACTCATAGCCTTAGGTAGGTACCTTCCTAACCAAACTGTAACTGTACCTACCAATTATAGATTATAGTACCATTAGTAGGTACCTACTTAATTCATTTAAAATGTAATATTATAAAGACAATAACTGTCCCAAATCGTACACACTTTTACTTGTCAGGTAATGTCAGGTAATGTTAGTATCTATAGGGTGGAAGGAACATCGACATCGCACAAACGCTTACCATGAATTCAGTTCATGATTCTGGAACCCCTTGCGTTGAAATTTTTTGTCGCTTTAAAAATATCAGCTGTTCCATACATTTTGACCGTGTAGGTATTGAACATTTGTAGGAAAAAGGATTTTTTTTATAACCGACGAAAAATATCATAGCCAAGGGGTCCAGAATCATGAACTGAATTCATGGCTTACCATGAATTCAGTTCATGATTCTGGACCCCTTGTTTGTGCGTCGATGTCCCTACTCCCTTCCACCCTGTATAGTTTAGTTCATAGCTGAATCCAAAAATCGAAAGTACAAGCGGCTTCTTTGTGACTACCAACCGATTGAACCGCATGCGCACTGATTATTTTTTCTGACTCAAGTACCTATAGCCGCCTGCTAGCCAATAATATTATTCTGTTTCTAGCTTAATTTCTGCCACTGAAAAATGTAAAGAGAGGTACACACGGCTACACATCAAGCTATACAAATCCAGTATAAGCTGGCCTTTATTTGTAGCTATAACCATTACAATGGGAGGTCAGTCTAAATTGGTTTTGTATAGCTTGATTTGTAGCCGTGTGTACGTTCATCACCGTTTAGGATCTAACCCCGCGTTTCTACTGACGAAAAAACATGTTGCAGACAATATCTATCTAGCTCTATCTAAATCTCAAAGAGTGAGTCGGATAGGTAGCTGTTTGCAATATGTTTTGTCGTCAGTGGAAACGCGGGTAAAGCACACTAATAATAATCAAATAAGATTATTGGTATCTGTTATGCAGTGGCATTAAAGTCTATAAAACGACTATTATGATCTACTAACCTGATATCACAAACGCCGTACATAATCACTAAACAAAGAATTAAGTGCAAAACACATATCGCTTTATTATAAAACATTTTATAATTAACTAGGACACTTAATTTTGCCACTATAACATCAACTACGTTGTATCAAATATTTACTAAGAACTCGTAGATATGTATTAACTATCAAATGTCACATCCAATACAAACTAAATTAATTTATATTGTATGAACATTTGACACTGTTATCTTTTGTAATGTTATTGACGTCTACACTTTGGCTCGTACCGAGAAAACATTAAGTACTTACCTATTATATTTACATAGGTAGGTACTTAAGTATGTATTTTTTTTTTAAACCTCTATTGCAACGTCAATCATTTCTTTCCTTTGTAATTGTACGATTTACACTAACTTCATCGACGGTGATTATTGAAACGATACCTTTCACATCGCACGCGCCGCGTATGCAATGTCTTTTTACATCGCATGTAATACGCGGCGCGTGCGATGTGAAAGGTCGCTTCCACGCGTGACTTTTCGTGCGGACGAAAGCGAAGCGTGTATGTGCGAAGTTTAGTCACTCTTTATTTATTAGGTACTAGGACTAGCCGTTACCCGTAGTATAACTCCCAAACGTCCCAAAAGCATTTACTTACTAGGTATAACTCGGCTTCTAGGCGGCGTATCCACATGAAACATGCACCAGATTTTAAGTTAGATGTCCAGTAATAGTGTGCGTTCGCGCAGCGGAATGTTGTTGAATTTAAAGATTTTAATTATGCAGATATTTAGTGTATGACGTCGTATAATTGTGTATGGTAAAAAAAAAATTGTGCACGCAGCCTGTGTGGAGAAATTCATCAAAAACTGATTCCGCTGGGCGAACGCACACCCAGTAATACACTGTGAGAACCTTTGTGCAGTCGATTTGCGTGATGCGTATTACATACCTACAGATAAACGAAATATCTAAGAACAATTAGTTTTATTGAGTATTAGATTGGATTTTCTTAAATATCATAAATTGATTGACGCCCGAATTGACTATACGTTTCTTTCTATTTTACATATCATCGCGCTCTTATTCCCCGAAGGATTAGACAGAGGTCTACTAATGTACACCCACACTTCGCCGGTATGTTTATGTCTCATGTAGGTAATAGGGGCAAGCCTATTAACCGGGCACAAATCCAGACTCCGAGCTGCTACTGAGAATTTAATAGAAAAACCCAATAACACTTTGTTCGACGTGAGAATCGATCCCAAGACCTCTAGCGTAGCGTAGCAGTTGAGCTTAGGATAACTAGATTAGTGAGGTAGACAAAAGGATTAAAATAAATGATAGTCGGAAAATTTTGATTTGTTCCCTAATTTAATAATCCGTACTTTGACAGTTTCACTCGATTATATATTTTTTTGTTTAAGTTACATAAAATTATACATTTGTGTGTTACTGTCTGTGCTACCACGGAAGAGATAAATTTACCTCTCCCGTGGTAATAACAATAGACCACAACCCACAATAGTCAAAATATTCTCCGTCGATCGCTGTCAATAAAATAACTAAGTATGAAAATATCTACGAATAACATTTATTCTTTATTAATAAAATAACTATGAAAATAAATTGATTTCTGTTTCGCACGAATCTTTTATTGCTACCTACAATAACCATTATGTTACGGACTTCATATTTAACCTGCTCAGTTTTGTAATATTATAGTTCTGCTCGCTAATGTTATACTTTTTACTTATATTATGTTTCTGTTGTAAATTTTTTTTGAGGAATAAAGTTTCTACCACATTCGTAGGAAAATATAGATTACAATAGATGACAATAGTGCGTCTTGGATGTCAAATTCAAACTAAGTACCATTTGGTTCTTCGAAAATTGTTCGGCTACAGTTTGTTCGAAATAAGTAAGCCGATCGGAAGTTGTCTGCAAGTGGTTTAGAAGGGGTAAATTTTAATAGAAAGAGCTGGTTTAAAGATAATTAGAATAGTATATGTTTCACATTTCTAATTAATTTGTTTACTAATTTCGATATTTATGTATTAAACCTATTTTCCTAGTCTGAGATTAAAACGCTTAATTAAACGGTTTTATCACCGCGGTAGTTCGGCACGGCTAACTTCCTATCGGCTTACTTATTTCGAACAAACTGTACTAGGTACTTACTGGGCGTCGGCAGCAGAAGCTGCGACATCTACAATAAAATTCATAGCTGAAAATTTTGCAAAATAACGAAGAAATAAGGAATTTGGCGCCGAATGCTAAACGCAATAACAAAATCAATTCAGAATAGTTTCACTTCAATTATGAATATTTAAGTATTTATAGAAATCAATCACTATAATCGTTAATGATTCTGAAATCAATTACTATCACTATCAGGCGCTTCAGAAACACATTGCTTCATTTTGCCATGCTGGTTTTCTAAGGCTTCGCTCAATAAAGTGCAACAAAAGAAACGATTGTGTGAACTGAAAAAATTAACGTTATTTTATGGGAAATTTGGTAAAAATGGGAATAATATAAATTATATATTTTTTTAAGATATTAACCTTCGTAGGTTCGGTGAATTAGTCAGGAGTGTTCTTAGCTATGTTTTAAGAAAATCGGTCAGAATATAACGCAACTGTCAGAGTTTTTTCAAATTTTTTAAATAATATTTTTTCATAGTGTGATTAAGTATCAAAATCTTTGTAAAGTCAGTAGTACAGTCGTAAATATTATCTGTTTCTAAGCAAAAATATATGTTTCACAAAATTTCGAACAAAATGAAGCTGAAATTTTGCATGAACACTTCTAATGGGTACTAAGTATCATGGATTGATAATACAGGAAACTTAAAACATTTAAAACAAATTTATCACCCCACTCTAGTACTTACGTACTACAAACTACTTTTAATAAAAACGAATTCCATATTAAATAGACAATATTTTATTATTATAGAACATTACTTCCCTCCACCACTAGACACATTGCGCTTCAAAAAGCCAATATTTCTTAAATAACGCACAATAAATGGTGTTGCAGTCAATGTTATAGCTATCCTAAAGGGAGCAAAAAATTTATGTACAGCATATGCTAAAACAAATGTGCCTGCATTTGATCCTGCCGCCTTTAAAATAGTGCCTTCACTTATGTTGAAGTACTTCAGCACTGCAACCAAATCAACACCACTGAAACAAAAGCAAGAAAATTAGCTTAATTAAAAGTAGAAATAACAAGATAGTAAAAGCTAGATTACTTTGTTAATATAGATAGAAAATATCTAGGTGAAAAATTATTACTAAGATAAGAGTAATGAAAATTATGAGATTGTTATGGTGAACATAACATACCTAGATATAAGAAGGTAACAGGTCCCCAATGATATCAGGGAGATGCCAACATGAAATACAATCACAGTTGAACCATACTCTTTGATAGCCCATTTCATCTTTTCTTTGGAACTCAGTTGAGATTTTGTATCTGTACTCATATGCCTTGTGCCAACAGCTATGCTTTGAAAAAAGGTAAAAATAATATTAAAATCAACAACTTAGTGAGTAAATTTTAGCAATTGTGGCAAATTACATAGATGCTTATTGATCTCTCAATGTTCAAGTTCTGCTATAATATCATCATCACATCAGCCCTTACTCATCCACTGCTGGACATAATATCTCTCCTAGTGAATGCCACAGAGCCCTATCTTTTGCTTTCCTCATCCAGTCACTGTCAGCATTATATAATAGCCATATTAATATAACATAATTATATTATTATATCAATATATTAATATAATAAAAAACTGTGTTAGTTCTTCATGTTTGTTGTCAGTCAGTTACAGACAGTAATTCATAATATTGACATGATTACTTGTTTTTGATGCCAAATGAAATGAAATACCTCACTACTGAGTTACTAACTAAGACAAATAATATTAATAAAAACTGTCATAAACCAGATTATTTAGAAAGTACACTCCAATGAAAAGGACATAATAATGCTAATGATAGACGAGAAATTCAACAAGCTAATTTGGGAGTATAACTTGTTTTGGTCCACAAGTTAATTACATATGATTAACTTTTTGATCATAACAAGTTATACTCCCATTGATGCTATAATCCCCTTTCAGAATTAAGTATATTAACTTTCCAAAAACCCCTTAATGTCATCAACCTATTAACTGTCCCACTGAAGGGCAATGGGTCTCCTCTCAGCTTATCAGGGGTTAGGCTTTAGTCCACTACCCTAGCCTCCTGTAGGTTGGCAGACTATCTCTCAAGCACTCACAATGTTTTCCTTCACTGTGAGTAACAGTTTACACACATCAAATATGAGGTGTTTGTTGTGTCCTGAATTCGAACTAGAGACCCAGGACTTGGCAGTCCAATCATCATATCACTAGACTGTCATTGCTTTTCAAAAAATAAACCTATACCTATTTATAAATATTCTCTTGAAATTACCAATTGTTATATTTTTTACTAGACTACACAGGTATATGAATAATTACCTACAACAATATAGTAAAAACAAACAAACATATACAACAATAAAGTATATAGTATAAAATAACAATGAGAAATCAATCACAAAAGTAAAGTCATAGCTGTTCACAATTGTTTTATTCATATTCTATGTTGGGTACATAGAATAGAAAATAGGATAGACTCTAGCTGCACTACTGCATAACTACAAAGCAACTAATCCCAAGGACTTATGAAGGAAATCACAATGTTAGCAAATTAAATATAAATAAATTGCACCTATGTACATACCGTCATTTGCCCTTGCACGATACTCATTTCTAAGAGTCAAATAATGAGCACCATGAAGATGATCGGAGAGGTACTTATGACCTTGACCCCACTGTGATCCAGGCATGTTAAGGTGGGTGTTGTTCCCACTAAATGGACTCGGAACATTGCTTTGCATGGAAGATGACAAATTTACGGCACCACGGCAGTCATATTTGTTCAAATGAGGGTCTGACTGCACAGTTATATCAATTTTTCCCAAGTCAATCTGTTTTTTGTAGCAAGAACTGATAACGGGACCGGAAATATCACGTTCCCTCAGCGGCGAAAATCTGCCCATTTCTGCAGCATTGATATCCACTACGTTGGTTGGCAATTTTAATGCAGCAGCCGGGGGAAATCTCAGATTAGTTGTAGCGTGTATGCGGTTTATGTCCTGTTCAACATTGTTGGCAAAACTACCTGAAAATTAAAGGACAATAAAAAAAGACCTCTTCGGTCTTGTATCTTTGTATAAAAATAAACAATGCTCAAGGTCAGTGTTCAACAACTTACCAAACAATGGATTTGCCAAATATGGTGTTGTGCTAAAGTAACTGTTTGCTCTCGTATAAATTTTATACATTATGAAGAATTAACACATTGAATTCTTTCTGAACGGGAAAAAATTACGATATGGAAATTGTGCGTCACTTTTTAGAAGAGAACGAAACATTTGTCTCCAGCACCAAACAGGCAAACACCTACGGCAAACACCAATAGTCCAATAAATTACAGTGGAACAGTCAAGTCAACTTGAGTCAACTCAACATATTTCATTTCAAGAATTTCAAGGAAATCAGCAATGAGCCACAGATTACAAGACCAATGAGCAAACACACACGCAATCTTTACATTCTTTGCTCAATAAAATTCATTCGTGCGTGAGCGAGCACGAGTTTATACGTGTTCTGTGGCACGAGCTCAGCACCAGTGTTGCTCCTTAGGAAAAAAAATTCAGCACAGAAACAGAATACAATACAGACACAAATACAGATTAGTAGTTTATGTTCATTGATATGAACAATGAACATAAACCTCATATTACCTATCGTCTTCTTTGTGGTCACAGATAAAAAAATATTATTTAATAAACTTTTCTAACAGTTTAAATATGGAGTGTAGAAAGAAAGGAGGACCATCTCAGTGTATTAAAAAGTGTCCATTGAAAGGGAGCAAATTAAGGTGGCGCTGTAGTAGCAAGTGGAAGAATTTTAAAAAGAGCGCCACAAATTATTAGAGTAGGTAACTAAATTAAAAAAGGAAAGAAAATTTAAATAGTTAATAAAAATTGATTATACATACTGTTGGTCTAAAAAAAGATCTAGGTTGACACGTATCAATTTCTTTACTTTTCAATTTTCGTCCACTTGGACAACTTTTCACTGAACAAAGCTTTCCCATTGCGTCTATATTTGTTCTTTTTGTATTAACAACAATAAAATCATTAAAATAACAAAAATGTATCAACGAAATTGCATAAAAACCAATTTTTCAACTCAGCACACTTCACTCTGCTGCTACATTCATATCATTTCCACTTGCTACACTAGCGCTAGTTCGGTGAGTTTTCGAACCATAATTTGTTTTAAACAAGTCTCTAGTATAATAAACAGGGGCTGGACACTTCTATACTTGATATTTATTGTGTAGGCAGTAGCGCTATCTCTCGATATATCCCATTAAATAAAAATAAGTTTTATTGCGTTGTGCCTCATAATACCATAGATGGAGCTTATGCCAAGAATTGGTTCTAGTGTTACTGTTTTATCGACATTATGTGGAATATGGTGGTTGTTAAGTTTGGATGTTTTCTCTCAACACTAGTCACTGTTTCGTGATATTTTGTGCGTTACTATTCAGAAATTGTGTTAATTTGTAGGTTTTCGATGTGAAATACACAAAGGCAAAGTAAATATATTGATTTACAGTTGGTGCAAAAGTGTTAATCGAATTCTGTGCGGTAAAATGAGGACTATTAATGCAATGGACGTACATTGTAATGGCGTAAATTTATTATGAAAAGTAATAAAACACCGAATTATAGAAATTTCAGAAAAACTTGTTTTATTTATGCAATATGACTACATACATGCATATATGAAGTATATAAACCTATTATAGGTTAATATTATTATACGTAGATACGTACATATATCTATATATATCTCTCTATATAAAACAATCAGTACATGGGAAACGTCAAAAGATGGCCTTAGTGTTCAACAAATGTCATTTGTGGTGTGGTGACACGAAAAATGCTGAGAGGGCTCTCTTTTCCTAGTATATTATTCTACTCTTTGATAATAAAGTAGTCCATTTAGACAAGTGGACACTTTTTCGACTAATCCCCCTTATAAGATGGTCCTCCTTTCTTTCTACACTCCATAAGTTTAAAGTATTTCACAATTCACATGTCCTACACCATGTCTTGCTGATCTGGTATAGTAGTGCGACGGGTCGTTGTTCTTCCTTGAAAATGGTTGAGCTACACGATGGTTGATGTATGCGTGCCGTCAGTTTAGGACAGGTCAACTCAAACCTGCTATGGCACTTTCTTCAAAAGGCCTGTTCAAATTTTGCCCTATATTGCATAACTAATAAATAATATAACTATTGTTTGGACTTTAAAACGAGACCATGATTCTCTGAGTTTGTTTAGACATTTCTTAGAGGAACAGGAATTGCACAACGCAATTTAGTTTAAAAAGATCAGCACTAACTACAGTAAAAATATGTACTACCTACTTGTAAAAGTGTTTATTTACAGGAATAAATACCTAAATACCATTTAATAATCTATAATATTTTATTTGTTGGTTGGCTTAATTTGCCTGATAGATACAAAGACTACAATATAATATACGGAAGTTGGAACTATTATTGATGGCTTAGATTTAGTTAGGGTGGCATTTAAGCTAACTCTAAAATATCCGGCATTAATTATTGATGTCCAGAAGGATAACGGGATTGTGCCCTGCCAACTTGTGTGCAGTAGCTATCTAAAAAGAGTCGAAATAAAAAATGAAAATGAAGTTTAAAAAACTACTTCAAAAACAAATTAAATACCTACTGTAAATGTATGTACGCACGGCTACACATCAAGCTATACAAAAACAGTTTACACTAGATGTGCGAGAAATAGCTCAATGAAAAGAAAAGAGAGATATAGCTCTTTCAATCAAAAGAGATATATCATTCTTTTAGCTCTTTAGCTCATTTAGCTCAAATTGAATCCTGAGTCAATGAGTTATTCGGTGAGCGAGAGATATACTTACATACCCTTTCATTACAACATGTGAGCGATCAGCGAGCTAGATATGTAAATATGCTTAAGCATTTTCTACTTTGTATCTATAAAAATAAAGATCGATTTAAAATGAAGATTCATTGAGCGAATTGACCCGGAGAGCTAGATATGTGGATATCCTAAAGCATTTCCTACTTTGTCTCCATTAAAATAAAGATCAATTTACATTAAAGATCCATTGAGCTAACTGATCCGGAGAGCGAGATATGTAAATATGACAAAGCATTTGCTACTTTGTTTCGATAAAAATAAAGATCAATTTACAATGAAGATCCATTGAACTAATTGAGCCGGAGAGCTAGTCTCTCAGCGAGTGAGTGAGTGAGAGCTAGATTGGAAACAAAGAGCTAGCTCATTTTTATCTCTCATTCGCGAGCTACCCATCTCTAGTTTACACTGGCCTCTAATTGCATGGGAAGCCTATACGATGCGATATCACTTCATCATCTTACACTGGATTTGTATAGGTTGACCTGTAGCCGTGTGTACTAGCTGTTTCCCGCGGTTTCACTCGCCTCCAAAAAGGATTTACATCCCTATTAATATTATATATAAATGCGAAAGTATCTCTGTCTGTCTGTCTGTTACGCTTTTACGCCTAAACCACTGAACTGATTTTGATGAAATTTGGAACAAAAATAGACTAGACCTTGGGTATGGATATAAGCTACGTTTTGTTGTAAAAAAAGGGGTTGAAATAAGGGATGAAAATTTGTATTGGAGTTTGTCATTGTGGAAGATAAAACGATGAAACTTTGATTTTAGGCACTTAATAAGAAATAAATAAATATTTGTTCTAGCGTTTTTAAAATTTCGACCTGTGTGGGGATGAAATAGGGGATGAAAGTTCATATGGAAGTCCAAACAAAGTCACGCTTTGAAGCCCAACCTCAGAACCGATTTTGATGAAATTTGGTACAGAAATAGATTAGACCTTGGGAAAGGATATAAGCTAAGTTTTTTTGTAAAAAACAATCCCTTTACCCTACTACGGCGCCGCGCCGCCGTAGTAGGGTATTATTTCCAGCGTGTACTACGTACGCCGCATCCTCGGGGCAGTCCAGACAGTGGTGAAGTCCGATGCCTAACAACTACATAGGCGAGATGATGTTGTACACACGCAAAAGGGGGGAGAGGCGGGGGGTGATGTACGCTAAACTCACGCTAAATTGGATTACAAGTATAAAACCAAAATAATCGTTATTTTTTTATTGTCTATACATGTTTTAAATTAATAGGAAAGTACAGTCGCCAGCACATCAAGTTAAACAAAACTGTCAAATTTCTCCAAATGATTTTAAACTTTAAATCATTGATAATGGAGAATGTTACTAGGTATGCTAAATCGCTTGAAATGTTGTCTCCGTAAAGCCTGTATGTATACAAATACACTAGTTTTTGTTGTAGTCAAAAATACCTAGTAGTTTTGATTTTATTGGCATTCAAAGTTTCGAAAAATATCGAGTCCCGCTAACAGTCACGTGACCGCTTGTGACGTCATGTTACAACGCGCCGCGCGGGCCGCGGCCCGCTTAGTATCAACATATTGTAATGAAATCTAATTACACTATAGTATCAAGTCGCCAGCGGTTATAGTAGTAGGTGTAATAGCTTGCGCAGTATTTTGTTGTGTTTTTGTCCGCGTATTAAATTAATAGTCTAATAATAGTAAATATTATTCGATTAATAAAATGGATTAAGGATTCGAAAAAGGGCAATCGGATAATCTACCCAAAATAGATGGATTTAATGGTTGCGCATTATTTATCAACAAAATATAGTCATTTCGTTGCCGCCGAAATACGAGGAATAAAAACGAAAGTCAAAATGGTCTTCACAACAAGAAACTGTACTTTTATCTCCAAATGGATCTAACCTCTTTATAATAAATACTAGGAAATCGTGTGTTGTGCCTAAATATAAAAATACAACTACCAATTCGCCGGAAAAGTTATTTTTAGGGTTCCGTAGCCAAATGGCAAAAAACGGAACCCTTATTGATTCGTCATGTCTGTCTGTCTGTCCGTCCGTATGTCACAGCTACTTTTCTCAGAAACTATAAGAACTATGCTGTTGAAACTTGGTAAGTAGATGTATTCTGTGAACCGCATTAAGATATTCACACAAAAATAGAAAAAAACACCGGCCAACTGCGAGTCGGACTCGCGCACGGAGGGTTCCGTACCATTACGATATAAGACGTATTAAGAAGTATGTGTGGTGTGACGCTAAAAGATAGAGTGGGAAACAGTGTGATAAGGGAGCGTTGTGGAATGAAAGAAGATGTAGTAACAAGGATTGAGAAAGGTATGTTAAGATGGTTTGGTCATGTAGAGAGAATCGATGAACGTAGATTGACGAAACAAGTATATATGGTGAGTATGGATGGACGAGTTGGAAGGGGAAGACCTCGGCCAACGTTCCGCAACCAAATTGCGGATGTTCTTAAAAAAGGCCAGGTTCCGAGCACCCTAAACCGACTGTCATGCATGAAGAGATTAATGAATGTAGATGAAGCGAAAGTAGTGTGCCAGGATCGTATCTATAGTCTCTGCCTACCCCCATGGGAGACAGGCGTGACAATATGTATGTATGTATGTATGTACGTATTAAAAGAAACTACTTACTAGATCTCGTTCAAACCAATTTTCGGTGGAAGTTTACATGGTAATGTAAATCATATATTTTTTTAGTTTTATCATTCTTTTATTTTAGAAGTTACAGGGGGGGGGACACATTTTACCACTTTGGAAGTGTCTCTCGCGCCAACTATTCAATTTAGAAAAAAGTGATATTAAAAACCTCAATATCATTTTTGTATACCTATCCATAGATACCCCACACGTATGGGTTCGATGAAAAAAAAAATTTAGTTTTAGTTCTAAGTTCTAAAATCTTAATGCGGTTCACAGAATACATCTATTTACCAAGTTTCAACAGCATAGTTCTTATAGTTTCGGAAAAAAGTGGCTGTGACATACGGACGGACAGACAAACATGACGAATCTATAAGGGTTTAGTTTTTTGCCATTTGGCTACGAAACCCTAAAAAACAGAAAATTTTGGGAGTTCCTCATACTTAGAACTGAAATTAATTATTTTTTTACATCAAACTCATACGTGTGGGGTATCTATGAATAGGTCTTCAAAAATGATATTGAGGTTTCTGATATTTTTTTTTTCTAAACTAAATAGTTTGCGCCTGAGAATCTTCCAAAGTGGTAAAATGTGTGTGTGTCCCCCCCCAGTACTTCTGAAATAAGAGAATAATAAAACTAAAACAAATATATGATGTACATTACCATGTAAACTTCTAACGAAAATTTGTTCGAACGAGATCTCAGTCAGTCAGTAGATTATTTTAATACGTCATAAATCGTAATGGTACGGAACCCTCCGTGCGCGAGTCCGACTCGCACTTGGCCGGTTTTTTTATAGTTCTAAAAGACGTTAAAATGCAAAAAACATGGATTAAAGCTATTTATTTATTTAGTGCTATAATAAAAATAATAAATAAATAGCTTTTATCCATTTTTTTCGCATTTTAACGTCTTTTGGAACTATAAAAAACAACTTTTTAGATGTATTTTTACATTTAGGCACAACACACGATTTCCTAGTATTTGGATTGGACATTTTTAAAAGAATTTAGGTATAATTTCGACGGCACAGACGCGCGACTGCGAGCGGACTGAGTGAGCCAGACTGAGCGCGTTGTCCTATGACGTCACACCGTAACCGGCGGCCCGCGACGTTCGGTTACAACTTGTTTTACTTCTAAAACGGAAACTAATTGACGTATCGAAGTAATTCTTTCACTAGTATTTTTTATTTTTAACAGAGAATATGGAGTGCTAATAATCAAAATTCGTTAACATTCTTCATTAAGTTCAAAATCAACTGAGGCAATTTGACATTTTTCTGTAACTTGATGTGCTGGCGACCGTAAGTATATTATTCTATTTATAATAAAAATTATGCCTTAAATCGTAAATCTGACACCAAAGCTATGTGATCCGAAGGGAAGACTACGCTTGGTAATGCAGTATGCAATTTTAATTCTTCAACAGAGGGCAGAGGAACTACCTGGAAAAAATATATTGATCAAAAATTAAGTGCTTGAATTGGAAATTTTACAGTACTGTATTGTTTTATATTCATACTATACATACCTACTGTTTTTAGCCTGGGCTTAGCAAGGGCGAAAAGAAATACTAGGTACATAATTTAAATACTTCAAAGACAATTTCTAGTGAAAGAAAAATTCGATCTAAGGCAGGGTTTGAACCTGCGTCTTTCTGGTTAAGTACACCAGACGCTTTACCAACTAAGCTTCCGAGACAACTGCTTGTGACGTCGAATTTCTCTTCCACATTTTTACGTCTTCAGGCGACGTCACTACGACATGACGGTGACGTCACGTCTACTTCTTTGGTTTTTGTTTAGCTATGTCATTTTTGGAGTGGGAATGAACTCTCTCAGTTCACCGGTATGTTTAGGTCCCATGAAAGAGGGGTCACAAATCCAAACTCTGAGCTGCTACTGGAAATATCTAACAACAATAACACTTTGCTCGACCTGGGAATCGAACCCAGTTGCTGAATCTTCATATAAATTACTCACAGGACAATCGAAATCTCATTATTTACCTGTTCCACTTCTAAATTTAATTTGTCGTAATATATGTAATCCAAACAATCAGCAAACTCAGCAGTATAATTTGTAAAAGGAGGCGTTCCACAAGCACTAGCTAGAGATATGTTTTGTTGCAAACTTAAATTGTACACAGCTTCATCCACGTCTAAAAAAAAATAAGAATTAAATTGTATAAATTATATAAACTATTTATTAAAAAGTTTGTTATTAATTAAATTCCCCGAAATCAGGATTAACGCAGGTTTAACGCTTAGGCGTAAAACCTGCCCACCAGTCAACCTGGGCCGAGACACGATCTTGCAATCAACTGTGTCAAATTTCTGGACCTCGACTTGGACCGAAGGATGAAATGGAAGGACCGCATAAAGTAGGTACACACACAATGAGATACAAATTACAGATTTAAAAACCTCCTCTGGCTACTCGGAAGACAATCTGCGCTGTCACTGAGCAATAAGCTCAAAGTATATCGCTCCATGATAAAGCCTAAAATTACAATGGTTGTGTAATAACCAATTACAGTAACAAACACATAATATGTATTAAACTCTACAAAAAGAGCAAAAAAGGTTAACAACACTTTCAGAAATTCCTCTCACAATACTTCTGAAATACCAGTAAGATCTTCTACTATCTATCTGCAAACAGATCATCTGTTGGATTAGAGTCCAAGAGATCATTAAGCGCGACCATAGTGCGAGGAATTGGCGACTTAGCACGTGCAACAGTATATGATATCTGACTGTGGTCATCGGCATGCAAACAAGGGCGGATCCAGGGGGTCATGAGTCATGACCCCCCCCCCTCCTGGGCTGAGTCCAGAACCTGTATCTATTATTATCGAAATTAAATTATAACTTCTTGTGGCTTGACCACGATATGTGACCCCCCCCCCTGGCGCCAAAGCGGGATCCGCCCCTGAATGCAATTTAAAGTTAAAGATCCTGTGACCCCCCCCCCTGGCGCCAAAGCGGGATCCGCCCCTGAATGCAATTTAAAGTTAAAGATCCTGTGCCCCCAGAGAGCGCAAAATAGTATTCTGAAGGTCCTATCTTCGGCGCCCTGGTAGGACGTCGTAGAATAATAAGTATTATATTTCTGATTATATTGTGAAAATAATTAAGCAAATATTGTTATAAATACGTAAAGTAACTATGTATAATATCTTTTTAGTGAATTTATGTTTATGATAAATAAAAAATAAACCACACAGAAAAAACCAACGTAATTTCGGGCTCAAAAATAGCGCCACTTGAAAAGCTTGTCTGTTTAAAACGCAGCCGGAGTTGCCTTATAAAAGCGGTCCAGCTCGACAGAGGCTTTACATGGACCTTTATAGAAATATTATTTTATTTCAATTGCTTACAGACTAAATACATACACATAACTATACACTAACTACTGTGCTCACTAAATATATAATAGATCTAGCATCCGCAACTCGGAACTCCACGAGTATCTGGAAATTCTAACCATCCTAGACGAGGTGACTAGAGGCATCCTAGACTTTAACCCAAACAACGTTGCAACCAAATGCAATCAAAAGACTCAGGAGAGCCGACGTGCTGCCTAAGTGGAGTTAGGGTGATGGCAATACTTCGCTAAAACCATCATCTACACAAATCCCATCTGCTCAGTCTAGGCGACTGCAGATTAAAAAAAAATAAAAAAAAATAAGAGGACTCGCCGTCAATGGGACAGAGTGCACATAGGACTAACTAAACCATTTTAGTTAGTCCTAAGTGCACTCGTCCCATAACTTGCAGAGCAAAATGTGAATGTATATTATAATGCATCTATCTATTAAAGGGGTAGGCGGTATACAATACCTTGTCTGACCCTGTATGTGATGGACATTTAAAACAGTTAAGTTCCAGAGGGTTTCAATACGCCTCCCAAAACTCAATACTTTTTTAAACAATCTCAACAGCCAGCATGAATTTCTCTCAACCCACCTTGAAATCAAATTTTCAACCAACACAATAATCGAGTCTTAGCTGAGCCCAAGATATGAATCCTGTCTTCTCTTACGATAGATCTGAAATCTCATGTTTATTATGTGTTGCAATAATAAAATATACTTACTAGATTTCCAATCTGGTAAAGTACTAGGTGCATCACCTGTTGTATATAATTGATATATGCCACATGAAGGGACACTGTTGAAATCTCCACAAAGTATGACACTTATTCTTTTATCTGGAAACTGAAATGGAAGTATGATTAATATAAAAAAACATAAAATAATGTTTTAAATTATTATCAACACATCAAGCTATACAAATTCAGTTTACTCTGGCCTCTTATTGTATGGGAAGCCTATACAGGGCGAGATCAGCTAGGACTGGATTTTCATAGGTTAACCTGTAGCCATGTATACATATGTTTTATAGGTAAAGATAAATTTATGTTTTTTTTATTTAGTTATTTTTAAAAAACAATCGTTCTCTTATATCTAGTGTTACATAAATACAAACAAAAACAAAGTAAACTTAGTACAAGAGCGACTGGCAAATATTAAATTCAGCTTAGGCTGAATTTAATATTTGCCAAGTTGTATAATGGCAAGACCTACCTTTAAGTATTAAAAAGATTCCTTTGTACTAAGTGCCTGTAAAAGAGGGCTCTCTGTAGATGACCTTAAGACCTAAAACTATCTAATTTTAACATGTCGTCTAACTTAAGGGTAATATAATTTACCCCCTCCTACAGCCTTGAATTTACATTAAATATTTTTATTAGTATTTGTTCATACCTCAGTGATCATTCTTTTTTGAATATCCATTAACCAAAGTATAACTATGCCTCCTTGTATAAGTCGAATATGGTCAGCATCAGGGTGAAAATATAAATGAGTATTGGCAACTAACAGAATCTCATTTGGATTGTCCATTGATTGTAGGAAAGTAGTACTAGATATTGTTGATCTATCCAGCAATCGTTCTGTTAGGGGTTTATTATCTTTTATTTTCTCCCAAATTAATTGAAGACATGGTTTACTTGTTAAAGCTTCAGACAGAACTATTCGTTCATCTCCTATAAACCTGAAAAATATTAGATTATTTTAGTTAGTCCTTAATTAATTAGCTACATCACTATACTCTGCATCAGTTTATGGTACATACTCAAATCTGTCTTTTCTATAAAAACAAGCCAGTCCTTCAGCAACTTCTTTGCCCTTTTTATAAAATGCACCTTTTAGACCTTCAGAACCCATTATTGGTGTTAAGCAGTTGTGAAATATCTTTTTATCCACTTCTTGAAGACATATTATGTCACTATTATAGCCTAAAAAATATATACTCTATCATTATTGATCATGGTAGTCTGGCGAAAATATCCCAACTGTTCTTGAAAGTGGAATGCACACACACTTTTTGAATTTTGATTTCCCTTTTATGAATTTGTATTACATTAATTAGTTGCTATTAGTGTTTGAAACTCACCAAGTAATTCTTTTAATATAAGCTGTTTCCTATAGTCTATATGTAGTGCATATGGTGGACAATAAGGATGTAAAACAGTTCTTGTATAATCAGAATCGCAATACAAGTCGGCTAATATGTTGTATGATACACATCTAAAGCTGCAGACAAAAACATGTTCATATATAACAAGTAAAGATGTAATAAATAATGCAATGTGATTATATATTAAAGTATTATTGAAATTAATCAAACCTTTTATCTTTCAATTTCTGTTTTGTAAACATATGTCTAGTTTCAAATGGGCAGTTCCCAGGTCCAGCTTCAATAACATTCTTAGAAATAGTTTCAACAGCAGGGCCAACCATTATGTCATTACCTGAGGAAATATATACATATGAACATCGATTTACAGTGACCACAGGAAATCTTTTATTTTAAGGCACTGAAACTCATTGGCCTAGTGGTTGCAAATGTGATTACTTTGCTAGAGGTCCTGGGTTAGATTCCCAGTTCAAGCTGTCTGTGTGTGTTCTATGATATTCTCATTAGCAGCTGGCACTTTGCAAGCATGCCTAGTTAATAAACTAAACAAACTGGACAATTGTGGATGTAAAAAAGTACAACTCTGCTTTACCCTTCGGTAGATACAGGTGTGACATCATATAATATATTATGTACAGTAAAAGCTCCTTATTCGCGCTTCCTTTCATTCACATTTTCACTATTCACGGATAAAATAAATGCAACCCAATTCCTATATTCGCAACTAAAGATTTCTTTGTTTGCATTCATATCACTCTCATTAAATGTCAAAGAATCAACTGTACGATCGACTGTCACCTAGGAACGTATCCCCTATAAATAACCATTCCGTATTCACGGTTTCTGTATTCGCAGCATATTTATGGAACATAAACCCTGCGAATAAGGAGCTTTAACTGTATTCAGTATTCATTCAGGAAAAGATTAATGTGCACCAAAAGACATATATACTTAGGTACTTGCCTGGAATACATTCAAATTTCAATTTCATACCAACATCTTGTGTGTAAGGAGTGTAAATAAAGTTATTACTCATAAGTTTCCACTGTATATGCTGCTCATTTACTGTCTTTACTTCAGCATTTGATGAAATTCCTTTATACCAATTAAAAGAACATTTCTCATGTTTAGCATATTGTAATTCAAAATTTTCTGGATATACTGGAAACCCAGCTAAAATACTTTGTGGCAAGTTCATACTAAGCACCCACGGCGAATTGAATACCACCTCATAGAAATTATCTGACATTTTTAATTTTATTGGACCATCCATAGTGAATAATTCATTGCAAGTGTGATTTTCATTGATGATAACATTGTTAGAATCATGGAATTCCATAAGAAATTCTTCATTATCTTCTTTAATTTTTTTCTTTTTGTAACCTTTGTTCATTGCTTTCAGGATGTTGATTTTTATACGAGCCAGTAAAACCTGCAAACTTTCTGATGGTTTCCTGCTAAAATTAAACTGCCGGATTGAACCTTTTACGTTTAATAAAAAAGAAATGTCGATTTTGTCTTCCACTTTTATGTATCTGAAATAGCATTTATTCATATTCATGATTTTTGATCTTGATATTACGGTGGAATAAAACCTGTATCTGAAATTGTAAAATCTAAATAACATAATATGTAAGTCTTTCGGTAGTTGAAATAGTATTATCGGGTAATCAAATCAAATAATAATAATTACTGCACTATACAATACTTTTAAAGTAAGTAATTTAATTTGTAATATTTTTAACCTCAAACGTGTACAATCACGTGACCTAAAACAATTTTATTTTGACAACACCGACAACTGACACTTAACATTTTTTTATGGAAATTATGCCGTTGTCGACAATTAATTCTGCCAATGACGAAGTGAAATGGAAAAAACGTACGATTATGAAAATGTATACATATATTATTGAAAAATTAAAATTATGAAAATAAATTGAAAACAAACTGAAAGATAAAATTCAGAATTAAATTGGAGCGCAACAGCAAACATTGAAATTACCTACGTATTTGTACGCACGGCTACATACATGTAGCCGTGTGTACGAATAAGAATAATAATAAATTAAGAATAATAATACATTTATTATTTAAAAATAATTACATTTCCAGACATTTAACTAGGTAACATTACATTGTGGTACACACAAAATTTCAGTATTTTCCTATACATACTATACGAATTTCTGCGTGTGTTGAGCAAATGTCGAAATGATTCTGATTTTATGAATTTTGAATACACGACATTCAAGTAATCTTGTATAATTGGGTGATTCAAGCACTACTTTATGTTGTTTCAGAACTGATTTTAAAATATATATCTGGCGAACATTCCGTACAGCTGCTTCATTATATAATTGAATAGTGAATAGTGGGATAACAAAAAGGTTTCCTCAGCATAACCTTCAGTACATAACGTACTGCTTGTAGCATAACCGTAATGCCGAGACCACCCCAAATAATAATACAATAACTAATTAAAGATTCACATAATGACAAAATATAAACAAGGTGCATGATCCTTTGATAGGCAACATTACGTAGAAGGGTGTTACAGTTGCAAATTGACAGAGAGCAGGAAGCAGAATGTATCTTGAGGGAAAGGGTTGGTTTTGGTGCTGATGCTTCAGTTTTGTGAAAGCAGATGTAGTTCGTTTTATCAGAATTTAAAGAGGTTCGAATCTGATCACAGTTTAATTATATCCATACCATTTTGTGCTGTTTCAAAAACAGCTTTCCATGAATAGTTGTGAAAAAGGACCACAGTATCATCAGCGTAACAAATGATTTCCGTATTTCCAATAGGGACATCATGGATATCGTTTATATAGATCAGAAACAGTGTGGGACCAAGTACAATGCCCTGTGGAACTCCGAAATCAATTGGGTGCAGGCCGTATTGCACGACATGCCAGCATTAATGACATTCTCCGCCGTGCTCTTGCCACCGCCGGCGTACCAGCTGTTTTAGAACGTAATCATCATATTATCATCATATCAGCCAAATAAAGTCCACTGCTGAACAAAGGCCTGGCGGAGGGCTGGCAGCATTGCCATTCAACGTGGCAATGCTGCCATGTATGCCTGTATGCCAGATGACAGCAATGCCGAGGAGTATATTGACGCCTAGTCGCGCTCACTGTTTTTGACTTTGTTATTTTGGTAAAATATGTAATGTAATGTTTGTTCGATATAAGTAAGCCGATCGGAATTTAGCCGTTCCGAACTACCGCGGTGATAAAATCTTTTAATTAAGTGTTATAATACATAAATATCGGAATTAGTAAACAAAATAATTAGAAATGTAATTAGGAATATAAACGACTCTAAATTGTACACCGACACTTTCTATTAAAATTTACCACTTCTAAACTTCCGATCGGCTTACAAAATATTTTTACGTCAGTGATATGTTTCAGGCTTTCAGGCCCAAAATATGTGAAAGTTACGCTATACACTTTCATATTCTATGTACCTATTACAATTTCAGTATTTCATCGTGACTGTATTATTTATTTTATATTAATAGTATTTAATGGTTTGCCATTGCTTGTTTAATTCATTTATAAGCCAACACGAGCTTTGTTGATATGAAAATGCGCTTGAATGTAAACACAGGACGCGGCGTTCGCCGCAAACCTTCGAGCAACACGGATGCTCGAAGCCGCGAACCCTTTGACTCACTCGTGCGGCCGGCGTGCCCAGCCGGGCCGCACGAGTAATAATAAATAATTAAATAATGCTACGGGTGCGACTGGCGCGTTTATCGCGGATACTCGTGAATTAATGGTGAATGAATGGCGAGAGCCGTGAGCGTTTATGGGGTTTATCAGACTGTTGTCGGATATATATAAAGTTACTGGCAACATTGTGTGTCAACGTGTCAATGCTATCGTATGCGTTGGTTGCCAACGTAGTTCACGATTTCACATCTTGTACTACTTTACATTTCATTTATTAAAATAAATAGAGTTCGCATCCTGTGCTTGATTGATATTTCAAGATATTTTTTCAATTATGGTGCGTAAACAAAGCGTTTTAAAATAATTATGAAGTGATTGTTTTTTACTGATTGAGAATAGAAAAAATAAATTTAAAACTTGGGAATTTTGTTTACAGCCTCCTTCTCCAAGCTCCACGTCTGTAGGATCTGGTGGTCGCTCACCAAGCAAGGCTACCACTGCTCCACGATCTTCCAGTGGAAGCACTGTTCGTCAACGTAAATCCACAACAACCACCACTGCTGCTAGAAATCGCAGTACTGGCGCCGGGTCTGGTGGCATGTGGCGATTCTACACGGATGATTCTCCAGGTGTAAAAGTGTAAGTGGCCTTAATAATTCAGACCTTTTATATAGTATTTTTTTCTCATAACTTGAGCCAGCAGTCATTCCCTAGGCTGATTTTCTGATTCTAACTTTTAGTCCCTTTGGAATCCAACACAGTTGGATAAAAAGAGTCATGAAAACAATAAGGCCAATAAGAAAGTTTTATAAGATTAGATTGAATAAATTTAAAGAAAATTGCATTGCATGGTTCCAACTAATTATGTTTAATTTTATAACAACAGAGTCCTTATTACTGGTGTTTTTCTTTTTTGCAGTGGCCCCGTTCCTGTTTTAGTAATGTCTCTGCTCTTCATTGCATCAGTGTTTATGCTTCACATTTGGGGTAAATACACAAGAGCATAATCATCTACGTATTTAATGCTGTTGGTCCTGCGTAAGAGTGAAAGTTGTGATTGATATGGAGTTGGGTGTTAAGATATGATTTAATAAATTATGTAATTTAATTTTATTCTGCAGTAAAGTAAGTTGTACACATAAACTCTCTTTTATTTTATCTAAATGAAATAAGTTCCATAGAACTTATTTCATTTATGTAAATAAATAAATATAAATCATAACAATTTATATATATTTATTTATTTACATTGTATGTAAGTAGGAGTTGAGCATTCCAGGTTCCTTAGCAAAAATCCAGTAAGGTTTTACCTGCATTATAACTACATGAACAAAATAAATTGGCACAGACAAACTATTTAATCTCTCACAAAGAAATGAATTTTCTAATGAAAGAAATTTTTTTTTCTAGTGAAAGAAAAATTCGATCTCAGGCAGGGTTTGATGCGAAAAACCAAAAAAATATTTAATCTCTATCATGTCCTCCTTAGTGGAACTGATTCTGAGGTCAACACAGATGACTCAGTAAAGGCTGCTGGGATTTGTTGGATGCAGGTGGCATTTATACATTAAAATTTGTTGTGGAAGTCTATGGGGGAGGCCTTAGTTCAGCAGGGGACTTCTTTTGCCTGATATGATGATGATGAAAACAGGTTTGATTTTGTCCATGCACTGTTACTGTCATTGCATTGCTTGTTTGGAACTGGCAGGCTTAGTGATGGATCATGGTAGACGCACAATTGATCGTTGTCACAGGGATGTCACATTCAGTTCAAATAATCTTGTTTCTTGGTGCCAGAGACGGTTGTGGTGGACAAACATCTAACATTCTAACACTGCTCAGAAGTTTAGTTCTCTTTCTCTTAATAGTCTGCAGCAGTATGTGGAGTCTCCTTACCGTCACGCCTGTTTTCCTCGAAGGGTTAGTCAGAAGTGTACTGATGTATACCCACCTTCGAGCAACACGGTGCTCGAAGATACCCACACTTTGCTAGTATGTCTAGATCCCTTATAATAGGAAGCAAGCTTATTGCCATTAACCGGGTACAAATCCAGATAAATAAGCTATGTCGCAATTTCTTCTGCCATATAATACCTAAAATACCTACGTAGAATGTGTTATACCTAGCCGAACAATTTGCGAAAAACCAAAAAAATATTGGATTTCGCGCCCAGTGCTGAACATTTAGCCATAATAATAATATTACTATACTCTTTGGTTTTGATGTAGCCCAGGGGCTGGACACTTCTATACTTGATACTTATTGTGTAGGCAGTAGCGCTATCTCTCGATAAATCCCATGAAACAAAAATAAGTTTCATTGCGTTGTGCCTCATAATGCCATAGATGGAGCTTATTCCAAGAATTGGTACTAGTGTTACTGTTTTATCGACATTATGTGGAATATGGCGGTTGTTAAGTTTGGTGGTTTTCTCTCAACTTCAGTCACTGTTTCGTGATATTTTGTGTGTTATTATTCAGAAATTGTGTTTTGTTGTAAGTTTTCGATGTGAAACACACAAAGACAAAGTAAATATATTGATTTACAGTTAGTGCAAAAGTGTTAATCGAATTCTGTGCGGTAAAATGAGGACTAATAATGCAATGGACGTAAATTGTAATGGCGTAAATTTATTATGAAAAACAAATATTATAAAGCACCGAAATAAAGAAATTTCTGAAAAACTTGTTTTTTTATGCACTATGACCACATACAGAAGTATATAAACCTAATATAGGTTAATATATATATTAATATACGTAGATACGTACATATATCTATAAATATCTCTCTATATAAAACAATCAGTACATGGGAAACGTCAAAAGATGGCCTTAGTGTTCAACAAATGTCAGTTGTGGTGAGTGGTGACACGAATATTGCTGAGAGGGCTCTCTTTTCCTAGTATATTATTCTACTCTTTGATGTAGCCTAGGATTTTTTTCTAAATACTCAAGTGTCAATATTAAAGAGAGATCGTAGCGCCATCTACCGAAATTTATTTGGATAACTTTTTCTTCAGAGACTGCCTCGTTGGTCTAGTGGTCCCAATCGCGACTGCTACGCTAGAGGTCTTGGGTTCGATCCCCAGGTCGAGCAGTGTTATTGAGTTTTTCTATGAAATTCTCAGTAGCAGCTCGGAGTCTGGATTTGTGCCCGGTGAATGGCAATAGGCTCGCCCCCTATTACATGGGACCCAAACATACCGGCGAACTGTGGGTGTACATTAAGTACACCTCTACCTAACCCTTCGGGAAATACAGGCATGATGGTATGTATGTATGTACTTTTTCTTTGCAATATAAAGACCTCATAAATAAAAAACCGAGTTCCGTTTCTTTACTTTGTGGATCCCACAACAAACTATCTGTAGGCGCGATACCATCATACCTCTATTCCCCAAAGGATTAGGCAGAGGTGTACTAATGTACACCCACACTTCGCCAGTATGTTTAGGTCCCATGTCATGTCACAGGAGGGGGCGAGTCTATTGTCATTAACCGGTGGATTTTATAAGTGGCTTTGATTGCTTCAGTTAGTGGTAAAGTAGTACAACAACCATCAAATAGTATGATTAACAAAAATAATCAAAGATATGAATTTTCTAATTAAAGAAAATTTCTAGTGAAAGAAAAATTCGATCTCAGGCAGGGTTTGTACCTGCGTCTCTCTGGTTAAGTACACCAGACGCTTTGCTAACTGAGCTACCAAGACCACTGCCTGTGATGTCGAATTTCTCTTCCACATTCTACGTCTTGAGGCGACGTCGATAGATGGTGCCATCTATTGAAGACATTACTATGTCTTTCAACCAACACGACTGCCTTTACAGGTAGTTCAATGTCGAACGACGTCGCCTCAAGACGTAGAATGTGGAAGAGAAATTCGACATCACAGGCAGTGGTCTTGGTAGCTTAGTTAGCAAAGCGTCTGGTGTACTTAACCAGAGAGACGCAGGTTCAAACCCTGCCTGAGATCGAATTTTTCTTTCACTAGAAATTTTCTTTAATTAGAAAATTCATATCTTTGTGAAAAATTCGCAATATTTAATGCTAAAAAAAATAATAAAAAATAAGCAAAAATAATCCAGTTAATTATAAATAATTGGATTCTTTAGAAGGTGATCATCTTGAGCCAGCTAGTAGTTTTATTTTGTGTTTACAAAAATAAATAATTATTTTTATTTACTCTATTGGCAAGTTTGCAAGATTGATGCAGATGTGGAAAGGAGAGTGAATGCGGGACATAGAGTGAATGGTAAGTACTATTATACATGCGGTTGTGGCTAACCAGTTCTGGTCAAAAAACGGACGGCTGGCTATCCACAATGGTGTGCTGGTACCCACACTTATGTATGGAACTGAATGTTGGGTATGGCAGAAGAAACATGAAGAGTAGAATTAATGCTGTGGAGATGCGTTCCTTGCGAAGTGAGTGCAGTGTAAGTCGGAATGATAGATTGAGAAATAGTGTGTTAAGGGAGCGTTGCAGTTTAAAAGATGATAGAGTGACACGCATTGAAAGGAGTATGCTGAGATGGTTTGGACATGTCGAGAGAATCGATGAAAGGCGATTAACATACATACCATCACGCCTGTATTCCCCGAAGGGTTAGGCAGAGGTGTACTTAATGTACACCCACAGTTCGCCGGTATGTTTGGGTCCCATGTAATAGGGGGCGAGCCTATTGGCATTCACCGGGCACAAATCCAGACTCCGAGCTGCTACTGAGAATTTCATAGAAAAACTAATTAATACTGCTCGACCTGGGGATCGAACCCAAGACCTCTAGCGTAGCAGTCGCGATTGGGACCACTAGACCAACGAGGCAGTCAAGGCGATTAACGAAAGGGATCTATAAAGCGAATGTCAGTGGAGCTGCCGGAGGGGACGCCCTAGAAAGACATACCAAAACCTTATCGGTGCGATCCTTCAGAAAGTTCAGGTGCGTAGTACCCGCAACCGGCGCATGTGTATGACAAGATGTATGAATGTGGACGAAGCAAATTAGTATGCAAGAATCGTAGCAAATGGCGTTCTGTTGTTTCTGCCTACCCCTATGGGAGAAAGGCGTGAGTGTATGTAGGTTTGTATTTACACTATTGTTGTTTTATTTCTTAATGAAATTAGGGCCACGAGCACTCAGCAGCTCAGCACGGAAAGGGTTGAGTTGCATTAGTGGTTTTCTGGTGGTTTGCGAGATCGATAGATTTAGTGGTTTTCTGGTGGGCCACGAGGCCACACAGTACAGTTTGTTCGAAATAAGTAAGCCGATCGGAAGAACGAACTACCGCGGTGTTTTATTACATAAATATCGAAATTAGTTAAACGATTTTCGATCGACACTTAATTAAAAGATTTTATCACCGCGGTAGTTCGGAACGGCTATCTTCCAACCGGCTTACTTATTTCGAACAAACTGTACCATAAAAATGGATGGCTAATTTGTAACTGATTATGAAACTGATGTTATGAAGTTTGACTGACCACTTAAATTTTATTTGGGTTAAAAGGCTTGGCCTGCCTCCTAAGCCTAACCGGAGCAACACTTGATCTGAAGTCATTGTCTCATTCTCTCATTGATATCTGTTATCATTGCTTACTAGATACGATTGCTTGGATCGGGCGGTTCCTGTAGGCTATATTATCAGAAAATAAAATATGAAGACAAATAGAAAATACTGTACGTAAATTTATTTTGATCGACATTCTATTTCTTAAAAATAATTACAAAAAATAAAAAATAATCTTAAATCTAACACAATAATGATAAATGAGAAAAAAAAATATATACAATATCAGCCTTATTTTAATTTCAATTCAATGATATTGAAGATACGTTATGGTATCTCTATTCCAGTGTTAATGTTTGCGATATCGTATTAACCCGTCAAGCGGCATATTGTAGACACAATGCAAAATCTATTGTTATGTCCTCATGAGGAAACTGTATGCATTGACGGGTCATAACACATCGACGGCGGGTAAACATATTTTTACTTGTTTGAGCAAGCTGTAAGAGATCACAAGAGAGCTCCCAAAGGATCAGCTACCAAAGTAGGCCGAAGAAGAAAGTCGTGGCTGCGCAATATTCGCGAGTGGACCGGCATTAACAGCGCCGCAGAACTGTTCCGCCTTGCGAAGGACAGACTGAAGTTTTCCGAACTGACGGCCAACCTCCAGTAATTGGAGAGGCACTTCGAAGAAGAAGAAGAAGAGCAAGCTGTTTATGACACTCCAATGTTACTTAATAAAGGCTTCTGCTCTTGAGCCTTTTTATTTTATAAGGAAATTGATGACTTCCAACTTTTGGGTGTGGTCTGGTAAAACATTTGTTAGGAAACAAATGTTTTACCAGACCACACCCAAAAATTGGAAGTTATTCAACTATGATAAGACATTATACAGGTACTTTACAATAACCATTTCAAAGGGTCTATTTGTTTCTCTTTTTGTGAATGGGCATGGAACAAAATACAGAGTTGTGAAACATAAAGTATGTATGTCATGATGCCAAGTCATCATCAAAATTAACTTATTCAGAGAAAAGACATTAAATTTTAATCAAAAACAAATTATGTATTGAAAAAAGTATTTACAATATCAGCCTTATTTTGAATTTCAATTCAATAACATTGAAGACAAGAGTTATATCTATTCCAGTGCTTATAATTGCGTTATGGTACTAAAACTCATTGTCGGCAGGTACAGTTTGTTCAAAATAACTGAGTTTGTCTGAAGTTAGCCATTCCAAACTGCCACATAGGTAAAATCGCTTAATGTGTTTTTATATATAAAAATCTAAATCAGTACAGAAAATATTTGCAAGTGTGAAACATATACAACCCCAAAGGTCTTTACACACTCTTTATATTAAAATTTACCACTGCTAAACCACTTGCTGACAACTTCAGACAAGCACAGTTATTTTGAACTAACTGGTAACTTATTTTTATTGTATGAGCAAGCTGTAAATGATACTGCAATACTTACACATATGCTTCTACTCTTCGCCCTTTTATTTTATCAAAAAATTGGCGCCAAGAAACCAATGTCTTACCAGACCAAATCCAAAAACTGGAAGTTATTCCAACAATCATTGTCATTAAATACTTTATCATAAACATTTCAAATTTAGGTCTATTTGTTTCTCTTCGTGTGAATGGGCATGGAATAGAATACAGAGGTGTGGAACACATATCACGATGCCAAGTCACCATCCAATCATCAAAATTGACTTGTTCATAGAAAAGACATGCAATCACTATTAAAGCAGGCACTGTATACAAAACACCAAATACCCCAATGCGGATCATTAATTTCTCTAGTTTATCAGTTTTTGTTCCATCGTGTTTCATAACAGTTCTGATGCGAAAAAGTGATACAAAACCAGCAAGTAAGAAAATAGTTCCAAGAACAAGATACACACAAAGTGGTGCTAAGACAAATCCTTGAAGTGCTTCAGCATCCCAGAGTCCAACATAGCACACTCCAGACAGAACATCACCTGAAACAGAAAAATACTGCTAACATCCACATGCCATAACTCCTGTATAAGCCTAAGGGGGAGGCAGAGGTGTACAAATGTATACCTTGTGTGTCATTTGGACCCCAGACAACCAATCAACTGTGATTGTTATAAGCTGCTTGAGTGGTGTGAAGAAAAATAAAGAAAAACTTATTATTATATTTATTTATTTATTTATTTATATATACTTTATTGTACACCAAAAATAATTAATAAAAGTACAGAGATTTTGTATAAGATACATACAATGGGCGGCCTTATCGCGATCTGCGATTTCTTCCAGACAACCTTTGGATGGACACAACTGTACTGGACAAAACAAGGGTTGCTTCCGGTGCTATACAAGAAAGGGACAATTGTCCGTATTTATGCAAAAAGGAACCACCCGGCAAATACGCTTTTCCGAGCTATCAAATTTCAGATATCATTTGGCATTATAATATGTAATGCTCGTTTTTGCTGTTGGTTCATTTCTGCTTTTAGTAAACCTTGTTTCCAAGGAAAAAAGCAAGTTGTTCTTTTTTGTATAAGAATTTAGGCCACTTTTAAGTAAGTTTTCTTCAATAGAAGTAAAGAACTAAATTTGTCGTGTGGTTCCATTGTGCATAAATTCGGACAATTATATTAAAGTAAATATACAATATATATATATATATATATATATATACCAATAAATATTAATACATATAGATATACTAATAAATATTAATACAATTATAACAACATATATTTTTAAAAATATACCAATAATATTAAAACATATACCTAAATATATACATTGCAACGAAATTTATGTTTAAAAGGATTGCATAGATAAATAGTGTTCCTTCACAAGCCTTTTGAATGCTGACAATGTTTGAGCATTGTCAGCATTCAATTTATATATCCCTGATAATATAATATAATAATAATTATATTATATTATCAGGGATAATTATTATCTGAATAAATAAAAAACTCAAAGTTATGCAAACACCCGGAAGGTGAAGTATTCATGACCTTATTTGTAGTCAACGGGGCCAGGTTACCAATCATCTAAATTGAGAATAGAATAGAATATTCTTTATTGCACACCAAAAACATATTATGCCATATTACTGACACAGGCAAAGGCACTGAGCTAGCATTATCACTTCTCATTGTCTATTACATTCCTACAAAAATATATCCACATTTCTTCCTACGCTTACTTTGCTTTTGTCTTGGCCCTAGAGTCAACAATCATAATTAGCAGGAAGTCAATAGAATAAATGAGAAAAGACATTTTGCTTCATAAATAGAAATGGTGGTCACTGCTTGAGTGAGACATTATTATAAGATTTTGCTGCATCTGTCAGGTTAAGCCAAAGTTAAATAGGCTGATAAAGATTAATTCAACAAAACAGATCAATTCAGCAAATGTAGTACACAAAACATAACATAACATAGCATCACGCTTGTATTCCCCGAAGGGTTAGGCAGAGGTGTACTTAATGTACACCCACAGTTCGCCGGTATGTTTGGTCCCATGTAGTAGGGGGCGAGCCTATTGCCATTCATCAGGCACAAATCCAGACGCCGAGCTACTGAGAATTTCATAAAAAACTCAATAACACTTCCCTCGACCTGGAGATCGAACCCAAGACCTCTAGCGTAGCAGTCGCGATTGGGACCACTAGACCAACAAGGCAGTACACAAAACACATTGTAAAAACTTACCATCAACTTTCCCCATGGCCAAAATTGAAATTGTTTTAATAGCAGGCACAGCCCATGCTGCTAAATGAAAGTACTGGGAATTTGCTTCAATAGCTTCATGACCCCACTTGAGGCCAGCTGCCAGAAACCATGTGAGTGTCAGAATCACCCACCATATACTAGAGGCCATACTGAAGAAATACACTACCATGAAGAGTATTGTACATGGCTCGTGCTTTGTGCCTTGCGTGATAACTGATATGTTAGGCAATCTTGCTCCACTGACTGTTGTAGGAAATGGACCTTGACAGCTGACACTATCCCCTGCACTCCAACCCATCACATAAGCTGCAGCTACCATTAGATAGCATACTGATAGAAATATAATAGGTCTTTCTGGATACCTAAATCTGTCAGTGTCTATAAGAAAAGTCATAACTGTGAACAAGCAGCTTATAGTACATAATGTAGCCCAGATACCAATCCATAGTCTGGCAAAGTTTTTTTCATCCTGGCTGAAAAACATTCCTGTACATGGTGCCCCACAATCATATTCAACTTTATCTCCAACTCTGATTGAATATTCTAGGTCCAAATTCTTAGGAACTTTGAATTGTACAGGACACACAAATCCATAGTCTTTAGCTCCATGAAGTTTAGTTGGATCCCTTTGATTATTATTCTTAAAATCCACTTTAGGCAATTTGCTTTCAGTATGTTTTAGAGATTCATGAGTTACATTGTTATCACCAACACATATCACATTTTCGTCAGTTGCCACTGGAAATTTAGAACACTCCAAATGTTCAGGCCAATGAAACCCAAAGTCTGTCATTAGCTTGTCACAGTTTTGTTTTGCCGATTCACACAAATGCCGACATGGAGGAATAGGAGTGTCCAATATTGTGCATACAGGTGCATATACTGAACAGAGAAAGAATTTGAGATCCGGTGAACAGTTAACTTTGATCAAAGGTGTAAATTGGTGAACTTCAGGACCAGCGTCTTCTTGCTTAGCGTGATTTAGTAAATTAGGAAATATCGTCTGATTATATCTTATTTGTTGACAAAACTGGATAGTAATCGGTTCACAACGACCATGATGAGGTAACGTATCTCCTTGATAAACAGTAACACGTGAAGTTTCCGTTGTTACAAAGAAATATATCAAGGTAATAGCAAACCCAACCTCCGTTCTTCCCATTATTAAAGCATTCATTATTCTACCACTTGTAAAATAGCTACGAAAACAAAAATAATAACTTAAAACTGTAGATGAATTCCATTACACATTACGAGTAAATACGACTCTGTCTCCTCTCATCTTCGCTTGTATTTGTACCAAATGTAAAATAAAATCAACAATAATTACAACAAACGAAAGCCAGCGGAGTGTATTTTTTTTTGGCATGTCTTTATGTCTTGGTAGAGCTTTGCAACGGAGCAGCGATCTCCGGTGAATCACCGGAAATACTCGGTGAAACTAATCGCTTAAAAAAACCGAAGCAAAACCGGTTAATCTCCGGTTTTTTTTACACACCAAGCCTTTATGGCTTGGTGTGTAAAAAAAAACCAGTTTACGCTGGCCTCTCGGCATGTTCTAGAACCAAAAATTCGAAGACATGTGACATCTACCAATCCGCACTGGGCCCGCGTGGTGGATTACGGCCCCCCTTCCTCTCACCGAGAGGAGGCCTGTGTCCCAGCAGTGGGAACATTATAGGCCCATTATGCTATAAGCTATGCATATAGCATTTTATATACTAAGTTTTTTTTTACTTTAGCCTAAATGAAGTAGTTTTTAAATATTTTTTATATTATTAACTGTTCGTTCTACTTCTGTTAGATAGGAACGAGAATTTTTATCAACAGGTCATATACTAAATGACAGAAGTATGTAAAGACGCTGTGGAAATGTTATTTTTCCTCAATCAGAACCAGCATTTGAGTATTGTAACTCCCTTTATTTCAATTTGTTCACTATTTTCTCTAAATATTTAAAAATTACAATTGAGTGTAATTTGAGTAAATCTTTACTTTGTACTTTATTCTCCGGAGATCTCCGGTAAGTTACCAGGATTGCCCAATCACCGGTGAATTCAATCATTTAGTTAAATTTCACTCCCGTGCGGTTTGCACGGGAGGGAACCTCTATGTCTTAGTGATGTGAAAAAAATAATCGAATAAATACAATGCATTTTTTGGAGGTGCCTCGGTATTTTTGGAAAAAATAACCTTGTCACACTGGATTAAAACTTCAGAGTTTCAGACAGTCAGACGTTTGACGTTTCAGACTTTCAGAGTTCAAAATGTTCAAACTAGTCTACTAGAATTGGGAATTATAATATTTACTTGCAGTACAATAATTAATATTGTGAATTTGTTCAAAATGGATATGGGCAGTGAAAATGTTGATTTTATGAAATTAATAAATGTCAAAGGGAATATTGAAAATATTACTCCTCATAAAATAGCAGTTGTGGCTTTTATTAGAGAATATGGCCTGTTGAAAATCGAAGGTTGGGTTTGTTAATGTATACTATTTTTCATGATAAGCGTTTCTGCAACTACTACTAAGGGACGACTGTCTAGGGTGGCTGCTGCTGCCAAAGTTTATGCAAGTCTTAGGGTCACATCATCATCAGCCTTTACTTGTCCACTGCTGGAAGTAGGCCTCTCCTAGTGAACGCTACAGAGCCTGATATTTGGCTTGGGGTCACATTATTCAGGCAATTAGTGGTTTCAATGTATTGTAAAGTGCATCATGATGATGATGATGATGATGATGATAATAAGAAACAATAGGATTATAAAATGTTTTATATTTTTGTGAATATGATGGTTTGTCATATATCTCTTTTAAATGTTACAGCAAACAAGATGATAGATTGCACTGTGGCACCTAAGTACAGAAAAGACTTCTGTATGCTGGCACTCAAACTTATTCAGGTAAACTTCCTTCTGTTAGTAATAAAAAAAAATAGGGCTTATAAAAAATAGCTTGCCATGCTTTTACACAAGGATTTTCTTGGAGTGTAAATATTTTTGCCTGGGGGTGCTACACTAAATGCCTTGGGTGCGTTTTCCAGGTCAAGCAAAGTGTTAAGCAGAGGTTTTTCTAAGAAATTCTCAGTAGTAGCTCGGAGTAGGAATTGTGCCCAGTCAATGGCAATAGGCTCATCCCTTATTAAATTGGACCTAAACATAACAACGAAATGTGATTGTACATAAGTACACCTCTGACTAACCCTTCGGGTAATACAAGCATGATGTTATGTAAATATTTTTTGGGATACTAGGTTAAATTTACTTTATACTCATGGAATTTCCTATTATTGATTGTTCCAGTGTCCAGACATGGAGTTTAAAGAATTAGAAGCGTTACTCACAGATGGCCGTTATAATTTACTGAGTGTTCACCTACAGAATTTTTGTGTTCGCCTTCAGAATATATATGTTAATGGAGTCAGTGCTTTGACAGACTGTGTTACCTCAACAATAGATAAACTGATGATAGAATCAAATCCCTGTATTATGGCTAGATACAGCATACTAGGTAAAATAAAAAAAATGTGAAGGCAAATTTCGACCTGGCGGGTGGGCCTCGTGGTGGCCTAGTGGTCATAGCATCTGGGCTGTCTAACAAGAAGACACAGGTTCGAATCCTGCTCTCAGTCGAATTTTTCCTTCACTAAAATAATAAGCCTTTAGTTATTTATATCTTTACAGTAAGCAAGCCAAAAATATGTTAGAAATAGCAGAACAGATGGCAGGTGCAATACGAGCTGCGTGGGTCCGCTTGAATAACTTAGCTTTCAAATGGTGAAGGAATGATTAAAATCTATCTGATATGATTACAAAGAAACAAAACTTTCTTCTTTCTTGTATTAGCATAGATACATCGTAAAAATCTTTGTACATAAACAGTATTTATTTTCAGGATTATATTTAAGAAGAATATTGCTCCATCTAGATAAATTAACATTTGTACAAGTTGTATCTTTATACAAGTCATTTTGTCTGTATTACCAAAGGGGAAGGCCTGGATTAATGATGAGGTCATTAAGTAAAGAGGTAAAATATTTAAATAACACAGTTTCATTATCTTCATTTGTTCAATTGTTGTACAATATTGCTTGCACTGCAGAAATTAAATAACATGGAGCAGCAAGTGACCACATCACCAGTACTACCTGAGGAATCCAAACCACTTGAGCTGTCGATGCGAATGAATATAATAGATAGGGATAAGTATGTTGTACTATTTTTTTATTCATTTTAACATTCGTGGATTTACCAATAGACTGAAAAGGATTGAGCCTAGGGCAGCAGGTTTTAGCGGTGGCAAATTGGGGGTATACATTTGTTTGGCGATACATGATTGATTGCTCAGAAATACCCTCAAAAACTATCCAATCCAATTTGCAATTTCAAGCAAATTATTATTCTAGCAAATGAATAATGATCAAGAACTGACAATAGTAGAGGTAATTAAGGCGATATCCCGTAAGTAATAAGTTTAAGTTCTGTAAATATCCAGAGACAATAAGTAACAAATTTATTTTAAAATAATCACGGGTCCAAAACAAGGAGTTGAATCGGGAGGTTGGCTATGATTTCGCCTGGCTTCATTACCGCAAGATTCAAACGTTGACGCAGTTTAATTAATTAAATAATTGATTTAGTGTTTAAAATGTTTCAGCAGTTTTGAAGAATGTCAGTGGTCAAGAAAGCAAGCAGAATTATTTACAGCACAACAGGCAAATTTACTTCAAATTAACGAGAAAAAGGCTATGCCACCAAGACAGTTACAAAAGATGATTATACAAATAATAAATGACATCCCTGAATATCCTGATATTGTGAGTAGTAGAAATTAGATCTGCTGTTAATTGTGATTGCTAAGATCTTTGTTTTACTTACTAAATGAAAGCTATTACTTTTAGCATTATCTTAGTTTTCTAAACTGCATCCGTACAAAAGAGTTCAGTGGGGCACAGGATTCCCTTTACAATTACTTTGACCGCACTATATTCAACTCGTCTGGAAATAATTCCGGTACTGACAGAAACAAGAACTTTCGCTACGCAGCACTGAACAGGGCGGCAATGCATACCCATTTCGGTCACAGGTGAGAACGAATATATTTTCCGTTGATATGTAGATGAACATGAACAAAACAAAGTTTCATGGTTGCAGTAGCTTGTTTGTGTTCATCATCAACAGCCCTACCACCAGCAGTGAACGACATTTGCTGAACGCCATAGAGCTCGATCTTCGGCTCTTAACATTCGCTTACTGCCAGCCGCCTTCCGCGAATATTCACTTCACCTGGCGACCCTGGCGTCCTACACTTTGTTTGCCTAGACGCGGTCTCCACTTAAGAACTCGTGGCTTTAACGGCAATCGGTTCTCCCGAGAGACTCTCTATAGCTCATTGTGCGACTTTAAAACTTATGTACATACCAGTCTGGCCGTGAGTGTCCACGTTTCGGCTCCGTAGGTCATATCTGGTAGAACGCACACTTCGAAGACTCTTCTTAAGGCGCTATGGAATGGGCGTCGAGAAGACTTGCTGAAGTTTACCAAATAGACAGCATTTGGTAATTCATCCCGGCTGGATCCCCCTATCGGTTTCTCTCTCGAAGTAGTTTCTACCCCATTGCATTATATGCCCCAGGCA